>JAVYIG010000116.1:0-477500 GCA_035222895.1 Strongylocentrotus droebachiensis
TGTAAGATCACTTTCAGATTAGGAGAAGTGTATTCTTTAATGAGTATTTTACATTAAATGGAACGTCTCAACTCCAGTAAGCATTGCTGAGATTTGTAAAAGTTGTTTTTACAAAGAAGATTCGGGTGAATAGCAGTGCTTATTCAAACAAATATTCGCAGCAATTTGAATCACAATCATTATTTGTCGCTTAATCCCTTTTAATGACCTTGTTTTCTTTCTCGTTTGCAAGGGGAGAAGAAGATATGTCAAGTTAAAGACATCATAAAGATCAGTGTTGTATGCGTATATATTATATACACAGGCCCCGCGGAACGTTTATCAAAGTGGGGGGCTAAAGTATTTACGATCAGGTAGAGGGTAGCGAGCGTAAATTGGTGTGGGGGGGGGGGGCTCAGGGGTTTTAGGCATTTAATTACGGTCAGAGAAGCACAAATATTTTGATGCCGCATTTGTGTCACTGGCAGGTCAGGGGGGAGGGCGTTTTTTATTTTATTTCTAAAATTTACGTTACTATCCTATTTTTTTAATGTGCAGAACAGGAAAAAATCGAGAGAATGTCATCAGGGGATGAAAGTCAGTAACAGCTATGTAGCTTGTAAATTTGTAAGAGGGAAAATGCTGATTAAAATGATAATGATGAAATTGCAAATAATTGAGGAGTATCATAGGTACCAATTCAATGGATATTTGAAGAAAAAAAAGAGCCCCTGTCAGTACTAAAAGAGCCCCCGTGAAAAGGCTCAAGGGGGCTATTTTTGGGGTGGAAGAGCCCCCGTGGACAAAAAAATTAATTTGAGCCCTGCAGATAGGACATACATGACATATTTATAATTCCTGCCAAGTTCTACAGAATTTGAGGTGGCTGCAAAAGGGACATGGCAGGGTTCTTGTTAATTTTCTGATAGCAGGCTATTTATGATTTACAGGAGGCTACTAAAATTGCAAAAGAAAATCTCTGGGCGCGTAGCGCACATCACCATGTGCGCGAAGCGCACATCACGAGCGCGAAGCGCGAAGTCCCTTGCGGCCGGGGTCCAGGGCCCGCCCAAGGGCCCTGGAAGCTTTAGGGTTTTAGATGCTCTCTGGTGCTATCTTAGCCTTATTTTTGAAGATATGACCACACTGTATGAGCCATAGTTTAATGATAAAGATCATGAATATTTTGGCTGAATAACTTACTTTTCATATGATATACAATATGAAATGAAAATGCTCCATTATTGTTTCTGATAAATCAATCATATTTGTGATGAATCTACAATTTTGAATTACATGATAATGATACAACTAATACAAGGTAGTCCTGGGCAAAAACGGTTAACTGACGTTTACAGGACCTTGTCAGTGAAGAAAATCGTTTGCGATAAAAAATTAAAAAAATTGGAACACACATAAAAAAAATATGACAAAATTGGATTGGTAAATGGTTTGCAGGTATGTGACAGCTGTCACAGGGGTCTGGGGGTGTTACGCCCCCAGCAGGGTCCAGGTGCAGTGCCTCAGTCTGGAGGGGAGTCTCCCCTGAAGGCAAGCTAGCCCCTAGCATTTCAAGATCTCCCATTCAGATTCTAGAGACCTTAGAAGGAAAAATCTTGTCAATTCAATCAGAATGTATTAAACTTTTCTCGCATATTGAAATGTAATGTGACACATGTTTAATATTCATGTACCTGAGGCTGAAACTTTTTGCAATAATTACATAGTGAATGATCATTCCATTTCTGAATCTGAGGACTGGCTAAGAAGATCCTCATCCAGACCTAGGATGTCAAGGGTGGACTTCACCTCCTGGTCTTCAGCTTCATCTTGCCCACTGGCACCTTCTTCACTTTGCCTGGTGACTGTCGTCGGCTTGTCATCATTCTGAGCTGCAGCACTGTGGGTTTCAACTTCTAGTCCATCAGTCTCTGTCGGCTACGATTTTTTTTTTTTTTTTTTTTTTTTTTTTTTTTTATGGTGCCGACAGCCGGCTACGATTGCCGTTACAGCCGGAAAAAATAGCCGGTTGCCGGCTATTAACAAGAACCCTGCATGGTACCTTTAAGGGGGAGCATTTGAAGTGGAAAGCCAATCATTCACCATGTTAAAAGTAATACAAAGTTTTGGTATGGGGTCATGAATTTGGTTCAAATGAACATATTGGAAGCATACGCGATCCTACAATATTCAGTGATCGTTGTCGCGGTTGAAATCGAGTCTGAAGTTATGAAATTGTAAATAATAAACTCTTTATGTTGTAAAGCTCCCTCTCAAGGTCAAGATATTACATAAGCTATAAAACAATGTTTCTTAAAATCGTCCGATTAGCTATTCCCGTTTGGAAATTATATATCACAACTACATATTCTGAGATTTTCATGGTCGCAGCTACCATTGTACGTACGGCCGTAGGCGCTATTTGAAATTTATCAAAATTTACCGGGAGCACCGTTAAATTCTTACATTCAATTTTTCTCGAAAGCAGAAGTGTTTTAGAAGCTAAATTTTCTAATGCTTATAATACATCCACAGGGGCATCTAAATTGTAAAGAATCACTATCCACCCAATTTTCGAATTTTCCCAAAACTTTGTATAACCTTTAATATAGTAGTACAGATGCGTTGGTCTACCTTTGAAATTTCATCATTGATTTAATTGCCTTGTATACATTGAAAAAGGAGCTTGAAACCTTACATTTCATTTATGGAAAACATCACTGATTTATTGTTTTATTTGTTATCTTTCAGCTCATTGAACTTTGGACTGATCATTTATATGTGGATGTTTGTAATTAGTGTCCTTTTTTCAATTTCTATTTCTATTTTTCATCTTTGATTGGACCCTGTTTTCTGGAGGTGAATGATTGTACATATGCTTGTTCAGATATGAATGGCAACTTCGTCTGCGCAACAAAAGACTTAATTGGGCATGTTCACTCAGCTCTATGTCATAAGATATAGAAATGTGAAGCGTAAACACTTTACTGCAGCGACATATCTGAACGACCCCTTAAAACCCGTCAGCACTAATTTGGCCAGGGGGATTAGACCTATATGCAAGGTCACTGACAGGCGGGTATCTCATCAAATCAGCTCTCAATTAACATAAGAAAAAGGGGATCATGGGGGACCAACAGGCACCTTTAGGCATTGTTAGCTATATAGAGGGCGCAAGTAGCTATAAGTAGTGCAGTGGGGCTTTAAGCGTCACCATTTATGGAAACATGAAACCGAACCTCAAAACATATTATTTTGTCTTCTTTTATAGCTTGCCTGTATGTCACTGTCATTCTATTTGGATTGTTCCTCAACTCCACCATACCACTCTTTCTGGAGATAACTGTAGAGGGCGCTTTCCCCATCGGTGAAGAGACGACCACAATTATGATGACTATGTTGAATAATGTAACTACCCTAGGCTTCCTGGTTCTACCCATGGTCCCATCCATAGGTTTGTATGATCTTGTCATTGAGGCAATTTCAAGTATATGTTGTTGGTATGTGTTTGAATAAAAGACACATATTGCTCCTGTAAAAATATATTGCTCTGCAGTGATTTCCTATACTAACTAAATTCCTAAGTGCAACCCTAGATCCTAACCTAAAAATCCAAATGCACCCCTCAAACTAGCCCTATATGCTTTTGATGAAAGAAAACTTAGAACAAACATTGATGAAGCAATATGTCATATCACCTTGTGAATCTGCATGTGCTCGTAAAAAAACAAAGAATAACAATGAAGAGATACATTATGAAGCATTTTGTCTTGCACTCATCGATCAGTCAACTGCAAGAATGAACAGAAAACTAAAATAGGACTATATAAGTGGCTCTTATTGACTGTCTGTGGTAATGTGAAGCTATTAAAGCATATACAGCCATTGATAAAAGATAAATTAATGTTCAGCCATTTCATATAAACTAGAGCAGATTAGCTGTTGCAGTTTACTTTGATGAGTGCATGACAAAGAGCCTTAATGCATCCCTCTTCAAAGCTGTCTCTTAACTTATAATCAAAATTCATTTTTGCATTATTTTAATACATTCAAGATTCTCGTTATTACATATCGTAGTGTAAAATCACAAAAGAGAATTTCTGCAAGAAAAATATTGTGATGCCAAATGAATTCAAGTATGACTTAATTAGGCAACTTCCGGGTGTAATCACATCTACTGGGATTTGAACCCATGACCTTCACTTCTTCAGTCAAGTGTTCAACCACTTCACCCTGACGCCTCTACTACTGATCATTTCATAAGAAATAATGAAATCAAATGTAATAATAGTAATCCATTCTTGTATAGCACATAACACATTATGATATAACGTCCCAACACGCTTCCGAAGAGCTTTGGAAATTACATGTTTTACCCTAGCTTTTATAGCTAATTATTGTCTTATTTTTGTTTCTTCAAATTTTCAGTTGACTTTGCTTGGCTGAACTGGGTGATGCTAGGATCTGTGGTTATATGCATCCCTCTTATGCTCTTCTATAAAGAGCACTACAACCGACTTGACTTTGATGGCAGTCATCCAGCGAATGATGGAAACTCACCAGACATCTAAATGGAGAAAGTTGTTAATTTGTAGTGATTCTGTCCCCCACCCCCCTCCCTGTATCACTTCACGTTGTCCTTGTTTGCGCACGATATTAAGAAATTTTGCAAAACAGAACATTTTCAAGTGTTTCAGTATTCACAGATTTGAAGGGGAAAAAGAGATATTTTACGTATTAATTTCACAAAAAGGGTTATATATTTCAAAGAGAAAGTTGTGATATGAATGACACTGGCAAATTCCTTGAAAAAAGAGTACTTGATACTTTGTTTAAGTTTGAACTGAAAAAGCAAAAAGAAGGGTTGTATATAGAGCCTATTTGGGTTTTTTGTTGTTTTTTTAGGCAAAAGGGGACAGATTTTATGGAAAATATTCTTGAAAGTTTTATCTGCAATAGGGGGAATTTTCTTACATCACTTAACAATTACGTTCCCCATGTGATATGAAATAACACCACCGGGACTTGCCAGTCCTCAGTCTAAAAGACGATTGATTGTATTATATATTTAAGTTTTTTACTGCCATGGGTAGCTTTTAGCACCCATATTTTATATGGTATCCAATATATTGAGAATAGCTTGTCTTTCTTTTTTAAATTCAAATGGATTCATGACTGTGAAGTTACATTTAGATATCATGTAATAGTGTGTGTATGAAGATGAAATATGATGAACAATCACTGAAATTGCACTTGTCTGCCATTCCTATAGAGTACCGAAGCTGCGACGTCATAAAAACCTATTTTTGGAATTTCTCAATTTTTTCTTCATTTTCCGAAAGAGCATCAAAAAATAATGTCCAAATGTCGAAAACCAATTGAATATGTTAAGTATTGGTTGAGATATGACCATCTGAATGAATATATGTCCTATGGGAACTCAGTGTTATATGCTCTGGCTCCTAGTGGTTAGGAGCCAGAGCATATAACACTGAGCTCCTATGGGGAGTATATTTATTCAGATGGTCATATCTCAGCCAATACTTAACATATCCAATTGGCTTTCACCATTTGGACATTATTTTTGATGCTCTTTCTGAAAATGAAGAAAAAATTGAGAAATTCTAAAATAAGATTTTTGATGAAGTCACACTTCACCACTCTATGTTATATCAATGCTTACTAAAAGAGTGCTTGATGAGAATTATCATTCTATCATACTATGATTATATTCTCAAATCACAAGTCTCAAGAAAAATAATTTTTTGAATACTTGTAAACAAAAATTGTAATTCAAATGGAGTCTGAATTATTACAAAATGCTGGGTATAAAATATCAGGCATTTGTAAACTTCATAAAAATAACTGAAATACATCAGATTTTGTCAGCTTGGGCGAATGAAGAAAAATAGTCGTTGCAGATTTGTATATAGGCCTAAGTTAAGTCTGATGGAGAATGTTGATGCCAATAGGTATTACATGCCAGAACACTGAAATTGCACTTGTATATAAAACGCAAGCATTTACCTAATGTTTAGAATGAAAGTACATTTCTACCTCAATTATGTTTCCTTTGCCATTCCTTGCTATGATATATGTAGAAAGAACTTTCATACCTTTTTTTTAATTTCGTCAAATTTTTACTGATCTTCTCTTTATTTTTCTGTATTTTACTATTAAAAACCAACTTATATTGGTCTATCTTCACTTCAGAACGAAATATTTTATATGTATTACCATTTGTCATTTTCTTATTTGAAGGAATGTATAAATACTTGCTTGTACAATTATATATGTTGTTTCCATGTATCTTTCAAGTGATTTTTTCTTCCATATTTGTAAATCTTATGCCTATGTATTGTAAAATATAACTTGTTATAACGGGACCCCTCCCTCTCTCTCCCATTCCCTCTTCCCCACTTCAACTCTCTCTCTATGGAGATAGGTTCTCGTGGTTGATTACTCTTGATATTTTAAAGCCAACCTCCAATTCTGTAGAACTGTGCAGGAATTATGAATATGTCATGTATGTTCTATCTGTGAAATTTGAACGTTAGCAGTGTCCTAATATTCAAATTATGCAAGGAAACCCGTTTACTTGCTAGACTTCACTGTCAGACACTATTGAGTGACTAACTGGCTTTTTATCTTCTTTGGTAATAACATACATAAAATGAGCTGTAAAGGGCACATGAGCATTTGTCTACATCAACATACATGCCAACTGTTCAGATTAAAGAGGAACATTCCTCTTTTTGGGAGAAGATAATTATCATTTTAATGCAGGTGTTCCTCTTCCTGTACAAATTTGTCTGTAGTATTGAATAGGAGAGTTAGGATTGTTCCTCTTTTTTTTTGAAAATAACATAATTTTTACAGATCTCTGATTTTCAAATGTTGGCATGTATGCATCAATAACCCACTTCGTGTGATGGCCAAAATTAAACTGATTGAATCTTTGCGCAGCATAAAACGTATGACCATTCGGCACAATGGTCTGAAAATCAAGACTACCGGTATTACTTATTGGCTCTATAGCTCCTAAGTCGATTTGACAACTAATAGTCGTAATTTTCCCACTTGAAGACATTTTCAAGCCCCACCTTTTTTAGGGAAGTTCTAAATTAGCATTATCTTTCAAATGCCGTTGGAATTTAACCTTTTCATTTTTTGGCCTGCAAATGGGACATAGTACCTTTAAGAAGAGATTGATAGATATGACCACAGTATATAAATGTATAGTTAGGTATTCCTAATTAAGAAAACAATTATTTACTCTTTTGTCAGGAATCATTAATCTTTTCATTCTAAAAAAAAATGACGTTATAATGTTCTCTTTTCCGTTTTATTATTGTGGATGAGAAGCATCCAATGTAATCCAAATCTTGGTCCTGGGTTTTATGTAACGTCTTTATTATCATGTTACATGTATTTTCTTGCATAAAGATGAATAAACATTGTGCCAGGTAAATGAAGTCTTCTAATAAATACTTTTTGAATACATAATTATATGTTCATTTTCAGTTGTACTCGTTTGTTTTATCAAATTATATCAATTCTATATTCCTTCCCGTCTGATTGGTATGTCCTGTGAAAGGTTGTGAGAAAGATAAATTTCTTCTTTTCTTCATCATTAATCAAGAATCATTCTTGATACAAAACAGAGGGCTACTCACAAGGGAAAGACTAGTCCCTATAAGCCAGGTTTATAACTTCCAACAGACGGGTCTATATTACTTCTCTGCCTCTATATAAATCAACTAAATGGAATTTCCTTTTAATTTCGCAATGAACGACCGGCTATTTCAATTCCCTACTCTCTTTTATCATCTTTCCTCATCATTTATTAAAGGTAAAGGCCAGTATTGGAAACGCCTCAATTTCAAAAAATTAAATGGAAGCTCTTATTACCAATCATGTGAAAGAATATGTTTTGACTAATACATGATGATAAAAATTTTGCCGGGAAACCGCCTACTAATTGATATATTTGGTAAATTAGTTTATCGTCATGGTCTGTGAGAGATAAACGCACGTGTGCGTATAGTCCCATATACATCTTTTTGTGTACAGTGCTTGTAACTTTATGAAGACTGGGCCAAATTTCTTATCATTTTGATGATTCCAGAACCTTGCAGTACACACCAATACTTTTATGCTAGATGATCAACCTTTTCTGATCGATTCCACAACGTTTCTTTCACAAAGCAATCGCATGACCATAACTGGTCTTTACCTTTAAAGTCAGTATTTTCCCTTTTCCAAGTTACTGACTTTTGCCCCATTGTGACACTGCCTCCAATTCTTTGCCTCTTAAGCTTCTTCTTTGTTTAGACAACCTTACTGCTTTTTTTTCTTCATCGCATCTTTTCATGAAATCTTTGACCTTCTTTTTTCTCTTATATGCCATCCATTTCCAGATCCGACGCTCTTTTCACGGGTTCATCATCTTCCCTTCTCAACACATGTCAAATCCATCTCGATCCACTTCTTACAACTTTAATATTTATCGGACAGATCAGTATGTGTGCGTTTGTGTGCTTTGGAGAGAGTGTATGTGTGCAAGTAATTTTTTTCTCTCCTATTAAATAAGTAATAATTTAAATAATGTACATATTTATTTTAACACAATCACTGGAGACAAATTTTTACATAAGGCCCGGCCTTCCTGTCTTGTCTCAAAATACTTTCACTCACGTACATGTTTAGATCTTTTGTTTTGTTCTTTTCTTGTCTTCTCCGCTTCTGTGATTCTCATGTTATATATAGATATTATATTTCAACTTTTATATGTTTGTTTACCTTGTATATTTTTAGTGAAACTATTGAATGAACTGAACTGAACTTCACCAGTTTCTTCTGGGACCCAATTTCACAAAGCTTTTTTTCAATGACAAATGACAAAAATCAGTGACAAGTCTGCTGATAACCGATCAGAAGCAAGGATTTCAGAAACTGTCACGTGTCACTGATGACATGTTTTGTGAAACGGGTCCCTGGACCCAACCTTTCCATGGCCTCTCCTGAGTTCTTTCTTTAGGACAGTTTCACATCACACATCTTCCATACCATTTCTCTTTCTATTCTCAAGATACCTTCTTCTGTCTTCACATTCAAAGTTTCTGAACCATATACCATCCCTGTTCTAAGACGAGCCTTATAAATCTTGCCTTTTATTCTCATTGTAAACCTTTGAAATTCAACAACAAAAAATAAGTTGCACAGTGACGCGTTAAAAGAAAACCATAAATATCTTTGTGGTTTGAGAATTTTTTGCATTTTAGAGGGTTATAGTACAGTAGAAGGAATATAATAAGTAACATTTCATACAAAAAATATGCAATTTGTTCATCAACCTTCAACAATGTTACCGAGTCACTCTGTTCTGTTCAACAGTTCATATAAAACCCTTTTTAGTTCTGTTAAAGGGAGTGTAGCTTGGCAAATTCTGGTTAACGCCATCTAGGTCTTCTTTTGGACAACTGCACGTAAACGAATGGACTTGATCAACAGTAGTCAGCGACTTAATCTCTACATGGTCAGCGTTTGCGTAGGTCGCTCGTTTATCCACGTTTAATTGCACAGCTCTACTGTTTGATTATTTGGGATTTTATAAGGTCAAATATTTGGAAATCATCGCCTCAAGTTTGAGCAGCAAGGTGCCCAAATTTAATTTTTATATCGTATTTGGTGTATTCTAATGATGAATCAACATTTTTTCCATGGCGAATTTTTTTTATTATTTTTTTTATTTGCTCGATCACTTCAATGGCTTACAAAATTTAGACACAGGATGGTTGATATTTGGCCAAGATAACTACTGGCTATGAACTGACCAGGTTTTAATGTGTAAATGCATAACTACATTCCATGTAGCTTTCCACATACATTCCATGCAAATTGGAAAAGATCAAATTAATATTCAGTCACATACAAGTATAAGTCAACATCACAAAGTATCTTGAATATTCAAACATAAACAAAGGGTATATATTGAATATTCATAGTATAGACCTCAAGAGACCTCGGCCCCACCCCCCCCCCCCCCCCCCCCCACCACCCCTCCTCCCCCTCCCCCTCCCCATCTCCCCCTCCCCATCTCCCCCTCCCCCTCTCCTCCTCCCCCTCCCCCCCCCCCCCCCCCCAAGGCAATATGTCATAAATGATTGCAGTTCTCTGTGGCTGGGAATTTTCCTACAGCATATACATGTATTGGTAAAATGCATTAGAAATTGTGTTTTGGAGGGATGAAAATATAATGCAAAATATCTACCACTCCCTTGCTTTGCTCACTAGCTCAAAAAATTAGGAAGTATGAGCAGGGGGAGAGGGGCGCAATATAATTGTTTGCCCCGGGCACAATAATACCTACATATGTCATTGCGTTCATGTCTACATAGAATGTTTCATCGGTATTGATAGAAATGCATGTACATGTAATCGCACTTCATATGTGCCATCAAGCTACATGTAGTTCACTACCCTGGGGTGCAAACGGCTAGGGGTACTGATGAGTCTAATACCATCCATGGGCGATCAAGAAAATATGATTACTTTCTTAATTTTTGCAATATGTTCTTGCAATTTTTCTCTGGTGCTCCAGCTTTCTTTCAAAAGCATCGAGGGTGGAATTCCCTTTGGTTCTACCAGAGGGACTGGGTAATTGGTCATTACCACACTGACTTCATATTTGAACCTCTGTCCTTCCACTCTGGGGATCAATGCCATAAACCACAGAGCTAATATTGCACTGTCCAGTGTCCATCTCTTTGGATCCTTCATTTCATTCTATGTCATGTGCCGGATGCCTTCTTCTTGTGTTCTTTGCTATGATGACCGCTTCTCTGATGACCGGTCGGGAGTGACGGAAAGGAGAAGCGTACAAAGTCCACTTCTATGTCTACGGAGGAGTGCTTGTGGAATTTGTAGGACGAGGGCAAATCAAACCGCAACTCTGGAAGAAAGAAAACAAAAGAACATTTTAAAAGGAAAATATTAATGATATAGATATGTCATAAAGTGCACACAAGAGTCTCCTTCTTTGGCAAGGTAATATGACACTGAATTTTCTTTCCTGATGTAATTCTAGTGTTCTTGTAGTCTTTTTCTACACAACATTTGAATAGTTTATGATTGCACCAAATACATTTACCTTGTAGAGCAATCTTACTCCTTTCACCTAGTTTACGAGTGTTCCCCAAATTTTCTGTCTTTAGTTTGTCATCGTTATCTTGTCCCATATTCATTTCTCTCTCTCTCTCTCTCTCTCCCTCTCTCTCTCTCTTTCTAGCCCTCTCTTTCTCTCTCTCTCTCTCTCTCTCTCTCTTTCAACCCCTCTCTCTCCTTTGATCTGGATTTAGGTCATTATTTTGAATTTTAGCAATTGTTATTTGGGCAAAGATTTTGAAAAAATGAGCAAGGGATTTGCTAAAACTGAGCAGGCACCAAAGTGCCCCCCCCCCCCCAAAAAAAATGAAAAAGATAAACATGAGCATGTAATAGAAAAATGACTTGTAACTTTTGTCTTGCCATGTCAATGTCTCATTTTCTAAATTTGTTATGCCGCCCAGGACTCCTGCTCTTTGGAGTACTGCTGGACAATACTTCTAATACATGAAGGAAACCTCACTCCCAAAGAATAAGTGTAGGTACGCTGCAAGATGAGATCTATTAATGCCTTCTGACAATTGTAGTACAAAGGATAATAGCAGTTGAATGAAATACTTCATCACCACACACATCTGGGAAGGAAGCATCCATAAATATGAATACATTTTCTTGATTAACAACTTTGTATACATGTACATGTAATAATAATAATAATACCGTAAATCTCCGTGTATAAGGCGCATCTGTGTATAAGGCGCACCCCTATTTTGGGGGCAAAAAAAAAAAAAAATTGTTGTTGTTTTGTTGCCGAAAACCCACGCGGGGAAGGACTTTCATTTAACATCGAGTTGCAGTGAAGGCGCTGATTTGTGCTTGTGGATTTGTCACAAATAATAGTAATAATGTAGTTTTTAGAAGAATGTGTAAGATCATTAATGTAAATTAAAAACAACAGAGTATCTAGGTCCTACGATGGAACCTTGTGGTACACCATTTGTTATAGAAAAAAAATTGAGGAATTATTATTATAAACTACATATTGAGATCTATTAGAAAGATTACTTTCAAACCAAGATGACAGACAAATTTGAGTGTTGTTGTAGTTTGGTGAGTGGTGAGTCAACACACTGATTACTGAGCTGGGAGACTTTGCCAGGCATAGCGCTATAAATCGAAACTAAAAAAAAAAAAAAAAAAAAAAAAAATGTCTGTACCTGTGTATAAGACGCACCCCCGACTTTCAATTTTTTTCGGCGGCAAAAAAGTGCGCCTTGTACACAGAGATTTACGGTAATAATATGTAGTTTACCCAGGGTAGCCTCATCAGTATTCATACTGTTCTCCCTGAGGGCCCTGCAATCATATCATAACCCCGGTCATCGGATTCAGGCTTACCAGCACACAATGTATGCACATTCTCCACTCCCTGGGGAGCATTCCAGCCAGGCATCATTTTTACATGCGCTCACTTGCTAATCTAAGCACATTAGCTTTTGCATCCTACCGGGTACCCATGTAGTACATCATGTTATCCAAAAAATGGCGATGCCCATGTCATGCTAAGAAATTGTACATTATGCTAAGAATATCTTGCTTTAAACCTCTCTCTCTTGTACACTTTGGTGGGGAATCTTGTAGATTAATGGGCAAGAATACAATTAAAAATCTCTCAAAAATAATTTAAGTTATTTCATGGGATGAGGTTTCCTTTAGCTTAAAAAAAATAAAAGCACCTCTACTTCCTCACCTGCAACAACCTCGCAATCCACACCCCACTGCACGGCTTTCTTCTGAATATGCTGCAAGACAAACAAGACATATTGATATATTGCACATTACATTATCATCTTCAAAATTCAAATTTATAAATAAAGTACAGTGAAAACTCATTATAAAGAGATCTGATATAATGAGGTATCTGTTATAACAAGCTGATTTTGCTGGTCTCAGCTCTATATAATTATTTGTTTTTTAACCCCGATTTAACAAGATTCCTGATATAACAAAGTAATTTCCACGGTCCAAAGGACCTCATTATAACAAAATTTCCACTGTACCCCCATATTAACTTTAAAGGCATCGTTTAACAATGTTAAATCTGAGATGCGCGGCCCTACGTGTTATCAGTGTCTGTGATATGGTGTAATATTGAAGCCCTGAAAAAATTGCGCTTCAAATTGATCAAGAAGTGCCTCAAAAAAGTAAAAATCTTTGAATGACCGGCTTTGACTGTAGTGTTATGAAAACCGTTAGGAAAACGCAAAATTTGGTTTTGATTGTCAATCATAAATATCTTGATAATCAGACAGACGGTCAACTTGTAAAAGTCATGGGGTTCCTGACTGACTTAAAGGTTTATAATTATGATTGCAGCATGAGCTAAATCCAGGATTTTGTTTCACAATCTGAGACAAAGATACCGGATCCCTTTAAGCTCAATATGAAATCTCCTACAAATTATGATTGACATTTAGAGTCCGAACTCTCAATTTCTTATAGCTGTTGAATGAATGAATGAATGAATGCAATGAATTGCATGAATGCACTTAAAAAAAGAAAATTATTATTTTCAAGGCAGCTGACACAACATTTCTTTTACCGAGATAAATGATAATTATCTCTTTTTTTCACCATATAACCCATCCCCCCCCCCCCCAAAAAAAAAATCAATTTCTGAACAAGAAACTTTCCCATGAAGTATTCAAACTTTAATGGTATACTAATGAGTAGAAATTGATAGATGCCTTCCTATAGAAACATGAACAACTTTAAGGGAAGAAGTGCATCACGTTTTTTGTGAATCTATCTGGATCATCTTACCTGCCTTGTTGATGTTTTGTGTAAAGAATAGACAGACTTTGTCGCCATCTCCAAACCCAGCTGTACAAACTGCAAATCAATCCCTGGTAATACAGATATAATGCATTATGAGACAATGGAAACAATTTGGAGAACTACAGAAAGAAAAGAACTCATTGACCATAGATGTTCATGACTGTATTCAATCAATATAACAACACCAACAAATTGTTATTAAACTCGATATATTTTAAAACGGAGATGTAAGAAATGTATTTATAAGGTAAATAAAATGTTGAAAAAGACACAACCTATACAGTTAATTTACAGAGTCAAACCTATTGTCGTGTTGGGAATCGATTTGTGAAGATGAGGAGCATAAATGAAGAGACTCTGTTTCTAGTTCTTGTTACAACTCAATAAGGATTTATTAAACGTAGATACAAAACAGTCTTGATACAATTACAATGTGCAGGATTGGAGATGCAAATAATATGTCTTTCTGGTCTCTGTAGTCTATCTAATCTCCTTCTGTAGTTTAGAAGCCTCACTCTAGGGGCGCTAACATTTTGGAATGAGTAATCTAAATGCTTTGATTGGTCAATGGTCAGGGTTGCTATGGTATTATGGGGAGTGGTAATGGAGAGTGCAAATGACTGGGGTTTGGGCCTATGAGTCATTCAGCCTTTTCACACGGGGGTAAAAGTCATCGTATCTAGAGCTGATTAGCTTAAAGCTGTTTAACTAAACAGCTTAAAAGAATTTTCCCTGTGTGAACGTCGTTTATACGATGTTCGGACAGATAGGAAGTCGCGATTCATACGCCGGTCAAAGCAGGCTGCAGATACGATACCCGTACCTAGAGAGCAAGACAGTTTGTGTGTGAACGGATATACGTCTTAACTAGATCGGGCACTGCTCTTTAAACGCTCACAATTTCTTGTACTCGAATACACAGCCGCCATTTTAAAGCTGAAATGTGTTTGGCTTATAAAAGCACCATCCATATTTGAATAATGAGCCTGATATAACGTGCAATAACGAACTGGATACAAATTCATGTCAGTCAAAACTGACATGTCCAGTGAGTTCATCTTGTGTCAAAAGAGATTGTACAAATTAAACCTGCAGACTCTGTACGACTAACCTTTGTTGTGCTTTGTTCCAAAGGGTGGGTTCATGATGACCGTGTCAAACTTCTTGCTCCAAGGCCCTGCCTCCATCTTGGTAAGGTCGGACTGGACAGTGTCAACGCAAGGAAGCTCAAACTCTTCACAGTTCCTCTGACAGATCTCCAGAGCATCTTGGTCAATGTCAAACCCTATGCACAGACTGTGAAAGAATTGTTGCGACAGTTCATCTCAATCCTTTAAAGGTAAAGACCAGTTCTGGTCATGCGATTGCATTGTGAAAGAAACATTGTGGTATCGATCAGAAAAGGTTGATCATCTACCATATAAGTATTGGTGTGTACTGCAAGGTTCTGGAATCATCAAAATGTTAAGAAATTTGGCCCAGTCTTGGTAAAGTTACAAGCACTGTACACAAGGTTGATGCTGTCCTCAATGATGCTATGAGACTAATCAGCGGAACACTCACTGCAACACCCGTCAGCAACCTGCCAATAGTATCTGGCATACCACCAGCTCAGCTCAGACGAGATGCGCAGTACACTAAGCTTGCCCAAAAGCATGACAGAGATAAATGCCTTGTTCCTGCCCCCTCTGCCTTTGAAGGACAGCGTCTCCCTAGAAGACACTTTGCAACACAGGCTGCTGAGCTGCTGCCTGAGAAGCCTCCCTCCACCTTAGCCACTTGGATAGCAAAACGCTACCAACCTGAAGGAGTTCATCCCAAAGCCCTGTGCCAAACCAAGTGGCTGCGACCTCCCAAGAAAAGCCTGGGTCAACCTAAACCGTATCAGAACTGGAGTTGGCCGTACACAATATTTCCTACATAAAATTGGAGCTGAATCATCACCAAACTGCGCATGTGGAGAGATCCAAACTATGGATCACGTTATTGATGTCTGTCCGATCTACAAATCCCCCCACGGCGCTTCCGGACTTCGCGAGCTCGATGATGAGACAATATGTTTGCTTAATAAGGATCTTCCTATCTATAATGTAGATGATGTACTCCCTGATATTCTTTGCACGAACGAACGACAGAAAGATGTATATGTACGCACGTGTCGCGCACATGTGCGTAGTCCTTTATACATCTTTCTGTGTACGGTGCTTGTAACTTTACCAAGACTGGGCCAAATTTCTTATCATTTTGATGATTGCAGAACCTTGCACTAAACGCCAATACTTAAATGCTAGATGATCAACCTTTTCTGATCAATTCCACAACGTTTCTTTCACAATGCAATTGCATGACCAGAACTGATCTTTATCTTTAATTAAAGTGGTAATGAAGCCATTCTTTTGGTTTTACTGTTACATTACTTCAATAAAGAGAGTTCAATGAATCTGACTTAAAATATTTACAATGAAGATAAAGCAAACATGAAAAAAGGGGTTGTGATTTTTGGGGTATGTACATTTTTAATTCAGCATTGCTAATTAGTCTGCATAACTATTTATTCCTTGTCATGCTTATTTTTCAAATTTTCTATTCTCAAAATGATGTTAGTGTAGTAATCCAGAATGTATGGATTAAAAAAGAAAGAAAGAGAGACATTTATACACCAACAGTACAAATAATGTACCAGTTCAGTGCAAATAGCCCAACATTTATAAGTTTAATCACAAAAATAAGACGAAATTACCCTGCATCAAGCATTGCAGCTCCAATGCTCAACATCCCACAGCCACAACCAAGATCTGCTATCAGATGACCACTAATATCTCCATAGCTTGCCTCAATAGTATGCAGCATTCGAGCTGCAAGATGAATGAAAGACAAGATACATGTAGATCTAAATTCTAAAACATGTTCAAGGACGAGAGCCGTTCATACATGTATGTATGCAAGTCATAAGGAATAAAAAAGATTAGTGCAAGTTATCCACATTTTAATGAATGGATAATTAAACCACTCCAGCAAACTCCAGAGAGTCAATGCTAATGTGTATTGACCTCTAGCACTGCATACTTGCTGTGAGGCAGGTATTATACACAAATATACACATCACACAATATTGCATAGCCAGCCACAATAGCTGTTGGGCTGATCGGCAAATTCGACACTAGACTTACAATTTGAATTTTTAAATTATTCTTTTTAACATCAGTAAGTTGAAAAAAATGAAGTGTCATCAATTATCACTAAAGTACCGATTTTTAGTGAAATCAGTTGAGTTTTGTACAGTGGTGTTTGAAATGTTGAGAATCAAAAGCACAGCTTTTACTACACAGCCAGGATAGTAATCCCGGGGGGGGGGTACTCACGTATATTGGGTATACGGGGATGTGCCGCTCGGAAGGGTGACTTTTTCAGGAAAGATCCTTAGACATGGGTCCCCTTTTCATGAAAAAAATCCTTAGACAAGGGTCCCTTTTTTCATTTATTCCTTTCACCTCTTTTCTCCCTTATTTTCTCCGGGATTTTGGGATTTTTTCCTACATTGCAAATGCATAAATCTCTCCCATCTCTAAATAAATGAATCCTTCGGTGATTGCATTTCCAGAGTACGAGGTGTACGCACGAGCTAAGTCAGTGGGTGTACGTACGTACGTAGCTCGTAAACTCAACTAGATCCCGGGGTACCACATATATCAGGACCCCATGGGCTCTATACCGGGTACTCATATGGCATAATGCGCGCGAGGTATGGTATCCGCCCGTATAGGGGTCATACCCCCGGAAACTTGTAGCGCTTCGCACACTGAAAAATTATGATCATCAGCTATACCCTGCGTACCCTCTGTCCAGCAGCCGGGCAGCAGCGGGGCTCGAGCAGGGAGCTATAGGCCTATAGCCAATGCTTGAGAGCTCGTGTACGGGTACGTTAATTAAAACAGGAAAAGTCCTTCAATTAAAACAGATGCTAGAGGTGCTAGCACAGTATAATTATGTTGCATGGTGTTTTCATCTTTATGTGTGTAAACTACTTGTAAACTACATGTTGTATGGTACAGTTTACTAATAAAGAATTTTATTGAGAAACTGCAAAATTATTGGCCATTGTATTATTACACACATAGGTGCATTACTATCCTGGCTGTGTATTAAAAGCTGTGCTATTGATTCTCAACATTTCAAACACCACTGTATGAAACTCAACCAATTTCACTCAAAATCGATACTTAGTGACAATCGATAAGATCTAAATAGCAGTAAAATACATTTTTTTAACTTTCCGATGTTAGAAAGAATAATTTAAAAAATCAAATTGTGAGTCCACTGTCGAACTCGCCGATCAGCCGCATCGGCATGATTGTGTGCATCTCTGTGTTATGAGTGTATTGACTATTCATGTATTTAAATGCTGCCTATTGATGCGTAGTGCAGTGCTAAAGGTCAATATGCATTAGCGTTGACTCTCCATATGCTTTGCTGGAGTGTATTATTACAGCTTAAAAAATGTAATATTTGAAGTTTGAAATCCTTAGACATGGGTCCATTTTTCACAAAAAATCCTTAGACATGGGTACCTATTTCAGCAAAAGGACCCTTGGATTGGGTATGGGTTCGGAGGTCTCAGCCGCACACCCCCGTCCGACTATAATCTGAGTACCCCCCCCCCCCCCCCCCCCCCCCCCCGGATAGTAATGCACCTATGTGTGGGATAAACCTGTGTTTTTAACTGTCAAACTGACTAACTAGTGAATCTCTCTTTTATAGTTACGCACGTTCCCATGTACATTCTATCTCTTTACATATTTAAAGTATTTGCGCATATATTCTGTTATTGTTTTAGTTAGGCACATTCATGGGACACTAGAGGGCGCTTCGCGCTCGTACGAAAATCTGAATGGCCTTGCTGCGGTGGGTCGGCAATAATCAGCCCAAAACTTGGATATGGGAGAGTGGAAGGATATATCTTTTTTATAATGTTATCTGGTCTTACCCTTAACCATCCTATGTTTAATCTATGTAGAAATAACATGCGAGTACGATAAGAGAAACATCGGGCCCATTACTGATGCAACTTTTGAAATATTAGCCTAGAAATGACCCCCAAACGGAAAAAAATGACATTTTTTCCCAACAAATCTTCATAAAATCTGAGTTATAAACAAGTCACATCTAGGTACACTAATACAAATACGATTTTCTGAAAATTAAGGTATGATTTATTAAGTTTCTTTCAAGTATATTTCTGCGCATTGCAGCGCCAATATTCTACACTGCTTCAAAATCACCCTTGAAATTTTTTTTTGCAACAAATTTGTTACGAGGTCCGCAAGTGTTCCCCGTTCCTTGCGTGTTGAAAGTTTGGTAATACATAGTTTCCATTCACTCGCGCACGAAAAAATGGTCGAAAACAAAATGTCAAATGCAGAAATAAACAAGCTTTTGTATAGTTATAAGAGTTCTACTGAGGTTTCTTTGTCGATTTAATTTATTATATAGTCTCAATTAGAATTCAGAATTATCTCACTGAAAAGTTAAGAAACCGACGATGTTCTCGATCGTAGTTATTTTCATTTTGCCAGCAGCCGATCTATAGCGTTGTTTGGGCAAAAAGCTAGGCCGCTGCCTACCCACCGCGAACCTTTCCGAGTCCCGCTAAAATGGCGCTCTGCGGAGCTCCGCGGCTGCGTTGGTATCGCTGCAAACTCAGCCGGCTAGCTCCCCACGACGGACCATTCGCGGTATGGCGAGAGTGTGTGTGCGAGGTATGATTTTGGATTCGAGAACGCACGTAATGCAACCGTGCGCGTCATTTTCAGCTGTCGAATGTATACGACCAATTTTACATGTACGATTTTTAGTACAGATACTTGGTCAGTTTTCTTCTTATATCTTTGGTTTTACAACATTTAAAAATATAATTTCTTCAAATTTGCTCCTGACTCGGTTCAGACTAATTGTATGATGTGTTTTCAAGTCAGTTTTTTGAATATATTTTTTTGCATGAATTTGCCTATTTTAGTCATGTTTAATTGGTAAATTGTACTGTTTTTCTCTGTAAAGGAAACTTTGTCATTTTCTTTGTAATTTCTTTCTGATTGCTTCCCCTTTGTCGTCTTATTTTCATCATCATTCATCTTCTCCACAGTTCCAGCTGTTCCATTCTTCTCATACCACTCCCTCTCTCTCATCTTCGGCATTTCTCCGTTTTTCTTTCTAACTTAACCCTCTTTCTTTAAATCGTTTTCTCCCTGACACTTTCTCTCTCTTTCAATCAAGTTTCATTAATATTGGTTAGAGTTAGACTAATAATGTTTCTAGATCTATGATAAATCCTCATATATTACGGTTCGAAATCAAAAAAATCTTCAGTATTTACTTGTCATAAACTAACTTAATCAGCCTCAATTTCTATTTAAAATATGAATATGAATATGAATGATTGCAAAAATAATAATAATGACAATCAAGGCCACATAAATCTGAGTGGTTGGGACTGTCTAAGACTAAGCTACACTAAACATGGAAAAGGCGAGGACATGATTTACTTGATTCAACGATACCTGCAATATGTGGCCTAGTTGGATACTGCTCGAGCCATATCTTTGGTTCTTCAAATGTATCAACTTGCTGGAGAAAACTTTCAAATTCCTTCAATTTCATTGTCAGCTCTGATATTTACAGTTTCAAAGGGGTCGAAGCATCAGCCGCCTCAATACTTGCTCATTGTGAACAATAGAGGGCTAGGGATAATTTTGGTCAAGGCATGGATGTAGACCAAGAGTTCTGTGATGTAGATCATATATATATGCGACATATAATATATATTTATATCCCGCATACTAAGAATCTTGCAATCAGCTGATTTGTCTAAACGAGGTCACATGATCAATGATAGATAAGTACTATCTCCCTGCGATAGGACTTTTGTAAATGAATTAAGCAACCATGCATGCAGGGGGCCGACGGCTGTTAGTCCTCTCCGATGGATTTTGCCAATATACAGTGTGTCCCGAAAAAAACTATACACTTTTGAAATGGCTGCCGAATAACAAATATATGATTCTAGGGGAAAAGTTGCGAAAATAATTCATGCTCGGGTGAGCACTGCTCACTTTTGTAAAGGGTATGAAAATTAGGTTGCGCAGGAATTAGCCTTCCAATTTGTGAGAGGTAAATCCTTTGGAGCTTACGGAATCAGTGAGGATGATAATTGCTGAGTGAAATGTTTGGTTTATGGGATTAACATTGTATGCATGAGTGAACAGGAATTGCATTTTTTATTGTAGCACTGTAACTTCCCTGGTAGACTCAGTGGTGTGTTCACGGGAGTCAGGATGGGGTGATGGTACATGTTGTAATTTCCATGTTACAAACTGTTATTCTCTTACATCTGTGACTTTGAATAAAAACCTTCACCCCACATTTCAATTATTGTAAGATTAGTTGAACATCTCATTGATTTACTCAATACCCAGGTAGGGGTAATGTAAATTAAATATTCAAATACGGTTTGTTGAAAAAAGGAATGTCCAAGATTTCGGCTACTTATTCTTCAGGTAAATGGTAACTGAAATGTGGGGTGAAGGTTTTTGTTCAAAGTCACAAATGTAAAAAATAACAGTTTGTAACATGGAAATTCCAACATGCACCATCACCCCATCCTGACTCTCATTAACACACCACTGAGTCTACCAGGGAAAGTTACAATGCTACAATAAAAAATGAAATTCCTGTTCCGTGCATAAAAGTTTGGTTTAATAAACCATAAAATTCACTCAGCAAATCATGAATGTATCATATCATCCTCACTGATGTTGTAAGCTCCAAAGGATTTACCTCTCACAAATTGGAAGGCTAATTCCTGCGCAACCTAATTTTCATACCCTTTACAAAAGTGAGCAGTGCTCACCCAAGCATGAATTATGTTCAAACTTTTTGGTGTCATATGAAAGTTGAGTTTATGAGCTTTCCATACATATAAAACTTTTCCCCCTAGAATCATATATTTGTTATTCGGCAGCCATTTCAAAGTGTATAGTTTTTTCGGGACACACTGTATTATGTAATTATATTTCTTTAGATGAACTCAGTGGCAGTGAAACCTGCAATATTGGATAAAGATTTATTTATAGGCCTATTCTCCGAGCGAGAAACGTATATGGCCTTTAAATGGTCTGCTGAAAAAGTTGCTAGCTTTAAATCAAATCTAGATAATTACGTAGATAAAATGAAGAGTGAACTTAATTAGTACAATAAATGAAAAACCAATGTCCCAGTTGAGTGTGGATGGTTTTTGTACACTTCTTTGTCATTCTTTAGTTGTAAATGCTGCCCTAGAAGTTGGGGTCTGTGAGAAGAAGTTCGGAGAAAAATTTTAGTCAAAAAAATTGGTGTACAGGTAAATAAACCATGGTTCGATAATAAATCTAAACAAGAAAGGGATTCGTATTTTAATTTCAAGAATAAATTGAAGCGTAAAAACAAGGGTGAGCCATCTGATAAAATAGAAGAAATTAATGTCGACATTTGTAAAGCAGCGAGGGAATACAAACAGTTGCTTCGTAGATAAATGATTTATGACAGCAAATCTCTAAATGATAATCTAAGATCAACATAAAATACAAATCCACAGGGGTATTGGAAAATTTGAGTTGTAACTCTGGAACTGAGCAAAACAATAACAAGGACTCACTGAATAATTTTGTACATCATTTTCGTCATTTAAATAATGTTCAGTGCTCAAGATGAAACAGGTGCAGTACACCAAACTGAAATGGTGTCAGACTTGGACAACTATTGAGGAGGTTATTTCGATGATTAAGAAATTGAGAAATAATAAGGCATGCGGTATTGATCAAGTAAGCAATGAATTTTTGAAAAACGTAACCGGTAAGGTTCTGGAAGTGATAACAATTGTTTTAATATAATTCTAGAAAGGGGAACAGTGCCTCATGATTGGTGTGTTGGATTGATCGTTCAAATATTCAAAAACAAAGAGTCGGACAAAGATCCAGACAACTATCGTGGTATTACCCTTTTAAGCTGTTTAGGAAAGTTCAGCAGGGGATTCGGGGGGGGCACAGGGGGCACGTGCCCCCCCCCCCCCCCCCGTTAAAAAAGGAGTGTCAAAGGGGGAAGAGGAAAAAGAAGAAAGAGAGAGGAGACAAAAGGTGGAATAAGAAGAAAGGGCGGAAAAGACGGAGGAGAGAACAGGGATGGAAAGTACTAAGGGCTGTAGGGCCTAACCGATTTCGATGCGGTATTCGAGCAGAATTCTGTGATATGATGATAAACTTTCTCGTAGCTTGATGTGACGGGGTGTCTCTAACCAGCTTTCTGTTGAATACTGTCCAAAAGGCTTCTAGTTTTATAGAATATTACAGCCTGCCATCTGCTCGTAACCAACATAGTTTTACTGCTCCTTTGTCAATGACCGAAAATGCTTACGCAGTCGTTATTGTTAAAACAGCTGAATGTTCTCATATATGCACATAATCAGTGACTAATCATTGGATCAAAGAAAGAATCACGTTGAATTTACATCCGTAATAGGTCTATGGTTTCAAACACTCCCCTACCCCCTACTCCAAATAGTAATAATAATAATAGTACAGTTCTTGTATAGCACATAATACGTATTATATCTATATGCGCTTCCAAGGAGCTTTGAAAATTACTACCCTAGCTTTAGCTCCGGCAGCTGTTATTATCGCACAGTGCATTTCAAGGAATAATCCTATACCAGGTACCCATTTACCTCATCTGGGTTGAGAGTGGCAAATGTAGATCAATGACTTGTAAAAGGACATAAGTGCCGCGGCGGGACTCGAACCGCGGACCTTGTGATCGACAGTCCGGTGACGTATCCACTCGACCACAACATCTCTACATAATATACCTTAATTTTTTTTTCTTCAACAGTTTTTTTTATTGATTCCAAATAATACAAAATCAATCTTAGAAATTAAATACAGTTGTTTTTCATCTTGACATGCATTCAAAACATTTTCATTACATACATTGTACAATTGATGAAACAAAAAATGAAATCAGTTGTAACATAAAACAAATAACCCCATCCAACCAAATACACTACTACCCCCCCCCCCCCCCCCACCCACCATGCGACACACACACACAATCCGACCACACTTCCACATATAATTATATACCACACACTGTTCCTAGCCTTCTCCGAATACCAAAAATTAGAGCGACAGAAAAATAGAAATAATCTCTTTAATATTAAAAAACAATCATTTCAACGAGGCTGCAATAACCCAGTGTTATTTTGTTCATGAAAACTTTACTTGTTCCCACTTCTGTAAATGTAAAAATAACTTACCTGCCTTCCCTGTAATATTCTTTTCTTATTCCCTAAATTCCAACAGTTCTTTTTTAAAGTCACCCAAAGACAATATTACAGACTTTATCCTGCATCTATATATCCAATATTTCATTGCAAAAATAATTGTATTAAATATCTTTATTCGTGGTGAATTACCGGATAACCCTAAATGACTATCCATACCCAGTCTACAGATCTTCATTCCCTTACCTCAAACTTAGCTATTACATTCTACCATAACCTTTGAACATGTACACACTCCCAGAACAAGTATAGTTATGTTTCAATCTTTTGCTTACAAAATGAGCACAAGTTATCTTCAACAAAGCCGAATCTGAATATATTAGTGTTCTCTAGTATAAATTGCTCCATGGAGCAGCTTTTATACTGAATTTCTCGTAGTCTGTTAACAAGAGTAACTTTCCTAGGCCTACTAAATATCTCCCTAAATACCTCATTTGAAAAATCTGAAAATCCCCGTCCATCATGAATCTTCAAAACAAATAAATTTTGTAACTTCTTTATAAAATATTCATAGACCTTCCTCGACAATAAATCTCTGAGGAGCTTCACAGTACTGTTAAAATATCATACTCGTTTACATCCATTATACTCCAGTTATCCTTTTTTCCGCTTCTTAAATTAGCTCCTCCAATATTCCATACATCAACAATTTTGTTTCCTTTTAACCCCAAATGTTGAAAATTAGATATTGACCGCATGCCATTTTCAGCAAAAATATCTTGAACTTAAATTATATTGCGTGTGAACAACTCCTCACCAAAAATCATTTTCTTTTTCAATAAAAAATTGTTATTGGTAAAAATAATTGGATTATTCTTTTCTTCAAAATTCCTACAACTTTTTTTTTGTAATGGCTAGATAAGTGCAGTGACCCGTATGGGTGAAAAACCTTAAATCACATCCAGACTCATCGAAACCAATCACACACACCCAAGAACCCCGCCCTCAAAACCACCGACACACACCCAAGAACCCCGCCCTCAAAATCACTGACACACACCCAAGAACCCCGCCCTCAAAACCACTGACACACACCCAAGAACCCCGCACTCAAAACCACCGACACAAACCCAAGAACCCAGCCCTCAAAACCACTGACACACACCCAAGAACCCCGCACTCAAAACCACCGACACAAACCCAAGAACCCAGCCCTCAAAACCACTGACACACACCCAAGAACCCCGCCCTCAAAACCACTGACACACACGAATTGCACTGTCAATCCAATCTTCTTTATACAGATAGTTCATGAAAAAAATGAAACCCTGGTTCAATGCTTAATGTGTAATAAAAGTACATTCGTGTAGATCTTTGAAAAGCTCCGATAGCCTACAGTGTTTTTCGTTTCGTTTGTTTTAATTTGCCATCTTGATAAGTAAAATCTGGCCAAAGACATCTGAACCCCTGTTATTTTTGTTGTTTGATTTTATAACACAATATATAAGTCTGAACTGACCCTTTTTGCAACAAAATTGTTGATTCATGCCAATTACAGTACCTCTAACCAAGGTTTGGTTGATCTCCCCTAAAAATCATAAAAACATTCATATAAAATGAAAGTAACTCCTGAAAATCACTCAACCCAAACCATCGATTAAAGGTAATTTTAACATTTTTGTGTAATGGCTAGATAAGTGCAGTGACCCATATGGGTGAAAAACCTCAAATGAAAGATTACATTTTCAACTACCACAATGTGAACAGTGACCTTTTTTTTTTTTACTACACAGGTGTACTTTACTCTAGCATGATGTGAACAAAAATAAGCATCACGATTTGATTTGCACATTCTTTTTTCTTCTTTTCTTTTAATTCTTTTTCATTCCTATGTTACATATATACAATTATACATATATTTGGAATATCCTTTTGAAGAGTATAATTTAAGCTTTACTTAAACACAAAACCACACATTCTCTATTTCTTACATAGACATGTACAGGTATAATACCACAAATTTGTCCCAGGCAAATTCAAACTTAAAATTCAATCAATAATTGTTGAAAGTGCACTTGCAACAATTCTGCATGAAAGAAAATGATGTATCATATGGAATGAATTTATGGATGTATAGGTATTAGGTATATACAAATAGGGCTTAGTGTAAAATAGATTTTCATTCAAGAACAATATACAGTGAATATAATTCAGAGAGGGTCTGCATACAAAATATTTTACAGTCAAGTAAATACAGCATTACATACAGTGAGTTAAAAAAAAAAGTGTGCCCAAATTTTGACAGATTCCCATTTAATAGTTATAACCTGTGTGACCTAATTTCATTTTAAAGAGTAACTAATATTTGGTCTAATGATACCTTATTCATAACTCTGTTGTCAGGGATGACTGAGCAGCCGCCATCTCAAAAAGTTTGGGCTGAAGTAATGAAAGTGATTCAGAAGCCCCTATGTACAGTTATTCTAGTCTAAATCTATTTGCTGACTTATTCGCATTAATTTTGTGAATTTGAAGATGTGACAATGTCAACTCAGAATCAAGAAAAGACTAACATACTTAAGTTTTGATAACTTCTTTGGTATAATCACATTCATTTTCTTCTCTCGCATGATCCCTTGATTAAGGTAAGCCTTGTCAAGTCATTCAAAACTGGACAATGTTTACTTGAGATTCTGGGTGGTATTCTCGAAAGCGTACTAACTTTAGTCCATGGTTTAATCCACCGACTAAGTATGGAATGCTAAGTGTCCATATGAATATGTTTTTTGAATAATTTAATCTGTCAATAAATTAAAATAAAATGTAATAACATAATTAATGAACAACAATATAACTATGATATAATTATGTTATCATGGTTATTTAGGGACATATCAAATTATTCAAAAATATATTCATATGGACACTTGGCATTCCATACTTAGTCGGTGGATTAAACCATGGACTAAAGTTAGTCCGCTTTCGAGAATACCGCCCTCTATCTTTTGTCATGACAGTCTACTGGCACTATCTTTGGTAGATATGAACATGTCTTCTTTCTTGCATTTACTGAATATGCGAGGTTAGTAAACCTCTCAACTTTCATGTGCTATTCGAGACAAAAACCTCATATACTTTACACACCTTATGTATGTAAAATGGTGCGATGGACAATTAGCAGAGAAATATCAGATATCGAGACAAGAAATTAGTAGGCTGTTAAAATTAATTGAAGGTTATCCTTTGGATTGAACCTAGGTCCTTTGAAAGCTTAGATACATTGGATCACTTTAATCAATGAAGCATAAAGCAGAATAAAGCTTTAACAGTATGTGTATCAGTCTATCAGACCATCTTAATGTGTTAAATACATTAAGATGGTCTGATACACATTCTGGGCGGCATCTACCAAAACTTAGTACAAGATATTTTGACAACACTTCATCGCCGGACTGGCAGAAGGGCGTTAGCGAGCGAGCGACTCGAAAACTACTTTTCGAATTATTTGCATTTAAAGATTTGTTTTATATTTAAACTGATTTCCGTCCTGAAAATGGTTTTAAAACTCCAAAGACTAATAGAAATGTTATAACAGAACACGGCCACAATTTTTTTTCGGAAATGAGTCAGTTTTATAAAAGTTTGAGGCAATTTAGTGCTAACGCCCTTTTGCTTAGCGCTTCAATTTTTTACCTAAAATTCGAGCTAACGCCCTTCTGCCAGCCAGGTGACGACTTGTATCATTAAAAAGAAAACAAGTTTCTCTTTACCATGAAATAATGCAAGGTCACATTGATTATGACTTGTTAATCATAAGCTATCAAAGCTGGTTATATATGTGTTTTTTTATACGCACTGGACGTCGTAAATTTTGTACAGTTTATATTTACAAGCATAAACCTCCATCTAATTAATGATGTGTGCCATATACAGGCATGTAAAGTCAGATTTTTCTAAAACTATAAAGCCATAGGTGTACCACAATAGTTGACAGTATACCAACCTCTGACAACAGTGTTGGTAAAAAATTGAAAGAGCTAAGAAGGGAAGAACAAATGAATTGACAAGATCATTTTGTACCTCATTTTAAAGAAATTAAAGGCTAATCTTTAATGTAGTTTAAATGAACCTTACATTAAGACTTTGTGAACAACAAGTACCTCCATAAGAAATATCAGACAGCTTATATGTATATATATATATATATATATATACTTAGGGTGATCAGGAATGTAAAAATTCCATGAAAATTGGACCATCTTGTTGGATAGTATTTTTGGTAATTGTGGTAGGTTATTGGAAAAATTACCAAAATACTTGTAGCTCTAAGAAAAATTCACATCATTTATTACAAATTATATTTTCCTGACCATTATAACATCCATTGGTATCCTTAATAAATACCACGGTTCTAATGTTTACAATTAGTGCTTTCATATTTATTTATTCAATTATTTATTTATTTATTTCTAGTTTTATTTTTACTGGGCAGCAATGTGAGTTACAAAAACTGCTTTCAAAAATGGCTCTGTAGGCCTACATTATTACATGTCCAATAAATAAATATTATTTCTCATGAAAGTTATATGATTAGAAGTACACTTATCATTTCTTTCAACCCACACTCAGTACATATAACAAATATATTTCTTTAAGATAGTGCCCATGTAAAGAACTATTTTATTAAGGGATGAATATGATGACCTTGGAATGGATGGATCCGGCTAGGGTGTTGGTACCGCAAACATTACCATGAACGAGTCAATTACCTGCAGGTTGAGAAAGGAGGATAAGAAAAATGAAAGATTTATTAATCGTCAGTACGGATGAGTTAATCTGAAAGAAATTGTTTCTATTATCACATTTACTATCATTTGATCCATTATCAGACTTCATTTTTTTCTCCATTTTTCACAACAAAAAGACAGAAAGCACATGGTCATGTTCACTCACTCTACCTGTGCATGGCAAAACCATGATTAGAAATGAATCAAAATTAAAACACAACCACACACTTTGAAGAATTTCCCCAAAAATTGCCATAGCCATAATTGTTTTAAGGTAAATAAACAGCAAGATACTCCATATCCAAAACTGCAGTAAATATTCTTATATTCATCTACTTAATAATTAATTATATTTATTACATATAATAATATTTAAAAAAATTAGGGGGGGGGAGGGGTCATCCCAGTAGACAGAGAGCCATTGAGACCGATATTTCCTCACAATTTGCTAGACCAACAGCCCACAAGACCAACATTCCACTAGACTGACATCCCATGAAACTGAAGACAAAGAAATACAAGAGAAAAAGAATGTTCCAAAAAGTCCCTGAGACCGATGGCCCACAGGACCAACAGCCTACATGACAAATAGCCCACTAAGCTGACAAAGCAGAGAAGTACATTTATAAAGGAAGAAAAAAGGTTGGCGTCTTCTGGGCTGTTGGTCTAGTGAACCCTATAAAAAGTAGCTAAAAGGCTGTCGAAGTGAACCTTTAAGGGATAGTTTAACAATGTCAAATCTGAGATGCACGGCGCTACGCGCTACCACTGTCTGTGATATGGTGTAATATTGAAGACCTAAAAACTTGAGCTTCAAAATGATCAAGAAGTGCCTCAAAAAGGTACAAATCTTTGAGTGACCGGTTTTACCATACTCGTTTTCCCCAATAGACTGTAGTGTTATGAAAACCGTTTGGCAAACGCAAAATTAGGTTTCGATTTCCAATCATAAACATCTTGATAATCAGACAGGCGATCGGCTTGTTAAAGTCATGGAGTTCCTGACTGACCTTAAGGTTTATAATTATAATTGCAGCATGAGCTAAATCAAGGATTTTGTTTCAGAATCTGAGACAAAGTTACCAGATCCCTTTAACAAAAAATTGTAAGAAGGCTCACAAAAATGACAATATCGGTCTAGTGAGCTGTCAATCTCAAGGCACTTTTTTCTTATTTACTTCAGCATTTCTCTTCTTAAGTAGAGTATGTAAGATCATCATCCGTTTCTGTTTTATAATCTAAATACTTATTTCATTTGTTTGTTTGTTTGTTTTCTCTTGCAACTCCTGCCAGAGCAGAGCTTACATAGTAATGTAAGTGGATTTAGGAAACTTGCCTCTTTATCCAAAAGATCAACGGTAACATACTATTATTCCAATTATTGAAGTGATTCTTGTCATTGTTGTAAATAGCCTTTCCCTTCAAGGCAGTATTCAACAACTGGCCTGGCTTGAAGCTCATTCTTTGTAAGCAAAATTGATTAACTTTCAAGTACTGATATCACATTATAGACAATTTCATGTACATTATATTGTGCATACAACGATATGTCTACATAGAATCAGACAATGGAAAACCTGTATGACTTTTCAAAAACAAAAACGACAAACAAAAAAATGTCTATAGGCAAACTTGATACCGGTATTAGTTTCGTAGTTTGCCATTAGGAATATTATACATACATTTTACAATTTATTCCTTGGCATTTTGTTAACAACAAAAATGATTATTCAGCATAATTGATAATCATGTCATATGCAGCACATTGCAGCAGCAGCATTGCAACAAAAGCAAGGAATGCAACAATTCATGCACAGTTGCTAGCTTCAAATAAAGGTAGTTATTTAAAAAATAAAAATAAAAATAAAATAAAAATTGTTCCTTTTGAAAATCTGAGGATGCCATAATATTGTGGTCTTGACACATAGGGGTTACCCAGAGTTTCTTGGGATAAATGAGTGGTTCATAATAAGTTTAGTTTTTCTTTTCTTTTTATTAATACCTGCCAACTTATCAGGGTAGACTTTCCCTTTAAATCTTTACTTGAGTATATATGGAAGCCTGAAATCAGCAAAATAATCCTGACAGAGCCAATTTTTTATTTTCTCCAATACAGCCTACTTGAAGACACCATACAAAATATTGGTGGCTAATTTTTGTCTAGCATGCTGGACTGATGGATATATTTGAGAGAAAAATATGGGGGGAAATTGTTCTTTTTTGTCATCTATGTAGCATGATACATAGTGAATGTCATGCGCTAGCATTCGAATATTTCTCGTCATAAATTAGAACCTAGATATATTCCAAGAGTCTGTCAGATGAATAGTACATTAGCTTGACAGCCTACGCTTGCATATTATTTGAGCAAGGTTTGCAGTTACACCACTTATTCTTTTGTCAGGGTTGGCTGCATATTAATTCGGCAAATAAAAATGAACAAAAGAAAAGAAATGGAGTGGAATACAATCAAGTTAATGCGATTTTTTGGCTAGTTAAAATAAATAAAAATAAAAGCACCCATGATACTCAGCTCATATATATAGTTATTCATTCAGAGACATTGTAAATTAAGACAAATTGAAGTCCCCAAAACCTCTTAACCACTGAATCATTATCAATTTAAAAAAATTAAAAAAGGAAAATAATGAATTTTAAAATTTTAAGGGGCCATCACAAGCAAAAGGTATTAAGGCAATTTAACAAGTACGGATTTCTCCAAAAAAAATATTATAGAAGCAGCAGATAATCAATTGCAAGGTTTCCAGGATGCATAAACAGGCCAAAAAGCTATTCATATTTATACATTTAATATGCCAGCAAAAAGATAACCAATTGCAGATAATCAATTGCGAGGTTTCCAGGTTGCATAAACAGCTAGTCTAACAAGCCATTCAGATATATAATACAGTTAATATGCCAGCAAAAAGAGAACCAATTGCAGATAATTAATTGCAAGGTTTCCAAAATCCATAAACAGTCCAATAAGTCATTCAGATTTATACAGTTAACATGCCAGCAAAAAGATAACAATTTGCAGAAAATCAATTAATTGCAAGGTTTTCAGAATGCATAAACAGGCCAATAAGTCATTCAGATTTATACAGTTAACATGCCAGCAAAAAGATAACAATTTGCAGAAAATCAATTAATTGCAAGGTTTCCAGGATGCATAAATAGTCCAATAATTAAGCCGTTCACAAGCCAGTTAGAATGCCAGCAAAAAGAAGAACAAGATTGTTTTTCCCACCAGACATTGCGCTCCCTTGGGAGTGGATGCTGTATTTCTTTCTACATCCTAACATTACAGCAAGGATTTCCCGAATTCGCATGATGTCATCCTCGCTGTCAGATTCGTCATCAGAAGAGCATCCACCCTTTGTGTTTCGATGGCCCTTACGTGGTAACACAGGCCTTTAATACCAAGGAAAGAAAATGTGAGGTGCATATATTCTATTAAACCGTACATCAATGGACGAGTCCAACAGTTAATATGCACTCATCTTCTACATCATCATCATCATCATCATCATAATTGGTGATCTGATTTGTTGAGGAAAGGTTTACATTTTCAACTTCATTCAAATGCAAAATTATGAATTAATATAGACTCGAGTTACATTTTAAGGGCAATATTCTCGACATTATGAAGATCATAATTTACCTGTGGCATCCCAGACATACACATGTATGGATGTTTTTTCATGTATTGCTCTAAATGCACTACAATCAACATTTCAATATTAAAAACACATGTAGGACACTTGAATACAATCATAATGAAAAACAAGATAATATGCCTCCACCTTTCGTGACCTTAACTAACTGACCTCACAAACCTAAATAAATTTCATTCAATCTTGTAATGCTTATGTAATTGATTAATTAAAATTGATGTATATACATTCAGCAAACCATTTCCTTTTTTTTTCAATTTAAAATGAAGACTACATTAGGCTTTCATTTTTACTAATGAAGAAACAAACAACAATCCACTATATAGAACACACAATCCCATTACAAAGAATATGAAAGAAAAAACACTCCAGTACACATGCAAGCCATAAAAAAATGCCACCGTGTATGCGGTCCCTTCACCAACCCAAAACTCAAATAAATCGCACAAAAAAACATTTAAAAGTTAGATTCAAATAAAAACAGTCCACAGGCGGGGGTTTAAGCAACATTACTTGAAAACCTGACTTGACCTGCGGTGAAGCTACATTTTTAGGCCTGAGATGGAAGGAAAATGAAACCCCAAAAAGTTTAGCTGATAGCCTTATTGAAAATTGTTAGCCAGTTGAATATATCTTGAGATTATACTCCTGCTTTTATAGCATTTAATCAAAATGGCAACTCCCATGAAAGAATGTTCAACAAGGAAACAGCTAAATTTGGAGAGATGGTTTTTCTCGCTAATCAAATAGAAGTAATTTCAAGATATTTTTAACTGCATATATGGGCAGCTCACACTTTTCAATGAGGCTATCAAGCTAAAGTTTGTTGGGTTTCATTTTCCTTCAATGGCAATTAGACAATGATGAGTTACACTGGTAACAGTGGTAAGTAGTGACTTTTATCATCATATATTGTTAGCTGAAAGAATAATAAATGATTTTTTTTTCTTCTTCAAAAACACTAAATGGGTATAAAGCTGATGAGGTGGGTTAATAATAATAATAATAATAATAATAATAATAATAATAATAATAATAATAATAATAATAATAGCCTAATAGTTCACTCCAAATTTTATTAAACCGAAACAGAAATTTGTTTTGCCCAATTAATCATGAGCCCGGCAGCCACTTGAGCAGCGCCAGATCGACGTTGCTCTACCATCCCTTATTATTGAATGCCAAACAAGGTAGCAACAACTCCCATCTTTTAACGTCTTTTGGTATGACGCGGCCGGGGTTCAAACCCACGACCTCCTGGTTGTGAGGCGGACGCTCTACTGACTGAGCCAACACTCCGGTATTGACATAAATCTGACATACCAGCCTTTTCTCCAAAAAAAAGAAGTAAATAAGGCTATAATCTGGAGTTAAATCTTTCATTGGCAGAATATCGGTATATGTATTCTTATTTAGTTTGCTCATACTGTTTTTCTACCGGTAATAAGACAATAATCTTAAGCAACTACAACTAATTAATGCATGGCAAGCACAGGAATAGAGTTATTGATGTCAGGCTGAAACCATACAAAACAGCATAATGGGCAACAAATTTACCTAATTGGTACAATTTTCTTCAGGTACATGTAAAACCCAAATGCCCTTGAAAGAAAGAGTTTTAAAGGTATTTCAAAACACTGTAGTTTACCGGTACTATATACATGTACATGTATGTTCTTTCATGCTAATAATCTGAAAATGTACAACTGGGATTGAGGCCTATACATCCAGGCTACATTGCTGGGCAATGGAGGTACATGTACAAGGAACAAATATGTATATTTCAGATTCTACTAATTTTTTATGCAACTATATTTACAAGAGTCATGAAACAATTTGATTTTATTTCTCATGCTATTTGATATGTTGTTCCAACTAAGCTTGACCTGCTGTGTAAATAAGATCAGATAATTGCCGGTAGACCTTTAGAAAGTTATCCCTAGCTATACATTGATGCATATTTTTTAAATTGTAAATGTAATAATAATTATAATTATATTTGTTTATATAGCGCCTAACACTTACTTTATCAGAAGTCTCTAAGCGCTCTACAATAATGCAGCATAATTACCCTGGCTTTAGCAATTCAGGTGTTACGTGCGCTGCGTTTCAAGGAATAAATTCCTACCTGGTCCCCATTTACTTCAGATCTGGGTAGAGTGTGGCAAATGTAGATCAATGTCTTGCCAATAAGTGGACATAAGTGCCGCGGTGGGAACCACGGACCTTGTGAACAACAGTCCGGTAAGGTATCCACTCAATGTAATTCTCTATAAACACTGAAAGATTTTCTTGGGTATTTTTGTAAAGGTATATACAATGTAGTCACTGAACAGGAAAAGAATGCACCATTCATGCAAATTTGTTAATTTAAAATTCCCATCTTGAGTGATCTAAAGAACTAAAACAAATATCTTCTGTTTCTCTAATATATATTGCTCTGTTTTATTTTACTTCAACTTGCTTTCAAAGATTGGAATTTCATTTATACACTGTAGTGGAAAGTGCCTTGGGTGAATGGCAAGCAAAACATGAGATATAGGAGCATTGGAAGTTGCACATGTGAATAAAAAATGTGTGTACTCATGAATGTATGAGCCTGTGATGTGGTTACTACATGTAGTTACCAGAATGAATATGTTCATTAAATAATGCAACCACTTCCAAATATCTATCAAACGTTGCAAACAAATAAATGAATTAATGCTTAATGTAGTGATACATTAGAGAGGAAAATAATGTATTAATTAAGGCCCGTTCAAATATGATCAAAGCTGCAAACCCCTTCCCCTAAAAACAAAAACACAGGGTTTGTTTTTGTTGAATAAATGAATGGCAATTTTGAGGAGGTAAGAAAAAGGCTGCCGATTTGTGACGCCTGGCTGTAACATTTTTTTCAACCAATCAATTTTATTTTGTACAAAGTTTGCATAAAAATTGGATATGTCACGAGTACAGCCTGCACAGCTTTTGGCAAAACTCGATCTCCTTGAGCGGAATTTGCAATGATGGCTAGGTTCAACCAGCACCTTTTTTTAAATTTAATCCAGCACTACCGGTATATGGATATCACAAGAATCAGGAAGTCTTTAATGTGGGATACTATCGGAGCAAAACCTGGAATATCAGCTATGGGGAGAATTTATCCATCCACAATCTGATAATATAATGTTTTGTTGATGACTTTTAAGTTTCAAGATCGATTACAAACTTTGTTTTGTCTTTATCTGCTTCCAATGTATAACTGGGTGGTACGTATTGCGAGTATAGAGATTAATACCTAACAAGCATACTTAAAATAATTAACTACATTTTTGTGTATAAATTATGTATACCATATTCTATTCTTCAATGATTAATGGGCAGATTTGAGAGTTTCAAAGAGCACAAAACTGTTTTGCAAGCAAAAGAGAAAATCACAGGCTTACATTTGATTAATGATTGCTATACATAGTCCATTGAGGAGCTCCTTCGGCTCCATATGAACTCGCAGTGAGCAATGTAAATGGAGTATATATACAGTATATAGTGCTCAATGGAGCATACTGTGCTGTCTCCCTAAAAGCCAAATCGTGTACTAGGGAGTAAGGCATGTGTTTTTCGACTTCTCTTTTTAATCATGAATAAATTGACTTCTATCAAAGGAGGAATATAGGCACACATTTGAATACAGCACTCATGAATTTGGGAAATAACGTTTTAATGTATGAGCAAAATTGCAAAATGCCTACAGTATGAAGGGCAATCCAACCCTTGTAATGAGTTCATTTGTATGAAAGCAAAACAAAATAAGAAAAAAAGAATGGTGAAAGTTTGAAATAAATCAGACCAATAATAAGAGAAATATGAATGGTTGAAATGTGAGATCATTATTGGCAAATTAAAAAAAAAAAAAAATTATTGGCAAATTGGTTCGTGGATTACGACGTGGACAAGGACAACTTTCCCATTAGTAGTGTTAACAAATATGTTTTTTTCTGTTTTTCTTATAAGTGCCTTCTCCATTAGGGCAATATTACTCAAAACATTATTGATAGCATATTATTATAGGTCCTCTAAAGAGTAAAGACCCTCCCGAGCCATAAATTGTCAAAAAATTGAAACTTTGGTCATCATTTTATGGGTAGGAACATATGCAAAAGTTGTCCGCCACTACTTCACAGAGACATAACTGATTCAGTCAATTTGATGAGCCCATACCTATAGTGATTACAATTAACTTTCAAAATTCATAACTTTTTCATTTTTGTCCAATATCATTCAAACGTTCACCAGTCTACTTCACTGATTTGTCTGCTCTCTTCCAGAGTAGTTTGCTATCATATCAAGGTTGGATTTCCCTTTAATCTAAAATGGTCATAAACCAGCACGCAAGAGTCAAACCTTCCACCAAAACTTCCCAAAGCACGGTTAAGACATGAACGAACAACAAGGATACATGAACGTGACAAGCTTCATGAAAAAAATAGTGTAAGCATGATGGTAGTAAGAAAGAGAACTCATTTTACTGACTCTGGGAATAGAAGATCCTCCATCATTCGTCTCTTGCATTCCCCCAAGAAATGGTTACAAGTCTAGTATGCATATTTAACATGTAGATCGAGATTAAGATTCAAGGGAGCAGGGTAAGACAAAGGTGAAAAAGAGGCAATTTTGTTATAATCAATTATTCGAAATGAAACATCATATTCTCATGGCTTTGATCATTGCCATAGGCAATTCTTAAGTAGTGGAAATTTCTGCAACATGACCACAAAAAATCAGAATAATGTGCAAATGTATACATTACCGGTACAACTAAAGATGGCTCTATTTCTGACCAACAGTTTTGATTTTTTTCTTTTTTTCTTTTTTATGATTTTGATGATTGATGAATATTTTTCTGAAATTCATGATTGAAGGCTTTCAGTAAAACCATGTGGTGGCCTTACTGAAATGGTTGCTGCTGAACTCTTGCTTGAAAATTAGCCACTTATGGGTTGTCTATAGGAATTAAGGAATACATTTAATAAAAGGGAATGAAAAGGAAAGAGGTGATAATAGTATAGAGTTATTTTAAATCGAACTCTAACACAACATTACTTTTGGTTCTTGGTTTCCAAGTCTATATACACCAAGAAGGATTATAAAGAGGAAAAGTAAAAGGAAAGGAGGGGTAATTGCATTTGAGGTTGTGAGAAGATCACAGAAGTTGAAAAGTGCAGTTCTGAAAATAACTATTGGTATTCCTCTATGGACAAGTTTGGAAAGAGAATTCAAAATTAAAGTATCCTTTCATGAAAAGGAGTATATCTGTCTCGCCACATTTTGAACAGTGTACTGTACCTTAATTGTGCACCGTCAGGAGACTCCTTGTCAAGTAAGAATACTCAAGTTTGTAAATTCCCTTTCAGAAGAACTACTTTACACAGGAATACCAACACTTCTTTTAAGAATTACCCTCAACTGCTGTGATCTGCTCAAAACCTGCTCAATCTTGATCACTCCTTTCCCTTTCAAATAAGTATCTCCAATTAACCTCATTTTTGGTTTATAAACACTAAAAAACAAGAACAAAATTAGCCTTGTGTATTAAAAGTTTTGTTTTCAACTTCATTCCTCTTTCCTTTTCTTTCCCTTTCCTTTATTTTTACCATGATTCCTCTAAATGCCACATAAGTGGGTTCTTTCGATGAAAGAATATATCAACAACCTTTTCAAAGGCTACCACATGGTGCTACTGAAAGCAAGCCTTCAATTGTGAGTGCTCACTCATCATGGAAACCTACAGTAAACATGAATTTCTTTGTCAATGAATTTACAAATGCTTCACTCATTTTGACGAAATAATTAGATCTGTGCAAACCTGGTCATTTCTAGTATGGTCAGATATTGATAACTGTGCATTCAAAATCAGTACATCATGCAATAACACAGACTAAATGTACCTCTAAATGTAGAAAATGTTTGAAAGGCACATCAAAGTTTTGAAGTACAAGTTAATTAATACACCACAATTTATCTATAGAGAAAGAAAGAGGGGAATGTCTTAGGGGTTAGTTAATTCATCTACTGTATTCTTGGCACATCAAATGGAACTGAAAATAAATAGGAGGGTAATGTATGATGTAAATATCTATTATCTACAAGGTGTTCTGTCTCTACTAATAATATTCTGATTTGGTCAAAGTGACACTATTTTTTTTTTAAACTCAGGGGGGGGGGGGGGGGGGGGGGGCGTTTCACAAAACTTGTCATCAGTGACAAATGACAGTTTATGTTATAAGCTACTGAAATCCTTGCTTCTGATTGGTTATCAGCAGATTTGTCACTGATTTTTGTCATTTGTCATTGAAAAAATGCTTTGTGAAACGGGTCCCAGAACTCACCTTCTGCTCTGGTAAGCATGTCCCGAAACACTCCAGGAGTAGCGGCTCAACATTAACAGAGTCAGAAAAATCCTTGAAGGACAGCTTCCCATCATGGTCAAGATCCTACAAAGACAGAGGAAACATATCAGGAAGATAATAATATATAATACTTTTTCATTGCTCTGGGGGGTGTTTCACAGAGATCCTAAGTCAAACTTATCTCTAAGTTAGACTTACAAATTATGGAGAGCCATTTGTAGCCTTAAAATAAAATATATTCAAAAGCGAAAAATCAAGTGTTTTAGACTTTTTATAAATTCCACATCAATTAAGAACATGAAATCTCCTTGATATTAGGAAATATGAATGATTTGAATCAAGTTTGTATGCTTAAAATAACTTTTACAAAGTATTTTCAAATATGTTAACGGCTTTCCATAATTGTTAAGTCCAACTTAGAGATAAGTTCAACTAAGGATCTTTGTGAAACAACCCCCTGTTGCGAGAAAAGTAATAATTACTATGTGCAGAAGTATAGAGTGCCTTTTAACATGATGAATAGAAAAACAGCAATGGTAGCAAAAAGAAAATTGGAATCAATGTTAATAAACAAACTCATTATGTTGTACTTATATAAAGACACATATTAAAGCAAGATATTCAAATGTTTTTTCACAGAATTTCTTTTTAACCTCTAATTTGCTTAGGATTCTACTTGGCAAGCAAAAGCAGACAGACATTAGGCATTGTTTGCTCTATAGAGGGCGATAGTAGCTATAAGTAGTGCAGTAGGGCTATAAATTAAACCTACCATTTTCTTGATGATGATCTCTACCAAGTCCTTGATACCTTCCTCTGGGTCTTCCTCTGTGGGTTGCTTCACCATAGATGTCTTCAGAAGATGAAACATTTCCTCTCTTGAAATGAAGCCATCGCTGTTCAGATCAAACACCTTAAAGCAAACTTCATCAAAGCAATGATAAAAAGAATGATAAAAAAATCATTACACACATTAGAATCGGTAGTTAATATACACCGGATTTGAAAATATTTGACTCAACTTTGCGAAAGCTTTACACATCCCTGCCAACTTTTCATTTGTCAAAGACGCGCGAGCGACTCCAAAACTACTTTTCAAATTATTCGCATTAAAAAATTTGTTTTATATTTAAACTGATTTCCGTCTAGAAAATTGGTTTAAAACTTAAAAGACTAATCGAAATGTATTTGTAGAACACGGCCACAATTTTTTTTCCCGGAAATAAGTCAGTTTTATAAAAGTTTATGGTGATTTAGTGCTAACGCCCTTCTGCTTAATGTTTCATTTGTTACCTGAAATTCGAGCTAACGCCCTTCTGCCACCCAGGCCACGATATTGTCATGGGTATCTTTCAACATTTTGAAACACATATCTTAGTTGATTATAGTTATTTCCATGAAATGAAGGGGTTAAACATTTACATAGCTAAATGTGTACAAGTCATAATACTTTATGGTAAAGCCTCTTGAAAGTACATAGCAAAATCTGTGTCAAGCCAAAACATGCTCCAGCAATGCATAATTTGCTCCAGAATTATTTTTTCTAAGATATACAGTAAGGGTTAGGTTTAGGGTTATAAGGTATCGTGTTTGGTCCAGGGTTTAAGTAAGTGACCGTTTAGCAATTGTTATTTTGCTGTAGAACTGATACTGCCCAATTTGAAGTGCCCGGAAGTTTCACTTTTAATAAAGCCTTAACTAGTATACTCACATTGAATTTTCTCTTCAAGACTGCCTTTCAGAAAGACAGATAGACCTGTCAACCATTCGTACAGGTTAATGCAGGCATCATTGTCCTTATCGAATGCTCTCAGGACTGTCAAAAAAAGTATATATATACAAGATTAATGACATTACAAGTTCAAGAGATTTAGGCTGATTAAGCACAACCCAGAAAACAACAAAGAAATAGCTGTATTCCTTAATGACCAGGATTGGAAAAAAATCAAGATTATTATTATTATTAATTTAATTTTTTTTGTAATTCAAATCACATTTTTTAAATTTCAATCAAATTTGTAAATACTTTTTTTAATCAAGGACATGTGTGATTAAATCTTGGTCACATGGCTGAGGTCATAAGGACATTTTCCAATACTTGTAAAGTACCGTAACCTATTATCGAAAGGAAGAAACCAGCATTGAGATAATCAAATCAGTTATAATATTCAAAATTAGGTACAGGTAGTGTAATGAAGGCCCACAGTAGTGGATAAGAAATTCTGAATTTGTTATTTCATACATTACATGCAAATGCATATAATATTTGTATAATAACTTATATCAAATTCTAACAAAGAACAGGGACAAGCATTCACTGGGAGTACAGTATACCTCACCTCTGTCCATTATGACATCATCTGTCATCTTGAAAATTGAATGAAGCACTTCCCTGAACTGTGATCTATCTAGCTTGTCTTCTCTGATAGAGCCAGTGTTCTCTTTGGTGAGCTCTTTGAACATTTTAACAAGGGACTCCTGCTCCTCTTTGCTGACTGAAACAAACAAGAAAAGTGTGAAAATTGAGTACAAAGTTAGTAAAGAAACCATGGTGCTGAAGTGGGTCTACAGAAGAGTATCAATACAGACAGACTAGATCCAGCATTTGTATCCAGGCTTTAATTGTCTTTTAATATTTAAAGACATTTTTTTGTTTCTAATTATTACAAAATTTACAAATGTGAGGGTAAACCATGGGTGTTCTAAATTCAGGGTTCGAGAGTAAAACTAACTATTAAGTGATTCACAATAAATAAATTACATACATTTGACATTTTCTTTATTTATGAATGGGATAATGAAAAAATGTAATTAGCCATATCAAATAAAGCATGTGATGTAGCTATATCTATCAAGTATACCAATACATTGTGGGTCCGGAGAGTTTGACACAAACGGACAGTTGATTTAAAACTACCAATACGTTTTGTGTCCGGACAGTTTGAAACAAACAGACAGTTGATTTAAAACAGCAATTTGCAGAAGTTTACTAGCAGTTTACTAGACAAATATTCATGGTTAGGCCTAGTACTATTTGATGAATATTTTTCATTCAATCTGAAGACAGACTTGACAAACACTGGAAGAAGGAGCAATATAATTCACCCTTCTCCCAGGAGTCACTTAAACGATGACCCAGCAAGCAAGAGACAGATTCAAATTGACCTTGGTGCGAGACACAGAAGCTCAGACATCCCCCCCCCCCCCCCTTGAGTTATATCTGGAAGCTTGGAAGCTGGAGGCAACTTTCTTCCAGAAGCTTTGGAATTCAACCTTTAAGGTATTCAAGTCTTTACGTTTGTTAATTTAGTGTCTTGACACTCCTCCCCCATCAAATGATCTAGTGAATTTTATCCATAAAAAATCACTGGCTTTAATTCATTTTATACAGGGTATAAATTAAATAGGATCAAGAGCTAAATCTAAATGAAGTTTAATTTTTAGATTGTTTTGATTGTGGCGGTAAATCTCTATCCCAAGCCATTATATACTTCATGACTTTTGATCAAAAAGATTTACTTCGTGGCAATCACCAAAACTTCAGAAATCAAAGTCTGCATTGAACTTCCAGAGTATAGCCAGCTAGAAGATGATCATTGACATTTGAGGATAGGACAGACCTAGCTAGGGCAGTAGGGGGCTAGTAGCTAGTAGGCCCTAAAGTAGGTACGTTACAATCTGCGCGTCCACGGTGCATCGATTTGGCACCTCGCTCTTAATTCACGATCAATTTCGAGTGCACTAACAGGGCTCTCTTCAAATTGCTATAGCGCTGCTATTTTTAGCGCTTATCATGACTATGCTATCGATCAAGAAGTGGGGAAATTCCACTTCGTATCATTCTTCTTCTTTTTTTGTACGATGATCAGAACCGGAGCTACGAGCAACTGAACATCAACTAAATATTCAAAGCGTCGGATTTCAAATTAAGGAACTTAAGTACGGTATGAATTTTATATGTTTTGATTAGTGCTGTAGTCAAACGTTTAACCGTCCGGTATCCGACCGCCCATGGCGGATTCCGTTTTCAATTGAACGGTTTTGTTTTTCCCGTTTTTTTTTTTTTTTTTTTTAAAGTTTAGATTTATGCCCCTCCACCTGGCACTATGCCTGGCAATGTCTCCCAGCTCAGTAATCTGTGTGTTGACTCACCACTCCGAATCTAGAACAACACTCCAATTTGTCTGTCATCTTGGTTTGAAAGTAATCTTTGTAATAGATCTCAATATGTAGTTTAAAACGACATTGTTACTATTATTTGTGACAAGTTCACAAGCACAAATCGGCGCCTTCAAATGCACCTCGCAGTTAAATAAAAGTCCTTCCCGCTTTTTAACACGGACTTGGCTTGCTGCCGGTCCAAACAAAAACAAATTTTTTTTTTTTTTTTTTTTTTTTTTTTTTTAAACCGAAAAACCGTCTGGTTTTGACTGGCGGTTAAACGGAATTGGAGATATCCGTGATGTTACAGCACTAGTTTCGATAGAATATTTATTTATTTACCTGCATATGAAATAGACTATTTAGATCTAGGCCTAGCCGCCCTAGGTGATTTGAGCTCTGAAACAATGTTTTTTTGCTCCGAAACTTACACAATGTGTGCCAACTTACTCTTAGTCTTACTTTTTTTCGCCTCTCTCCTCCTCTCTCTCTCTTTTTTTTTGGCCGGCGTTCCCACCGCCACCTTTGTATAAACTTTGAGGTTTGCCACTTTTGAGATATGACGCCCCGATCGATAAGTAGTCCCAGTCCTAAGGAACAATTCTATGTGCTTATATTTTCGCTAGCCCCCAGGGATCACAACTGATTACAGTTTAAAAATACCCTTCCCGCTATTTGGTGGATCAGCTAATTAGGGGGCGTGCGCTCCGCTCAGTCCAAACCATGGTTACATCGCGTAACATCTCTGCGTACGAACGAAACCCCAAATTCAATTACACATTATAGTGAATGAGAGTATGGGTGGCCGTTCGCGCCGTAGAACCCGGAAGTGAATACACGTTATAGTCAATGGCAATATCGCGGAGACAACGTGCACGTTGTCTCAACGATATTGCCATTGACTATAACGTGTACTCACTTTCGGGTTCTACGGCGCGAACGGCCACCCATACTAGTCAATGGCACATGTCGCGGAGACAGCGTGGCTCAAGCTGCAAGTCGCGCATTGATTGGCTTAGCAACATGCGTACGATATGCATACGCTTGCATATCGCGCGCGATACAGCTGTTTGTCTGAATTTAGCGAAACAACATCACTCTGCGTGGACGTCTTTTTTGTCGATTTTGACCAAAATGATATGAATATATCAGCGTTTTGGAGGGGCTGTACCTTTTGATAGAAACATCGGTGAGACTTGAAATTTGAAATGTATTATTCTGATTACATTTTTTATTCAAATATCAAACAAAAATGGTGAAAAACGATCCCAAATTGAAAATTGAAAAATCGTTCAGACACCCTAATATGGGACTAGTTCTAGATCTACCCTATATCTCTCACACGACCATGAGAGAAACAAATTTACCAAATATATGAATTAGTAGGCGGTTTCCCAGCAAAATTTTTATCATCATGTATTAGTCAAAACATATTCTTTCACATGATTGGTAATGAGAGCTTCCATTTCATTTTTTGAAATTGGGGCGTTACCAATACTGGTCTTTACCTTCAACTTAAGAAGAATCAATGCTTTCTAAGTTTCATGCATTATTATGATATTTGCAGGAGTAGGACTCGGAATGCATGGGAAGACCTAGACCGAAAGCTTCAGTCTCTCTAATCGTCGGTTGTTCCACTGAGACTACGTCTGGCTCCACTAGACCTCCGATTATAGAGACTGAAGTCTGGGGACCTCTTTCTGTGAGGCACTGTACGGAACAAATGGTTCGGTTCGACCGGACCGCGATGAATGAGATATGCAACGAGATTTTCACTCTTTACATCCTCATAACTGCTGCAATTACAACACAAATTAAAAATAACATATATATAGCTTATTTGACTTACGATAGCTTGCTCATTTAGATCCTAAATTAATGATTAATCCGAGAAAGTCTCGTCGTCAACATTATCCGTCTTGGTTTTAGTTGATGAATATTCATTTTTTCTTTTCGAACGTCCAATAGCTACCGTAGCTACGCTACGAGTCGGCCCAGCTTGACCAACGAACTCCCACGAAACGAGTGCTCTGATTGGCCATTTGGCTATGTTTTGGTAGGTGGACCCGGAAATATATCGGCCGCCGGGTAATATTTCGAATGCATGAACGTACTGCTTCGCGGATCTGAGATACAAATTGGATAATTCATATAAGTAAGTCCGTAAATTACGTATTTAATATTAAGTTATCAAATTTTGATAACTGTAATTAGGACAAATGACATACCGACCTAATTTACATCTGATTTAGAAATCAGAAAATTAGATCTAAATAAAGAAAATCGGGGAGAAAATGTCGTGGACGAAAATATGTACATAGCCATCCCCTCGGTACGAGATCTCTGGGTTGCCATCTGTATTGCCTATTGGGGAATGACAACAAATGTCAGTTTTATTAAAGAAATGACCCAAATCAGATGGTTATTGCTGTCTAGGGAAGACCACTCCAGCAGAGCATAGAGAGTCAATGCTAACGCGTATTGACCTTAAGCACTGCACTACGTGTTAATAGGCAGTATTTAAATACATGAATAGTCAATACACTCATAACACATAGATGCACACAATCATGCCGATGCGGCTGATTGGCACGTTTGACAGTGGACTCACAATTTGAATGTTTTAATTATTCTTTCTAACATCGGAAAGCTGAAATTTTTTATTTTACTGTTATTTAGGTGTCATCAATCGTCACTAAAGTACCGATTTTGAGTAAAACTAGTTTTTTTGTACAGTGGTGTTTGAAATGTTGAGAATCAAAAGCACAGCTTTTATTAACACACAGCCAGAATAGTAATGCACCGGCTAGGGGCCTTAGTTTGACTGTGTGGAGAAGACACGGAGTAAAAAAATTAAAAGGATCGATGAGAATCAGTGAGAATTAAGATCTAACTACTAATGATGAATACTTACAATGGCAGTCTTTAAGACGATGTCCAGCATTCTTATTACTTCCTTTCATCATGGTGAGATATTTACAGAGACGACTCAACAATTTTATCTGTATTTTTCTGTTTGGAACTTTGGATACGACATCGACAGCTAGCTACCGCTTCACGTCTCTATGCAATACAGCGCATGCGCAACTGTAAAAGCTTGTGTATTTAAAATAAGTATGATACAATTTCATAGAATCTCTGCAATGTATGTATTAATAAAAATTATTAAAACATTATCAAATATTATTTGCAGAATTTTAGAATAAAAATACTCGGAAATAGAACTGTCAAGAAACTAAATAACAAAACACGTTTTGGTTGAAACAAACATGGCGGAGAACATGGACCCACCAAAAAATGAAGATACGTGCGACGAGACGGCTACAAATGGAGAAAAAAACGCTACTGAAGGGAGCAGTATAGCGCAAACTGAAACCGGGTAAGAGAAAACAGCTGAGGGTGTGCTAATTTTAAACAGATATTGATTATAAATATGGGATTGGCATCATATCCAGCAAACCTACCGCACATGTGCGCTTTGCACAGCCAGCGACAGTCATGATCATGACAGAGCAGCCGCTGGCGCTAGTGCCTGTACTTTCGTATCCAGACTTTGACCACTAACTCCGGCGTGGAGATACGGTAAGGGTGTCTGATCGCGCTCCCGATGTGGGGTCCTAAAATGATTCCCATAGAGACTGCACGCATACCTATGGAGTCTATGATGAGGGCGCTAGTTCAGAAGTCTATCCAAAATTTGACCCGTAACTCCGGGTGTGGGCGTGGAGTCTACCTAGATGTAGACTCTAGTCTAAGTTAGATCTAGACAGAAATAACCATCTGATATGGGTCATTTCTTTAATAAAACTGACATTTGTTGACAAGAAATGATAATAAAAAATAGGATTTTGCTTTAGTTTAGGTGGCCGAAAACTCCCTCCTTTACTCAGCGCTTGTTGAGAAACCTATCCAAAATTTGACCCGTAACTCCGGCGTGGAGCATACCCAAAATGAGGTAAATATTCGGAACAATGGCAGAATACCCTACCACGGTTTTACAGAATTAGAACTAACAGTCTGACAAATATTAGAAATATAGAACTAGAAGCCAAGAGTCCAACGACCATCGACCAACAGTCTGACAAATTGAAACCAACGACCATCGACCAAATACTATTGAATGGAAGAGTCCAATGACCATCGACCAACAGTCTGACAAATATTAGAAAAAGAGACCAACGACCATCGACCAAATAGTGAGGCATAGATCTATTTGTTTAAAAGAGCCAACGACCAACGACCATCGACCATGGACTCACAAATATTAACAAAGAAGCCAACGACCATCAACCAAAGACTCACAAGTATTAAAAAAGAAGCCAACGACCATCGACCAAGGACTAACTAATATTAAAAAAGAAGCTAACGACCATCGACCACCCACCAATACTAGTCTAGTCTAAGCACAAAACTAATTTTTTCTTTTGTATTTTTAGCACGAGACATTCCACTATTATAAGCACAGAACTATTATTTTTCTTTTGTAGTTTTAGAACGAGACATCACTTGTTGATTAAAAAAGCACAAAACTATAATTTTTCTTTTGTATTTTTAGAACGAGACATTACTTGTTGATTGAAATATCTCATAGGGTCTTTGAAAGTAGACTAGCAGTGTAAGAGAGGGCACAAGGTACAAACAAATACGTGTGTTGGACTATGAGCGGGCTGGACATTTTGTGTTACTGAAATGTGCTTAGAATTCTAGTAATTCATCTATTAAATGACTATAACAGACAATAAACAAGACAAAGGTAAGGACAAGAATCAGTGCTTATCAATATAACAGACATTTTGCATGAAATACCATCAGGAAAGCCATCTAGATTTGTCACAAATTAGCGACAAACACACCAAATTCAGCGCTGCAATGGCGCACAAAATGGCGTAGAATTCAACTTTTCATCCCCCAAATGAATTAAAACACTTGCATTATACAATCTTCAATACCTGTATCACTGTTATCGCAAATAATAAAATCACAATCTATATCTACGGCTAATATATGAAGACTAACAATGTGGTAGGGTATTCTGCAATTAAGCCAAATATTCATTTAAAGTTCATGATTTAAAAGTTGATATGTTCGTTACATGTTTCACGTTACCTTTTTCAGAGTATTTTTCCTAAAAACAAAGACTTATAATATGCACTTTCTCACTGGATTCACAATAAACTGCAGCGCAATACAATTGCATACCGTATCGACGGTGGGGTGCGGGCGCGCGCGTGTGGTAAGTTAGCGACTGTAATCTTAGTTTACGGTCGCTAAACTGAACATACATGTACGCGCATGAAATGTCAAAGTTGGGGGTGCGGCGCTGCGACCTTATCGCCGGCAAATACGGTAAACACATTTAATAGCACAAAGATAGAGTAAACACCTCATTCTCATCATGAATTTCAGTTTTTTTTTTTCTCTCTCTCTTTCTCCCTATACTTAGTCCTGCCGATGATTTAGAGGAACAACCTTCAACCAGTCAGCAAGGAGCAATAGGCGGAGCAGATGATGGAGGGAAAGACAAGAAAAAGAAGAAGAAGAAAAAGAAGAAGGGAGATGGGGCTTCAGGGGGTGCCTCCGGAGGGGTGGACCAGATTGATGCCCGGCTAAGTCAGGTAATTCCTTCCTCTAATCATCAGGGCCCTGTATTACAAAGAGTTGATATCAATCGCAACTTATTTGTGATTGCTATCAATTGCATCTATGTTCATAAGAGATAGGAGACTGCAAACTTGCGATTGATTGGAGGACTTGCGATTGATTTGGATCAATCGCAACTCTTTGTAAGACGGGGCCCTGGTCTAATGTCTATTGTAGGCTTTAAAAAAAATCTTTTTGTTTCCATCTCTCTTCTATATTTGTATGCCTCTGCCCACCAATAGACCAGTTCACGGTTAGCACATGTCCCAAATGACCTGAATATCAAAGGTCACAGAGTGACAGAGGTCACTTCTCTGAAATTACAGGATTTAGCCTCGTTATCACGATGTCTAAAGAGCCACCTAATAGTAGTAATACGTATGTATCAGCATAGGAAGACAATCTCATGAGATTCGGGGGAAACTAGGTTAGGCCTGGGTATAAAAGTGAGTAATAATGTTAATGAAAATAATGATGGTGATGGTGACGGTGATGATGATAATAATGATGATGATGATGATGATGATTGATGGTGGTGTGGTAGTGGTGGTGGTGGTGTAGTGGTGATGTTGATGGTGGTGGTGGTGGTGATGTTGATGATGGTGGTGGTGGTGATGATGGTGAAGATAATGAAGATGATGGTGGTGGTGGTGGTGTGGTGGTAATGGTGATGATGGCGATGGTGGTGGTGGTGATGATGATGATGATACATTTCATACACCTTTATCATTTTCAGAATCCTCAAATATCCATGTCAAAGTTAAAAGCTGCCATGGAGCTGTTTGTACCTCAAGGCCCTGCCAAGAATATGGATGAAGCCAAGAAAAAGACCTACAACTTCTGGGAAACACAGCCTGTTCCAAGTTTGGGTAAATGATTTCTTTTGTATGATCTCTGTTCTCTTCCGTCTGATTATTAATTGAGGACTGTTAGATTTAACATTAATTATATATCACTAGCATACATTAACTCATTCAATTGTTTTATGTTTTTGAAGGGATGGTATATAACAAACCATGCCTCGTCTCTGTATCTTACATAATGAGTTGTATTCATTTCTTTATTGGATGTTCAGTTTTATTCATTATCACACATGTACTTTGGTCATTTTCTCACCAACTGATATTTATTGGAAAGTCTTTATAAAGCAGGACTGCACTACCTGTAGCTACTTGCGCCCTCTACATAGCCAACAATGCCTAAGCGGTACCCGTTGATCCCCCATGGTCCCCTTCTTATAAAATGGTAATTGAGAGCTGATTTGATGAGATAACCACCTGTCAGTGACCAAGCAGGGAGGTCTCATCCTTCCTGGCCAAACTAGTGCAGCTAGGCTTTGTTATATAACTCTTATACCGTATGTGATTTGGCATGGCTAAAGATGAGAGCACACTTTGTATTTCTTTTTCTGTTATGAATATAGAGGAGACCGTTTCCGTTGAAGTAAATAAAGCTGTCGAAGCAGACAAGACTGATATAAGGAAGGAGCCCTACTCTTTACCACAGGGATTCTCATGGGATACTCTAGATATACATAGTGAAGTGGAGGTAAGTTTTCAACTCTAGTCTTATGACCCAAGTAAGACTTAATAGGCCGGTTTCAATTCAATTCAAATGTTATTGTCCAATTATTTGAAATTTGTTTCGTTTGCATGTCAATTCAAAATTACAGATTATAAACATCTGTAAGATACAGAATGATACAATTAATTTTAATATGGATAACACAAATTGCAATAGCACAAAACGCAGACCAAAATTAAATTCATAATTCAGATTCAAATTTATGGATGTTTCTTTCCTGGGGACCTAGTGACGAGGTATCTATTAACCTGTTATTAATGAATGAACTGTGATACTCGGAATCAGTCTGCATGCCTTATGTCAGGCCATCCTTGGCCAAGTTTTCAGGTTGTCAGGAACAACCGTTGTTTAAAAAGTATGCATGAAATTTGAGTAAACTAGTCTATTGTGTAAGACGCTGTCTACAGTGTACAAGTTCCTGGGAAAAGTGGCTATTATAGACTATGTAAGAAAGATAATTTGTGTGTGAATTTTGAAAATCTGAAACCATCTGCAGTGAAAAAGCACTACATATGGATATGGATATATGGGAAACACACATGTGGTATCGAAATTGGGTCAAAATTGAGAGATGTGTAGGCATATTTCAAATAGGAGAGCACATCAAGAAAAAGTTCATGAGAATTTTTTTACAAAACAGTACATGTATTTTCCACAGGGACCGTATTTGCCGACGATAAGGCCGCACCACCAACTTTGACATTTTGTAGAGGGAAAAAAAATAAAAATAAAAATAAAAGAAAGGATAAAAAACCAAACGTACCAAACACAATAATCATAAATTTCTTGTAGAACACTATTTTGTCTACAAACTGATACCAAATTCATCAACATTCTTATAAATTTACAGGAAGTTTACCTTTAAACATGATCGTAATTTAGCAATCTTCAGGGAAGCTAGTACTGTATCGCAGGCAGATTTGGTATCCGATATATACCCCTACACAATGTACATTAATGCAAAATTGCGTCTTTGGCTGGATGCGCAGTTACGTTACGCGGCAGCTCTGTAGTGGTCCCTTCTTTTACTTTTTAGCGATGCAATGGCACAAACTTAGATCTAGATCTACTGGTAGATTTTGAGTGAAAAAGAAGTTATGAAGTTTATTTTCGTCTTCATGTCAACAATTCAACATAAAATTGTCTGTAAGAGGTGTGGGGTTATTCTAGAAATGTCCTGTACCATTGTACATTAACTGGTATAGTCATTGAAGTCCCATATATGTATCAATATGTGCTGTTTGGACCGATGAATTTTGACTGTAGTTACGCATAGGCCGCACCCAGACTTTTTTATATTTTCTCTTCCGAAAATACTGCAGCCTTTACGCCGGCAAATATGGTATGTCTTTGAGGGCAGTCCTTGATAAATATGCAAATAATGTAGATGATATAACATTTCCCTTATTTTATCTATTATTACAGCTCAGAGAATTATACAACCTCTTGAATGAAAATTATGTTGAAGATGATGACAATATGTTCCGTTTTGATTACTCTGCCGAATTTCTTCAGTGGTAAGTTTTTTCGTTTTTTTTTCTAAATGAATATAAACAAAGATACAAACATAACCTCATGATTTAGCTAATTAGCCTTGACTAAATTATATTGTTTCTTAAGCTTCAGAAAATTCAGAGGTTATAAAGATAAACACTGCTAAAATGGATGATTTTTTTTTTCCTTTAACATATTTTGTTTAAAAAAATTGAAAAATAAAAATTCCTACAGCAAAGCAGACTTCATTCATTTGTTCATGAAACTAGAACTGACTTTAAGAACTTGAAGAAGGCACTTTGAAAATTTCAGTTCTAGGTGTTTGTATGAATTTCAAGCTCAGGCCTCAATGAATATTATGATCTGTGATTTAGCTAATGAGCCTTGACACTTGAGTACATTTAATTTTGTGCTTCAGAGGTTAAAAATATCAAACACTAAATAGATCAGTTCTTAGAAATATGTGGGGAAGAAATATACATGTATGGAGTACCACATATTAATCATGTTAATTATAGATCACTTTTATCATGTCAAATCGTGTATCACTTTTATTACCTTACATGTTCGTTTTGTGCATATTGTTTTTATCTGTTAAATTTTTCAAATGAAATCTTCCTCCCCCTTTCTCTCACTCTCTCTCTCTCCCTCATTTTCACTCTAAATCATGCAATCTATAAAGGCATTGTTTACAAATCAGTTTACCAGTTTTACAAATCTGATATGCATGGCCTTATATGTCATCAGGGTCTGTGATATGGTGTTATGTTGAAGCCCTAAAAAAAATTGCGCTTCAAAATGATCATGAAGTGCTTCAAAAAAGTAACCAGTTTTACCATATCTTGATAATCAAACAGGCGATCAGCTTGTGAAAGTTCATCTTAATCAAGGATATTGTTTAGAATTTGAGGCAAAGATACCCAATTCCTTTAAATGAATATTTCATTACTTTGTATTCTAGGATGATGAAGACATTTTCAATACCAACCTGTAATTGATTAATGGTGTGTACTAGGGCTGCGACGTGTAGTCGAATGCTCGAGTACCCGCACGGTTGACCACTACTTGTGTACGATTTCTAGTACCCGAATATTCGGCCGCAAAAAAAAAAAAAAAAAAAAATCCAGGCCGACGCTTACCCGTGCCTGGGTGAGCGGCGACCGCTGGCATAATGCCGTCGGTAAAAATGTTTCCCAAATCAAGCACTGTCAAACTCACCACTCAGAAACTGGGACCAAATGTCTGGATTTCTGTATGGACTTTGAGGAAAATGGATTATTCTGCCATCTTTGGTTTTTAAAACAGCATTGTTTACTGTTATTATTATTATTAAATCGGCGCCTTCAACTGCAACTCGAAGTTAAATTGCATGCGTTTTCGGCGACATAACTGGGATACTGCTCCAGGTATGGTGGTGGCAAAAAAAAAAAATCAAAAAAATTCAAAAAAATTCAAAAAAATTCAAAAAAATTATAAAAAAACATGGCGTCCGAATATTTGAGTATTCGCCTGTGAGCCTGGGAGTGTACTCGGGTACCTCATTACACTGTTATGCACAGCCTTAGTATGTACTATATATATTTTCTCTTCCAGGGCCCTAACGCCACCAGGCTGGTTAAGGGAATGGCACTGCACAGTACGGGTTGATGCAAACAAGAAACTGGTTGGGTTCATTAGTGCTGTACCGGCAAGGATAAAGGTCAATGGCAAGTAAGTTGACCCATCGCATATGGTTTGATTTTTTACCTCAGCCCGAGTTTATCTTGGGCTAAGCGTTCAATGTGACATGAAGAGTTTGCCAGGGTATATTCATTTGTTTTTCAATGTATCATTTGCCGTCATCCATGTTTGTTTGTTTTTTGTTTTGTTTTTTGTCACTGTTAGTAGTTATTCTGAATAAGCCATTTCGTAAATACTATCTGCACATGGGCAGATAAATATTTTCTGATAAAATTTTAAAACCCACCGAGATGAATAAGTGCTCATGTTATGTAATCATTATTCATGTGTGCATCCACGGTACATTCCATGATACAAGAGGGCAAACGAAAGCTTTTCATGAAGCACATACATGACCTTTGCATTAATTATTCTAAAATATACAAAGTGGGACTTCTCCACAAGTAAAAGATCTGTGGATATTTGGGGTCATTTGACCCATGTGCTAACTACGAAATGGTCTATTAGTCTGGCTTTATGTTGACATTTTAGTTTGGCCAATTTTTTTGTTTGGATTATTTGAAAGGACATTAGATTCCTCTGCGGCTTTAGAAATTTGGAGAGGAAAAAAAAGGACCATATTGCTGTACACACTAGATATATGCCCGGGTAGATGCAGCAAGATTCCATTGGTTGGAGATGTGTAATAGCTCACAGAATGGCAGGCAACTATCTGTTTAGGAAATTCACTTAATGTTTACCTGGCAAAAGATACCATACATTTTTAATCGCCAATAAACCAAAACACAACAACAACAATTAGATAACTTAAGAACCATTGAGACAATTTTAACCACACTTTGCTGTAATAAGGATTTTATGTTTTTAGTGCGAGAATGAAAAGATTAAACTTAGAAAAATGTCAAAGGCAAAAGTATCATTGATTAATTGAACATAGATTAGAGGAATAATGGATTCACATTCATCAGTATAAACCTTTCTTGATATTTTTTTCTTGTCCTCGAAGAATTGTAAGAATGGTAGAAATCAACTTTCTGTGTGTTCACAAGAAGCTGAGGTCAAAGCGTGTTGCACCTGTACTCATCCGTGAGATCACGAGGAGGGTCCATCTCCAGGGTATATTCCAGGCCGTCTACACAGCTGGCGTTGTTCTTCCCAAGCCTGTCTCAACGTGCAGGTCAGTTAGATAGACAGCCATTCTATCTCTTCTTTAAAGCCCCACTGCACCACTTATATTTACATGTAGAGTTTATCACTACAGAGATGTTCTGTGTTTTGATTGACCATTTTCAGAGATGCCAACGAGAATGATTTTATTGTATTTAGTATGATAATAAGAGTGAAATACGATAATATGATATCACCTTTTGAAATACGATTTTTTTTTTATCTTTAAAAAAAAAAGATTAAAAAAACAACGGAATCCCTGAAATCCTGACAAGAACTTTGCTTTACAATTTTCGTAATAAATGTTAATGAAAGAGCAAACATTTTACTTGACCTTTCTTACCCGTGAAACATTTTACTGGCCAGTGGTAGTGTCAGGTTTTTGTGAAAATCAATTTTTTAATGATATTCAGTCTTTTTTGTGTGTGTCAAGAAGTTGGCATCTCTGCATTTTCATATCGTATTGTCTATTCTTTAGCCCATTGCCCACAGGAGCCAGGTCGGCTCCTGTATTAAATCTATGTGAATGAGAGAATTCAGTAGTCCAAGGGTTAATAAGGTCTGACATTTTGAACCACTTATGTCCTTCTTCAGATACTGGCATAGATCACTCAACCCTAAGAAGCTAGTAGAGGTCAAGTTCTCTCATATAGGTCGCAACATGACGCTACAGAGGACGATTAAACTCTACAAACTTCCAGAGGTAGGTACTACACAATGTCCTGTCACATTCTGAATTTTTTCAATTTTTGCTTCAGATTTGTTGAGAGAAGACATGAGAAGTATATCATTATGTCCCTGGCAGAAAAGTGCAAACACAAATATGGGGAAAATTTCCAAACGGCCTTCATTTATCAAATAGTGAAGTTACTGTACTTTTTTAAGTTTTAACAATTTGGACGATTTAGAGAGAGAAGTGTGTTGTATAGTTGTAATCAAAGATTAAAATCAGATCATCGGAATCTTGTTTTCCTTTCGATGTATAGCCATTCGGTCCATTCATTTGCGCCTTTCTGTCACTCACAGAGCGATTTCTCTTGATTATTTAAGTCCTATGGAATTTACATACATACCTGTCAAGCGTTCAGATTTTTGGTGGAATCTTTGTTTTCAATTCCAAATGACACTCCACAAATTCTGATTGTTTTGTATTGTCATGCAATAGAAAAAATTTAAACCGCTGTAGCACACGCCTTATCATTGGTTATACCGTGCAATATGCATCCTATATTGATAGTGTAGTGCTGGTTGTGCGATCATTCCGGTTGAAAATAGTAGGGATCAAAAGGAGTAATTAAAACAGACATTGATCGAACCTAAGTGTATATGGAATTTATTGGCCCAAATTTCTTCTGTTTTTAATCTACAATTGATTTTGGAAATTGCTATTTATAGTGCAGCTCAATTCAGATGTCACTCTAGGCTTCTAGCAGACCAAAAGCTTCAGTCTCTCATATCAACGGTTGTATGATTGAGACTATGTCCGTCTCCACTGCCCGCCTCCATGCACAACATGCTTTATGGGCCATGTTAATTGGCTTCATTTCATTGATAATAACAATATTCTGTGTTAATACAGCGCTTAAAACATTATATTATTACCCTGGTCATTGGATTCTGGCTTGCCTGCACAATATGTATGCCCATTCTCCACTCCCTGGGGAGCATTCCTACTGGGTACCCATTTAACACCTGGGTGGAGAGTGTCTTGCCAAAGGTCGTCAGTGCCGGGCTGCGTCTCCTTAGAATCCATGTTTGGCTTTCACGTTAACACGTTTCCTTTGATCGTCTTTTCTTTGTAGGAAACGAAAACGCCTGGGCTGCGTCCCATTCAGCCACAGGACATGGAGAAATGTCACAAACTCCTCTCAGATTATCTGGACAAGTTCAAGCTGGCACCGGTCTTTGATCTTGTAAGTATGACGTGTAACAATGAATTTACTCTAAACCTTTCGCGACAATCATTCCACATTGTGTTGGTTCGGCTCAATACCTCTTGATTCAGAGCCTAAACAAATATACCAGGTACACGAGTAGAGAGGGCAAAAATTTCTGCTCTCTGCATCCATTTTCATTTCATGACTTGTATGAGGAGGTCCAAACTGAAACCTTCTCCCATTACACTATGTTCCACATTAGATGTCAAAGTATTTTAAGAAAGTACTCAAAACTTGCTTCATTGATAAATATATCCTGTAGATTGTATGAATAGAAAACTGTGAAGTGCATTAAGAGGGCCTGTGGTTGAGAAATGTTCTATTTTAAAACAGAATTCAGTGGAACCTCGTTATAATAAGGTCCTTGGGACCTTGGAAATTACCTTGTTGTATCAGGGTAGAAAAAACAAGATTATAACAGATACCTTGTTATATCAGGACCCAGTTGCATAAAACTTACTATTAATGTTACTTTGCCATCAATATCAACAGCCAATCGAATCAAGGTTTTCATGAAAGTTACCATTAAAGGCATCGTTTAACAATGTTAAATCTCAGATGCACGGCCCTACGTGTCATTAGTGTCTGTGATATGGTGTAAAATTGAAGCCCTAAAAAAATTGCGCTTCACAATGATCAAGAAGTGCCTCAAAAAAGTAAAAAATCTTTGAGTGACCGGTTTTACCATACTCGTGTTATGAAAACCATTAAGAAAATGCAAAATTTGATTTTGATTTCCAATCATAAATATCTTGATAATCAGACAGGCAATTGGCTTGTAAAATTCATGGGGTTCATGACTGACCTAAAGGTTTATAACTATCATTGCAGCATGAGCTAAATCCAGGATTTTGTTTCAGAATCTGAGACAAAGTTACCCAATCCCTATTATGGTAACTTTGCCATCAATATCAACAGCCAATCAAATCAAGGTTTTCATGGAAGTTATCTTGAATGGCAAAGTTATATGCAATAGGGCCTTTATAATGAGGTTAATATAGGCATTTCTATAGCGCCGTCTATCTAGACATTCTATTCTGAGGCACATGTATTATTACCCCGGCTTTAGCCTAGCTGCCATATCAGCTCTCCAGCATTTCATTTGCCAGGTACCCATTTACCTCACCTGGGTCGAGTGTGGCAAATGAAGATTAATGCCTAGCCAAAGGGTCCACTGTATAATCCACTTTGATTCATTCATCCTGGTCACTGTAGGAGGAGTTCAAGCATTGGTTCACCCCTCGGCCAAACATCGTCAGTGCGTACGTGGCTGAGGTGGACGGTGTCCTGACGGACATGATCAGCTTCTACACGCTCCCTTCTTCCATCATGCACCATCCAGTCCACAAGCAGCTCAAGGCGGCCTACGCCTTCTACAATGTCACCACAAGGTCAACCTGGGAGACGCTCATGCTGGATGCTCTCACCCTAGCAAAACAGGTAGGTTTTAATCTAAAGTATCATCTTACCGTAATTAACGGTGTATAAACCGCCCTCGTGTATTAACCGCACCCCTCTTTTTCGCCCTCTGTCGGCAGCAAGCCAGGTCCGTGTTAAAAAACCCACGCGGGAAGGCCTTTCATTTAACTGCAAGGTGCAGCTGAATGTGTAAGATCATTAATGTAAATTTTAAAAAACAGTAGAGGACCTAGGATAGAACCTTGTGGTACGCCGTGTAATAGAAGAAAAATTGGAGGAATCATTGTTATAAACTACATATTGAGATCTATCAGAAAGATTACTTTCAAACCAAGATGACAGACAAATTTGAGTGTTCTAGTTTCCGAGTGGTGAGTCCACACACCGATTACTGAGCTGGGAGACATTGCCAGGCGTAGCGCCAGATGGAGGGGAATAAATCGAAACTTTTTTTTTTTTAAAGTGTGGTTTATACACCGTTAATTACGGTAACTGTTTCAACTGGCTCAATGACCTTTCCTTTTCAATTGATGATCAACACATTTCCCTATTTCTCCTACAATCAGGGACTGGGGTTTGCCCTGTGCTATCTATAAAGTGGCCTTTTTTACACAACATTTGGCTATCATCAAATCACCAAGTCTTAGGAAAAGCTGTTTGATTCTCTTGATAATTGCTATCAAAGTACATTCAAACCTGCTTTAGCGACCACCAGTATAGAAGGTCCACCTGTCTACAGAGACCACATTTTTTGTTTCCCTTGAAAATGGTTTGTCATTGAAACATGTACTAAAGGAACCTGTACATAAAGACCACCTGCCTATAAAGACCACTTTCTTTTCTTGTCTCGCTTGGGTGGTCTTTATAGACAGGTTTCACTGTACTGGTATTTTTCTGCTTCCTAAATATTGGTTTTGTTTTGTTGTGATGTTGATCATGTAGGAGGACTTTGATGTATTCAATGCACTGGATCTCATGGATAACAAGGAGTTCTTGGAGAAGCTCAAGTTCGGCATTGGAGACGGCAACCTTCAATACTACATATACAACTGGATATGTCCTACCATGAAACCTCAAGAAGTATGTCAAATAATCACTTGATTCTGTAAGGCTATTTCTATGATCTATGGTATGCATTTGACAATGAAATAATTAGTCTTACTCAGCAAATATTCTTTTGAAATTGCAGCATTTCTTTTCTAAAACAAACAACAACAACATAAAAATTACAAGCATGAAGGAGATTCATTCACCGTCGATGATAATTTCTTTTGGATAAACTAAGTTTTGATTCTTTGTTCTTAGTTCTGTACTTCTCTGTCCCCCCCCCCCCCCTTCCGCAGATGCTCAACAGAAAAACGACGCACAAAGCGTACATAACGTGTTCATCATACAATGGTTATATGTGTAAAATGCAATCTGTAAATTCATTTAATTGGCAATTCCACACACACATTAGTGCAATTTGAATAGGCTACCTTCTTGGTTAAACCAGCTTCACCGTTATGTATACCATTATCACTTGTACAAAATAGCCTAAAATGTAATTGCATAGAACTTCATGTTTATTTCCATGTTTCTTTTTCCTATTCTTTTTCCTATTCTTTTACAGATTGGCCTTGTTTTACAATAGTGGAATGACGAGCAAAGTGACATCCTATCAATAGATTATAGGTAATTTTAGAGTGTACCCCAAGCCTTTATAGATGGCAACTGCAATGTAGCTTATTTTGCTTTTTTTCTTGGCCACTAAGAGTTCCATGTTCTGCCAATTGAGGTCATGGTATCGTTGGCAAAAATATGGTATTGCTTGAAGAACATTCAACCAACTTCCTTTGGAAAATCATGTGTAGTAGGGGTTTTAGAGACCAAATGGAATCCAGCCATTTGACGAGCTATTTTTTGTTTTGTAACAACCCTGTCAGCAATTCCATTGATGTATTATGTGCAAGATGAACCCTGTCGTAATATGCAACAGCAGTACCATTTGAATTGCCTTTATATACCTGGCGTTCTTCAAAGTGGACTGAAAAGACCTTTTTCATAATGTAATCAAATTTAATGCACAAATCTTTAAGTGCCTTGTACAAGTTGTTTCATTCACTTATGACAAACATAGCTTGTCCTATCTACCTATCAACACATAATGTATGCAATTTGCATTCTGACTATTGACATGTAATTATTTGTAACAGGTAAATTAAATAATTTGTGACTAGGCACTTAACAAATTGTGCATTAAATTTGATTACATTACGAACATGGCCCATTTCAGTCATGGTGAGGCCCCAACCAAGTGGGCGAAATAGTCCACTGACTTATGGCATGCCAAGACTTCAATTTTATTTTGTGACAGAATTAATTTTTGTTACAAATGGACAGCTTGACACATGTACAAGTACTCCACTTATAAGCTGAAGGGCAGCCATTTTTTTTACTCCCACTTTGAAGAATCCAGACCAGTAGCATCTAGAGCAGTCAGTATGATAAACAATTATTTTAACTTTATGTACCATGTTTTAATCAGGCACATATTGGGTATATGGTAATAAGGGCGATCACCCCGTAATTAACAAAGTATATGTTCCATGTATTTAATTCTTGTTCTCTTTCAAAAAGTGTTACATTATGCATTACTTAATTTACTTTTGAATGTATCTTTTCTACCTGTGTCTACAATTATGGGAGAATATGTCGATTATCACTAAATTATTTTATCCAATTATTGAGTTACCCAAATAAATCATTTGCAAAAATACACTTCATGTACAGTGTATTTAATTCTTGATCTCTTTCGAAAAGTGTTACATTATGCTTTACTTATTTACTTTTGAATGTATATTTTCTACCTGTGTCTACAATAATAAGGGAATCTGTTGATTATGCCAAATTATTTTATCAAATTATTAATATATCCAGACAAATCATTTGCGAAAACTTCTTGTTATTAGGAGATAAATCATTTTCAACATTGCATTATACAAATGTATATTCCATGCACTGAATGTGTCTGAAATATTCTGTTATTCTTTTAAAAAGTAGAAAAAGTATTTTTATGTTATGCAATGAATTTCAACATGGTAGTTCTGTGATTTTTTTTGTACATTTGTGATACAATCCAATTAGTGTCTTTTGCCAAAATATAATTTACTATTCATGCACAGTGTGCCAGAATGACACATTCATGTGTATATGCATTCACATGACTATTCATTTTCTTGATCAGAGTGGGCAATATCTATGTGTATAATAATAAAAATAATACATTTATAGAGCGCAGAATGAGCTCCTGATATATTCAATTCAATTCAATTTATTTGGCATTTAAACAAAATATGTATCATAAATACATAATAGGCCAGGACCTCGTAAGAAAAAACTTACCGTATGCTTGTGAATGAGGCCCCTATCAAGGTAAACACAATCTTTCCAAACATACATTTAACAGTGTTGTGGTCAAGTCCGACCTTGAGGTAGTGTCTACAAAACCTTCGGACAGTAAAATATTTTTCAGAGGGCTAGTGAATCAGAACAGCTTGCATTAACAGCCTACCATATCCCTCTAGGACTAGCACTGGTTCAGGGCACGATACAAGAGTCCTATCTTGCACCTATGGGCAAAGTGTCTGACACGGCCGGTTGTAACGACCACTCCGAAGATCAAGATTTAATTTAGGAACTTGGAATTTGAACTTATATTTACCTTAGGAGACACGAACGAACAAACTGGTTTGAAACTTTGCTCATATCTTAAACTCATGATTGCCCATGTAATCAACATTTCATGCATACATGATGTATGGCATAAAGGAGTCACCTCTTTCATCTGAATGAATCATCCTCATCATTATCCCCATTATTTTGTTTATCGCCTCAATCATTATCATCATCATCATCATCAGCATCATCATCAGCATCATCGATTCATATCATAATTTTTACAACATAAAGTTAAAGACATGAATCCAACTCAAATTCAAAACAATGTACTGTAGTAGGCCTATACCCCAACCAATACATTGACCAATGTCAGATTGTGGGGATCGATGACTGAAAATGATGCAGTAACTGGTGTAAGCAGTAATGGTAATGTGAAAAGGACAAAGGTTCTCTTGCATAAAAGGTCGCATTTACTTGGCAACTAACATAACAGTAAATGCAAGAATACGTGATCCTGATAAAAAAATGCTAAAAAATGAAAAATCTGATTTTTTTTTTTTTTCCAAGTCACTTTCAAACGCTACATTTTATGCAAGAAGACCCTAGTAGATTTACCTCTGATTGCTGTTAATAAAAACGATTGCAAAACAGACACAACAAAATTTGGTTATCAAGTGCATAAATTCCCAGTAAGAAATATATGTGAAAAGTCAAATATAATGAATGGAGCGATTTAATTGCAAAGCTAAAAAATCAATATTTTCTAACGATAGAATAGAAAAAATATTTTAATGTTAGTTGTGCTCTTTTGTTTTACTGATACAAATCAAATTAGTATCATTTTCCTTGTTCATCCAGGAGAAAAGATCTTAAATTTCCCTGGTCTCGAGCTGGATTCGGGCCGAGTCATCAAGTCGGAGGCCCTCGAGGCAGAGACCGAGGTCGGCACAGCGTGACCTCAAGTCGCTCAACACTAATCATATGAATGATCCATTTTCATTTCTCATAGTCATCATTTCTACAGTCATCATTCGTAATCCTCATGGTTATCATTTTCGCACGATGTATATCATCATCATCATCATCATTTCTCTTAGCGTAATATCATCATATCATATGTGAGTGTGCTCCAAGGAGTTACCACAGGAAGGTTTCTTGATCACCATTTAATTTAATAATTTATAAAATATCTCAAACTAATTAAAGGGGTACGGTGCCTTGAGAAATTCTTCTGCTACTTTTCCAAATTAAGCAAGTGAGCACAACATAATTTCTTAATCAACTTGAAATCATGATGATCAAGTTGATGACATGCTTGACGATGATGATAATGACAACAACCATGATGATGACGACGATGGTGGTGTATCATCAGCATAGTCAATTTAAGAGAAATGCATTGGTGATATAACAGTGAATCTAGTAGTGAAGCTCCAAGACCAAGCAAATATTTGGTAATAACAGGATACATCTCTCTGTTCACAGTAAAGGAAGTTGAATATCGTGATGACAATTATGATCTTGAACGTCTATTCTTGATCTTAAGAACAAATATTTCTGTGACAGACCTTGTGTATGGCTTGCTTTTATAACACAGAGACTTATGGCTAACCCTAATGTTGAATATACTCTTTAGGGAATTGGTGCTTTAAGATTCTAATGGATGGAAAAACATGAACTCTTCAGGAATGTGTGGAATATAAAAAATAAAAATAAAAACATGTATTGAATGTTTTTAGGGGAATGTGTTTTATAGAACATGTTTAAATGCAGTGCAGCATTAGTTAGGAGGATATTAGAAAGTGTTTGAAATCAATTACTGGAAAGCAAATGTGGATTTTTTTTTTGATTTTTTTTTTTGCGGCAAGCATTATAGCTGTATCTATTTGTCATTTCATTTCATGTTTTCCCCTTATTTCAACCCTAGAAGAAAATATCAGGAATCCTTCTTTAGCATTAATCTTTAAATGTTTAGTGGAAATTCATATTTGTACTCCCAGCTTTCAATCTTGTTTTCTTACGTCTTTCTTTTTGTATTGTTATTTAGAAATTAAGATTACAATGTGTAAGATCTTATTTCAAAATAGTGGTAAGTTGTTAAATACATGTCACTGCATAATTATCCACCTGCATTGGCAAATTTAGCTTCTCCTGTATACCTACATGTAGTGTGTGAGTTTGGGCCTATTAACAAAGTGAATGGTAGTCATACAAGAAGTAAAATGTCCATGGGGGTGGGGACTAGAAATTACCTTTTTATACGATTTATGCATTTTTTGTCTTTAAAATAAAAGCTTTCGTATTTTGTTTAATGAACTAGATTCATACCTCCTAATTTCCAAGTGCAAATTTTATTTTATGTGCCCCCACCCCCTGTATCTTTCACACACTAGTCTCTCTCTCTCTCTCTTTCTCTCTTTCTCCACCCTTTTCTGCCCATGATATGTTAAGTGACATGTAATTTCTTTTCTTTCCTATCAAAATGATAAGAGGGACTGAACATTGCACATCCAAATATTTACGGTAATATGATTGTGTAATTTGCAAAAATGAGTCCATAATTTTGTTTGATAGTATTTAATCCTTACAGTGCCACCATGTCTACAAACATATACAGTTGTATCACAATTTCAACTATGAGTCATTCTTTTTCTAAATCCTGATATCAACAGTGTTCCATGGTTTGTTCCTAAGTCAGGAACAAAGAAAATTTAGGTCCAATTATATTAAACAATATCATAATTTGGGCATTATAAAATTAAGGATTAATGTACCAAACGTTTACAAAATTATTACAAAATATAATTTATGCATATCTTTGTTGAATAAGTCATTAAATATCCTTACATATTAGAGGCCTTTGTGTCTTATTAATAGAGTATGATGGGGAAAATTATGTTTTGTCATTATAATTATACACATGAAATGTCCATGTATTTAAAAGTTTGAAATTTGACTTGTAAATGAATTAAATTGAATATAAATGTTACCATATCAAATGTGTCAAAGAAATTCTAATCTTTAACAAAATACAAGTAATAGTTGGACTTAACAATTATGGAGAGCCATTAGCATCATTGAAAATATTTTGTAAAAGTTATTTTAAAAGGCATGAAATTTGATTCAAATCATTCATATTGTCTATTATCAAGGAGATTTCATGTTCTTGATGTAGAATTTATGACAAGTCTAAAATACTTACAATTTTTGCTTTTAGAAATATTTAATTATAAGGCTACAAATGGCTCTCCATACTTTTTAAGTCCAACTTAGAGTTAAGTTCGACTTTGAATCTTTGTGAAACGCCCCACTGGAATGCTGAAACAAATAGCAAAGTAGTACTGGTTTGTGCAGAATTCAAACCCTCACAAATGAACCACCGCTTGGGCAGCAGAGTCCGATCAGCCATGGCAGAAATTGGGAACAGGCATTATGTTACGTATTACGTTTCTTATTTGGGTATATCAAGGGAAGATCATATCCAGCCCCTCTTTTTAACAGTGAGACAAGTGAACTGCGAAATGGGAGAAGAGAGAGAGAGAGAGAGGGGGAGGTAGGAGAGGAATTGTGAGAGATGGGGTCAGAGAGTGGGAGATGAATGAGAAATACATGTATTTAGATGCGAGACAAAGGAAGAATAAAGAAGGGAACAAAGGGGGACAAATTCAAATTACACTTCAACAAAGTTTTCAGTACAGTTTTAGGCGGATCAAGGGTTCTTTGGCAGGGTGGCGGCAAATATGTCAAAAATTCTTTCAGAAGTAAAGCAGAAAAAAATATATTAAAAAAAGTTTGTTGGCCTCTTCTTACTTCTTCATCTCTCTCTGAGGGTTTTAACCCAGATGAACAATGGAAAGACAAGTTAAACCTCTTTTGTTAGAAGCTACTCAAGACCGGCATCAAAACTAACTGAAATAATAGAATACCGTAATTAACTGTGTATAAACCGCACATTTTTGCCGCCGAAAAAAATGCCTGGCAATGTCTCCCAGCTCAGTAATCGGTGTGTTGACTCATCACTAGGAAACTAGAACAACACTCAATTTTGTCTGTCATCTTGGTTTGAAAGTAATCTTTCTGATAGATCTCAATATGTAGTTTATAATAATAATTCCTACACACGGTGTACCACAAGGTTCCATCCTAGGTCCTCTAATTAAATTTACATTAATGATCTTACACATTCAGCTGCACCTCGCAGTTAAATGAAAGGCCTTCCCGCGTGGGTTTTTTTAACACGGACCTGGCTTGCTGCCGACAGAGTTTTTTTTTTTTTTTTTTTTTTTAAGGGCGAAAAAGAGGGGTGCGGTTAATACACGAGGGCGGTTTATACAACGTTAATTACGGTAGGGGCTTTTGATTTTTGGAAATGTCGTGGCACAGGCTTGAATAATAACAACAATTACACTCAATTACCAATTTGATAACTATATATGTTTATTGCATTGCTGTAAAATGATGCATCAAATAACAAGTAAGTTGCAGGTTCTAGTTTCAGATTAAAAATATATCAGTTCTAAAGTTTATTATGATTAAATGCATGCACTAATATCCAAATGACATTCATTTGTTGAGGTAGGCATGATGGGGTAAGGGTAGATGGCACATCGCCGTCTTCTTCATCAGTGTCATCTACCCCGTCGCTCATCCTTGTCAACGATGTGTGTGCAAGGCTGGCTTTCTCAAGGTTCCACTTGTCAAAGAGAGGTGGTTTGGCATTGAGAACTTTTGGTGTTGAGGGGATAACATGGGTGCAGGAGCGAGAAGAAGGCTTCGAAGATGTTCTGCCCCGAGATGTGATTTCGCTATATGACCAGGTGTGCCTCGAAGTTTGACAAGGTAGTGCCATTTATCTTTCAAAATGGTCCTTGGCGTGCTTGCACGCCCCCTCTATCCGGTTAGTACAAAGCTCCTTCACCTCACCCTTGATGCGTGTTGGTACGTGGTCTTGTGCATGTCCGATTTACATTTGTTTGTATCGCATGCATGGATCAGAGCATGTGAAAGCAAAGTACTAAGTCAGCCCAGGAAGTGTGCTACCCTGTATATAGTGTCTATACAAAATATATTTCTAATACTGGTATGGACGTGACCAGACCGGTTTCTCCTTGGTGTCATATTCTCTGCCTCTTGGTTGGTAGTGGGCGTGGTAGCAGACTGGTGTCTCCTCGACGTCATATTCTCTGCCTTTTCATTGGTGGTGGGCGTGGTAACAGACCAGTGTCTCTGTGATGTCATATTCTCTGCCTCTTGGTTGGTGGTGGACGTGGTAGTAGACCCATTCTCTCTTGGTTCCTTGCTTGGATAATTGCTGTTTAGATGACGGATCTAGGAGCTGTACTACTTCTCACGACTGCTTCAGATAGCTATCAAAAAAAGATACATATCCTTCTATTACTTCTTCAATCTAGAAACATGTCACATTAAGAACTCAGTTGGAGAGAAAATTACAAATCTAAATTTTCATGATACTTTTGAAAAACTTTGCTGTCAATAACTTTTAAGTTCACACAATATAGATAATGACAATCGGTGTGTTGGCTCAGTCAGTTGAGCGTCCGCCTCACAACCGGGAGGTCGTGGGTTCGAACCCCGGCCGCGTCATACCAAAAGACGTTAAAAGACAGGACTTGCTGCTACCATGTTTGGCGTTCAACAATAAGGGATGGAGCAACGTCGATCTGGCACTGCTCAGTGGCTGCCGGGCTCACGATCAATTGAGCAAAAAGAATTTCCATTTTCGGTTTAATAAAATTTGGAGTGGACTCTAAAAGATTATTATTATTATTATTATTATTATTATTATTACATCATTCTTTGAAAGTATGACAGTAAACAATGCAGAATTATTATTTGAAGTATGAATACAGACAAATCAAGGAGAACCAATCTATCCGAATACTGTAAAACCATGTGTACACAAATCTTGCAAAGTGGATGAGATTCATGAATGTTACAACGCAAATATAATTGAAACACTTTAATACGATACAACCATGAATTTTTCAATTGGCTAAAGTTTCTTGCCATCAGAAACTTCTCCCACTTGCAAATTGCGAATGTTTTATACCACAAAACTTTCTTGTCAAACACAGTAGACTTCATGCATTCATACTAAAAGAGAAATGTAGATTGAAGCTAACTTTACACAAAGACGATAATATTCTTTACAGTGAAACATTGTAACCTTTAAAGATGTTCATGCGTGGGTATATAGTCGTTTGTGAAGAAGGCCACTTGGCGATCACTACATAACTCTGAGCCAACAGGTATTTCGCTCCCGTGCGTACATCCATGTGCTGCTCTCTATGAACCCATGCATGAGCAACTTTAAATTGAATGTATATGCTAACCTGGAACATCTGTTCTCTAACACTGCTGACCGTCCTATCGAATGAAGGGTCCCCTGTCGCTAGGGTCGGGGGGCTTTGATGACCATTCTGTGGGTCATCTTCATCTATGCTGGAGGCTGACCTCTTTGCTCTGGTACTAACTGGACGAGGAACAAAGGCATGCTGGCTGCAAAGTCAATGTCAAGAAAGAAAAAAAATTCATCCCATGAAACGTCTTCCCTCTTTTCAGACGTTTTCTGGACATTCATATGCAGAAAACTATTTATGAGAAAAAAAATCAATACAGATGGCAACTGGTACAAATCTAGGACAGATATGCTCCATTAAACCAAGTTGAATAGCTGTTACATGTAATTATTGAAAAATGTTATTGCTAACAAATTTGATATAATATGGCTCCAGCTGTTATTTCCAATACAGTAATTCATTCTATTTGGTTATATACAAAATCACTGTCATGAAAACTTTATCTCTAACAACATTTGTTGTCATCGAGTTGCCTTAAATAATTTTGAAATCATAATAAACGGAGCTGTGTCTATTCATATTAAAGACAAATCACCTCTGTATCCAATGATTGGGACCTTTTAATGCTTTTCCACAACCAGCTCATTTGGGCTACATTCACTTAAGGGTTCAAAATATTTCAGTGAACTGCCAAACGAAGACAATTGTGTTTGGTTCAGTTCTAGAGTGCCTTATACAGCAAACATATGTTGGTTTGCAAGTTCAGCTTACACATTAATTAGAAACCTAAATATTAACACAATATTTTTCTTCTTTAATTATTACTTTTTTTAAAATATAAATTTGTAGGTTTCATATTTGTGTGTAAGCTGAACCACCTTGCTGTATTTGGCACTCTGAAAACAAAATCACAAAGGAGGAACTCTGGTGAGTTACTGGTGGTTATGAAATAGCATATATTTTATACTAAAATATCATAAACACACACACATATACTTTTTTTATACCTGGTAACGCTTGAAGTACACTGTGTATTGCTGTGTGTCACATCTGTTTGTTTATCTGGAGAGATTAAAGGGTTTGATCCTAATCTCCTTCTACCAACCAGCTTTGGTCTCTGTGTGCTTTGTGAATGATCAGAATCAGCGACAAAATATCCTCCTTGGGATCCAACACTTCGACACTGGCCAGTTTGAATTTGTTGGTAATGAGTTTGCTGCTCCATGGATTCACGGTGACCACTAGACTGTTTAGAATGAGTAGATCCATCTTTTGGCCTTGCACCCGACTCCCTATATCTATGTCCTGGAGGCAATGGATTTTGTGTGTCTGAATCTAATGTAGGGTTGATTGAACTCCTCTCTGGGGGACGCATTGGTCCTACAAATGCACCTGTAGGTGCTGCTGATACTGATGATTGTTTTTGATGAGGATTTTCCATCCCAACTTGATTGGGCTGACTACCCCCCTCAGGGAATGGATTGTACCCTTCAGGGAGAGTGTCGTGTTTAGTGCGCAGTCTTGGGAAGTCTGGCTGGCTGGGAATGTTCCACTGCCAGGGAGGTAGTCTTCGAGGGGGCTCAGGGAGGGATGGAGGGAACCGCACAATTTCCTGATCGGGATTACCATGGTCATGGATAGAATGTTCACAGCCTTGATCATATCCACCCTCTGCGGTCACTAATGGAGGGACATGACATGCTGAATGTATTTGTTGTGAAGGTGGAGTCGACGCCCATGCTGTCACGGGTGAAGGTTGATCAAGGCGTGTGTCATTTGTTTCTGTTGTGCTTGACAAAGCACCGACAGTTTCTATGCCTGAAAAAAAGATAAACAGCGTATTGTCATACATAATCACTATTCATTATACATGTAGGTGATCAAACAAAATGAGAAAGAATTTCTGAGGAAAATCAAGAGACATTTCTCCCTGAAATAAATAATAAATATGTGAATAAAACAAAAATTCTTCTTAGATCTTCTCAAATCATCCCCATAAAATGCTTTAAGGCCAACTTTACTCATTTGGCATCGTGTACACAATGGGCCTGTCCTCATCAGCTTGAGTTTGCCAAATAACCCGCTATTTTCAATTATATTCCACATACTAAGAATCTTGCTCTACGATTGGTCAAAAGTAAATCACATGATGCAAGATAGTGCGCCAATCATTATAGGAAAGGAGAAATTTGATGCACTGTGTAGATAGCAGTACTATCTACACAGTGCAACGCACTGTTATCGTATGTTACGTATTGCTCTCCTCTTTAAGCGCTTTAATGTTAGTACACAAACTTTGGTCACACCACCATACTGCGTACACTGTACGGTTGGTACACTGTTTGCTAGCTGTTAATTGATGACTTGTTGCTCTAAAATGACGGAAGAAGTGAAATGTTTCTGATAAATAATAATATTAATAGTGGGTTCTTGCATAGCGCTCATGTCATTCAGATTTGACCCTCCTGGCGCTCCCGATTATTACCCTGGCTTTAGCATATTTGTGAAATATAAAGCAAACAATCATCTTTTGGTTTCAGGTAATGGCAAACTATCACTTCTTCTGCGATCTGAATGATAGCTACATCCAGAATGCTTCGGAAGTGATAGTTTGTCCCATCACCTTCACCAACGGTATCAGTCTGGTGAAGACGCAATTTCGAGCTTCAGGTTAATATCCAGAGTCTGAAAATAGCAGGTTATTTGGCAAACTCGAACTGATGAGGACAGGCCTAGTGCCTGCTGAGGTTACAGAGGACAGTATGTGTAAGCAAGCCCAACTTACTGTCATCTACATCTGGCGCCCTCTCTTGTGCAAGTTTCCTCAGTCTGCGTGCCACATCCATTCTCCGCTGCTGGAGCTTCTCCCTGGTGTGCTGGATGCTCTCGGACTCGGGAGCATAGGTCACATGCAGGAATCCTCCGTAGAAGGAATGGTCATCCATCTTGCGCTTGGCAACTCTGTCACATCATTGTAAAATCAGAACACCACTTTAAATGAGAAGTCTGAACTGATGTATTAAGTTGGTTTTTATAGAAGCAGAAAAATGAGAGTAAAGGGTCAATGAAAATTTGAGAAAATTCTGATTACCGGTAAAAATACGAAAGTTATGAATTATTTAAGTTGCAATCGAGCAAACCTGAATTGGCACCACTGTGGGGTATCTTGTGAGCTCTTCTCCAATTTGCTCTGTACAGAAAATGTCATAAACTTTCATTTTCTTCGTTATTGATGACGGAATAGATGCAGAATAATTGGAAAAACTATGTTTAGGGTGCATGTAGGATTGAAATATTTCCTTGAGAGAATTTTCAAGTTTCAAATTTTCAAGTTGAACTTTACTATTACAATCAAACCAATCTTCACTGCCGATTCCCATTCTTTGAAGGCTAGGAAATGTCCCATATGATATTAAAGTTGATACTCTAAGCAAATAAATGTCCCTTAATTTGTTACCTACGGCAAGTATATGTTATTTTTAAGTTTTTCAATTACTTAGTATATCACAACAAAATTCTGTCTACTCGAAATCCTCAATTGAAATGTCTAAAATATCCGCCTCTCTTTGTATAGAAAATCAGTCACGACGCTGGTCTACTATTTATGACCTCACGTCCGGGAGAGAGTATATTCACGTACCCGGATGTTCCATAGCAAACATGTGCAGAGTGATACGATTTTCTGCATATTTTTGTTTCAAAGGCTGAAAAGTCTAATAAATCATAATTCTATGTACAATTCTTTACCTTCCCCTAGTACTTCATAGTATTAATATCAATTCCCCTTTTAAAAATTATGACATATACATGCCAACGATGTGCTAATAGTCGATATTTTCACCATGTAATTTTTGTTTTGGTGTTGAAATCGGCCCAGGCACGGAGTGAACAGTAGCTGTCTACCCATGCACAGTTCATTACCATACACTACAGCGATCTCCCGATGGTTTCTTCTTCCTTTTTCCCCATGTCTTTCGCCTTCCTTGGCCCTGAACATCCTTCATCTACCAATTCTGACACCGGTAGTCAGGAGCAAGTCTTTGTTAGTTGTTTTTCTTAGCTGGCAACGTCGCTTTCATTCTCTTGCAATTGCCGATAAACATATAACTAGCGCACGTACGTTCCATCACAAGCAAGCAGCGCCTAGAGCAGCGGCTTGGTCTTACCTCCCGATTCTGCTCGCTCCACGAACGTTCATGCAAGAGCCGCATCACTCGCCAAAATATTATAGAGGAAGCGCGCTTGCATGATCTCGTTCAAGTTTGATATTTTACAACATAAAATGTTTAACTGGTACTGTATCCTTTTTTGAGGCATTCACACACATCTATGATAAGTACTATCATAGTTCTAGACCTATTCGTTTTACAAAACTGCTCATGTTCATCTGATGACAATATAATGCATCCGCCTATTCATAAGTGCACGATTTAACTTTAATTCCTAAGCAGTAAACTCGTCTTAAATCTCTACCAAATAGGTGAATATGAGGATATAAAAAGAAATCAGCGACTGGAAAATGTTGCTTCGTTATTCTTCATTCAAATGAAAACAGAAAATCCATCAAATATACTCCTTAACAACAACAAATCTAAGCTCTGACAGGATAGCATTTACGTAGGGATATCACTGCCATTCACTCTCACTGAGCCCATGACTTCCGTTCGTGACGTCACGGATAGAGGCCCGACTCTACGTGCACTTCCGGGTTTCAGACTTAGATATTTTGGTAGAGTTTACTCGAATAAATTCATTATTCTAAACTTGTTTTGTCAGGTGGACACCATTTGGTGTTATTATGGGGGTTAAAAGCTTTCTATTTATGTAATTATCTCAGTATTTGGGATTGTCTTAGAGTATCAACTTTAAATATACGGAATCACCTAAAGAGGGAAAAAATGGTGTATAAGTTAAAGAACAGTAAAATGCAGAGTTAAGTGTGCACTGTATGCACCATTGACACTAACCTGGCTGCCTGGATGTTTGCATACTTGATCCAGTGTGTCTTGGTAAACTCCTCTGCAGTTGAATCATCATCCAGAGTGCGATACTCCTCTATCACACCATAGAGGGACAAGAGTTTGAGAAGCTCATCAGTGATGTGGATATCAGGAACCCCATGAACAAGCAGGTAGCGGGATTCCTGGTTAATAGTGAAAACCTGCATGTGTAGAGGGGAACAGATAGAGAGGGGAGGAGTAGGAAGAAGAGGAAGAGAGAGAGAGAGAGAGAAAAGGAGAAGGAGAGAGGGATAGAGAGAGAGAGAGAGAGAGAAAAGTAGAGAGAGAGAGAAAAGTAGAGAGAGAGAAAAGGAGAGAGAGAAAAGGAGAGAGAGAAAAGGAGAGAGAGAAAAAGAGAGAGAAAGAGAGAGGAGAGGAGGGAGACAAAGGGAAGGGGGAGAATAATGGGAGAAAAATATGAAGGATTAACCAATCAGCTATGATTATTTGGTTGTTTTTTATCAAAGGAATAACTGGGACCTGTTTCTTGAACCTGCCATGCATGTCATGATGTGGAACCGAGGGGGGGGGGGGGGTGGACCCGGCCCCTCACTTGACAGTGTTATTTAGGGTTCGCGTATGCTTGTTCCCTCCCTTTGAAAGCACCACCCGATTTCCATGTGAACAATTAATAAGGGTCAGATTTTGTCGCACAAAAAAGTACCCCTTTACCAGAGATTTTGGGAACGCGCATGCAACCCGAGAGTGGGGGGGGGGGTGGGGGAGTGGGGGAGTGGGGGTGGGGGTGGGGGACGGGGGGTTGCGGGTGCTGCAGCCCAAATCTTATCTCTTGCCAGAAAGAAGCATCAGAGTTTTCATCCGGATTGGTATCGAGAGCTCCAGCAGCTGGAATCATTCATCTTGACTGTGCATTTTGCTTTTTTTGTCAGTAATTCAACCTTCAATTCCCGGAAAAGTCAATTAAGAGTTCATTATTAGCAGTTTCAATAACTGCAAGAAGGCTCCACAGAAATTTACAGTCCATGCCAAGAGCGGAATGCACAGGAAGCCAATGCACAGATATAATTATGTATGTTTTTTTAAGACGGATGGAATAAACTGAAAAATGAAATAAAATGAAATATGGTAAAATTTACAAACAATAAACACTAATTTACTTTACACTTAAGTAACTAAGATTAAGAATGAAATTCAGTTTCTATTCGATCACAATCACACTCACACTCACACTCGGAGGTTTACTAGACGAGGTCCTACCGGTACTCTGTACTCAACATCAAATCAAATTGTGATTTTTCGTTATCAATAATCTGTGATAATCTTTTAAATTAGATTCTAGAGCCTTAGATGTGCATTAATTTAAACGAATATCGAAATAGGTCTAGACCATGTCATTGATGTATGCTACTTGCTAGGGGCTAAACCGATCTGCATCCTTGATTTTGATACAGTAGTAGTACAGCTACAGTACAGAAGAGAAAAGAAAGAAATGGAGATAGATAGATCTAGGACTGAAATACTGAATACAGATTACAGGAAATATACTTTCTTTCAAATAGTGCCCAAAGCTAGAGCCAGGCACTCCAGCAAAGCATATAGAGAGTCAATGCTAATGCGTATTGACCTTTAGCACTGCATGCTTGCTGTGAGGCAGGTATTATTAGACCCATACACAAATACACACACCACATAATATTGCATAGACTGCATACAATCATGCCGATGCAGCTGTAAGCAAAGTTTGACAGTAGACTTACAATTTGAATTTTTAAATTATTCTTTTTAACATCTGTACTAGTCTAGTAGAGTCTAGTTCTACTGTAGATCTAGAGTCGGCGCTAGTGTAGTTCCGTATCCGTTTTTTTAGCAGTCTCATATCCATTCTTAGCAAAAAAAATTTAGCCCAATTTTTTACTAATTTTAATCATAATCATATATTGCATTTTCCACCTGAATTTGGATCACATCCGACATCGGGAAGCCTCCGTTTGGGGCTTCGATGTCGACGTCGTCGCTCAGTACCGTCTCCGCGCTATAGCTTTGCAACTCAAACTGAAGCTATCAGTCTAAAATTATGCAAGCTTCTCGTATAGTTTATGGTATCGTGCATGTGCGTAATACCATAAAGCATAGAGTAAAGGACCCGGTTTTCGGCCACTTAAGACAAAATCCTATTTTTTGGACTCTTTACTTCCTATTTATTATCATTTCTTGTTCAAATCATGAAGTAAATATTATTATTACTTAAATAAAAAAAGAATCCCAGTAAAAAATCACGAATTGCCATGACAATATTCGTTTCAATTTTCACTGTTTTGGAGCCGGTTATCGGCATAGCGAACCAGTTTTCGGACGCATGTACAAAGTCAATAGGAAGCGCTCACGCGCGCCGTGCGTTTCCGCGCTGATGTATAGCACAAGCGGGCGGAGCAGGTATCCCACGCCGAAGCTCCCGGGTGCTCGCCTGGCCGAAGACAGGCACGGCGGTGATCGGAAGTTGGAATCTGAATTAGACAGACATATTGTGTGTGCGTGGCGGGGTCCGGCTGCATTGATTTAATACATGCGATGAGATACCTTTGAGCTTGCGACCAACACAAAATCGGGCTCTAAATCTGAAAAATATTTGAAATAAAGCTCATTTTATGGTACCCATATTTCTTACATACACGCGTAAGAAACTCGATTTTTCAGATTTGGGTAGCGGGACCGCCGATTACATCGCTAAAATGTGATATTTTAGGATATATTTTCCATTGCAAATGTGGTTCTTCAGTGACTCTGGCATGGTATGGTATGTGTGGGATATGTGATATGCTATTATGCAATGTATTTTAAAGGGATTTTACCATGCATCCAATGGATCGGCCGAAAACTGGAGCTGTCCGATTACCGGCTCCTTTACTCTATGCGAAGTTTGCATAATTTTAGACCGATAGCTTTAGTTTGAGTTGCAGAGCTATAGCGCGGAGACGGTACTGAGCGACGACGTCGACATCGAAGCCCTAAACGGAGGCTTCCCGATGTAGGATGTGATCTAAATTCAGGTGGAAAATGCAATATATGATTATGATTAAAATTAGTAAAAAATTGGGCTAAAATTCCTTTGCTAAGAATCGATTATTAAACTGCTAAAAAAAATGCTAAAAAAAACGGATACGGAACTACACTAGCGCCCTAGAGTCTAACGTTAGATCTAGACTAGATCTATGTATTAAGTTGAAAAATTGTATTTTACTGCTATTTAGGTGTCATGAATTGTCACTAAAGTACCGATTTTGGCATACTCGTGATATAGGCCCCGCAACTGTTTTGAATCGATTATAATTTTATACTAGGCTTCTAACTTCAGCCAACTCACTATATATACTTGTGATCTAAGCCCCGCGCAACGGCATCGCGCGCACTTCAACACAGCAGCCGGGCCTGTATCACGACTATACTTATATACTCGTTATATAGGCCCCGCACTACGGCATCGCGCACAATTCAACACAGCAGCGGGGCCTGTATCACGAGTATATTAGCGAGTCTCCTATTCAACTCGCTATATATACTCGTGATATAGGCCCCGCGCAACGGCGTTGCATGTTCTACAACACGGACATGGGGCCTGTATCACGACTATACCTTATACTCGTGAACAAGGCCCCATCCTATGCATTTTCAAGACGGACAGCACGGTAGTGGGGCTTCTTACACCGAAGTATAATTTAGGGGGTGTTTTGAGGTTTAATAAATAGAGCTAGCAAATGATTAAAAAGGGTTACATTTAAATGATTAAATTTATCTTTTAGGTCTAGACCCTATTTAATATTTTTCCATTTTTAACATTTTCCTTTTTTTAATAAATATTATGGCCCCCTCTCTTTGAATTTATCTTTTTTTTTTGGGGGGGCCCCCCCCCCCCTCTCTTTAAATTTATCTTTTAGATCTAGTTAAATATTTTTCCTCTTTTAATTTTTTTTTTTGGGGGGTCCAGCCCCCCCCCCCCCCCCCCCCCCCCCCCCCCCCCCCCCCCCCCCGTGGCTACGTGCCTCCCCCCTCCTAATTATTATTTAAAAAATAAGTCCCTTTCAACCCCCTTTTTAACTCACTTTTATCTCCCTTTTATTGCTGTCCGTCATGAAAATGTTGGCTGAAGACTGAAGTTAGAAGTCTAAGTAGGGAGGCCAATGCCCGGGCGTAAGGCTTCTACGCCTACGATTTGTGCGCTCGTCGCCCACTTAAAAAAATTAGCAGAGGGAAAAAAAATGATGTAAAAATAAAAATTGATGAAAATAAGAAAAGAAAATACAATTACCGGTATACATTTCACAACATACCTATAATCACGGATCTGTAACAGTCTTTCACCATTTGTTGACGATCTTGCAGATTTTGACGTATTTGACTCCAATAATTGTCGTAGCAGAACAACTTAACGGGCGCGCATCACAGACTAAGAAAATCCTAGAGGGCGTAGAGGTTTGCTCACTAAAAACCTTCTCATTGGCTGAAGGTAGACCCTAAAAATATGGGATCCGTTTTGAGTAAAGAACTTTTGAAAGAGATCAACATTCCAGATGTTCACAATTGCCACTTCTAACAACTAGAAAATATAAAGAAAAAATATTATATCTTTTTAAATACAGATTTTTACAAACTGAACATGCGAAGGTAGATAGAGTACGATGATTATGTCAATCTTGCGTTGGTTTGAGCCCTATAGCTACAGCCATCTCAAAATGAGAAGAAAAACTGTGAACAGTGGTCTCATTGTTCTAGCAAAATATGTAGGTCTTGCGACATCATAATATGAATATGTATGAGCTCCGGTCATATCGCGCGCCAGACAAATCTCTCGTAGTCTCACACACAGTACCTTATTCTCACAGCACTGTAGACTCGAGTGTCGAGCTCGTGCAGTAAATCATGCATAAGAAATTTTAAAAAAAGATATTTCAGTAAAAAATGTCTACGTGAGCAGTCTATACTTCAATTGAGAAGTTCGGTTGAAAAGACATGATTGGATGATGTGTTGTCACGAAAAGCCGGTCGAAGAAGAAGAAGGACAGAGAGAGAGAGAGAGGGGGGGATATCCAGGTAGCTAGGGAATAGCTAGGTACGGTGTATGCATCATTATGCGTATTAAATAATGTGTTGTGCATTGTGCTGATTTTGGAGGTCGTTCTTGTTGATTGTACAGTAGATCTCTGACTGAAATCATAAGGAATACTCATGAGGAAATCAAATTATTGGAATACACATCTAAGGTAAATATCAATGAATTATATCTATTTATTTCCTGCCAATTTTGATATCTCTTCTTCATTTTTTAACCATCGCCTTCGGCTCGTAGTAGTAGAAGATGTAATCGTTCGCACATTGATGGCTGGATTTCAGCCTGCATCGGGGCTTGTATCGGTGTGTGTACGTGTGTGCGAACTGCGACCGATTCAAGGCTAGCCGCTGTTGAGTGATTGCACTTTCGCGCGAAGTTTTAAACTTCATCATGAACTTTGTCCGGACAATGATACGCCCATTCCCTCGGGCCTGTCTAATTATCAACGTAATTTCGCGACATGAAATTTATCTGTTTCAAGGCTCTTACGTACGTAGAAGGAAGGGAGTTCTTAAAAGCTGGATATCTCCTATTTGATGGAACTTCTGGAGTCGGCAGATGGGTGAATTTTCTTAGTGAAAGTAAATGCTTTCTTTTAATCTTAGTTTTATTATAAACAAATTAGTAATTAAAAAGTTAGATTTGGGCATTGGCCTCCCTAGTCCAAGATGATTTGTAATCGAAAATAATAGGGTGTCTGATCGCGCACTCAGTTTTGTGTGCTAAAATCCATCCCATAGAGATTGCGCACATCCCTATGCAGTCCATGTGCATTGCGCGCTCATGCTAAATGGTCAATGATTTTATGAAAAAATTTAAAATTCAAACCTTTATAACAAATGATCCTGAAGGTGAAACTCAATAAATGTGGTGTCATATGAAAGAGCAGGTTTTTCTCCATATTCCCCATAGTGGGCCACCCCCGGAATTCTAAAAATATCTTGCTCAATACAGCGATTTAAACATCGTTTCCATGGTAACTCAGAGATTTACCAATTTCACGAACTGCCCCCCCCCCCCCCCCGAGGGATAAGTTGGGCCAGCTGTAAAGAATATATCCATGCACTTATTTTTTCTCTAGTCCCAAGGGATCATTTGTTCCAACAGTTTGAAAATACCCTTGCTCCACGCTTTGCATATCGTGCTGTGCATTAGCTGTGCAGCTTTTGAGCAGAAATTATAACTCTGCGTGAACCACTTTTCTGTCCATTCTGACCAAAATGCTATGAATATTGCAGTTTTTGAGGGGCTGTATCTTTTGATAGAAACATCAGTGAGTCTTGAAATTTGAAAGGTATTATTCTGATTACATTTTTTATACCAATATCCAACAAAAATGGTGAAAAACGATCCCAAATTGAAAATTGAAAAATCGTTCAGACACCCTACGATTACAAGACGGGTAAGTTGCGGGGCCTATTTCACGATATTGCCCCGATTTTTAGTGAAATCAGTTGAGTTTTGTACAGTGGTGTTTGAAATGTTGAGAATCAAAAGCACAGCTTTTACTACACAGCCAGGATAGTGATGCTCCTATGTGTGGAGCTAGGTAGAGGCTACTCGAGGGAGCTCCGCCGCCGACGGCTACGGCGGCGGAGCTCCCTCGAGTTAGGTAGTGTCAGCCCTAGACCTAGTCGAATCTAAGATCTAGTAGAGTCTCTAGATCTAGTATGTAAACCAAATCATTATTCAAGATTCAGGCAAAGTGTAGATATATACCTTAACCGCCCTGTCACGCCTTCCATCGCGATATAATGGTCGATCCGGGCAGACATTTCGGTGTTTCCGAGAAGATGGCGTTTTGCCTGTAGAAGCATCCATGTTGTTAACGTCGAGATTCTGAATGCATGCAGTTAGCTCAGTGAGTGTATGGAAAGCCACGAGGGAACTTAACGTCATCTCGAAGACGCGCTTCCAATAAATTCAATAGATTCAGACATAGCCCTTGCCCTATTATGTAGAAAATAGTTGATCGAACAAGAATTGTTAAATTGAAATCCCAAACAGTTTTTGCTGTAATTCTATGTAAAAAGAATGATGAAAAGGTGGAGTAAAGGAAGGACACCAATTTTTGAAAGAAACTCAGAACTTCCCCACCAGCCAAGAAGCGTAATTTTGACTTTCGATCAATAAAAAAAAAAACCTGAAAAGGTGTTTCCCCACAAGTTCAATGTTTCATTATAAACATTCCTCTTGTGTCAAGACTTTCATTTTTACAGATGCCAGATTTACGGACACGGTATTTCAATTAATGTCAAGGTGCATTTGATGCATGGGGGATCTCTCTCTCTCTCTCTCTGTCAATATGTGTTCTAGCTTCCGTCTCTCTTCTCTACCTTTCACCCTTCCTTTCTATCTTTCTCTCCGAGTCTCTCTCAATATTTATCTGTGCATGTAGGCCCTATATTAGCTTCCACTGTCTCTCCTCTTTTCTACTTTAATTCCTCTCTTTCTTTTTCTCTCCCTCTCTCTCTCGTTATCCTCTGCCCAGTCTGTTCTCTCTTCCCCAGTCCTCTCCATCATCAGCCCCATAAGAGGAGAAAGCATTGAAATACACTTAACCTTTCCTCGTAAGTCATTTCAGATTTATTCATAGAGTGCAATGTTGGTATATGTAAACTTGCAATATATCTTTACAACAGTAATATGTGCAGCTGACTGCACTAGGGTGTCAGCAAGGAACCCTAAACATACAATGCAAAATAAAGCTCATGAATAAAACTTTTAAAAAATAATAATAAATACATGAATAAATATAAATACTTAAATTAAAGAATAATGATAAAATAATGATAATTGGTCTTCATGAACCCTCACAATTAACATCCAACCTGCTCATCACAGATGGAGTGAGAGAGAGAAAAAAAAAGTCAACGTCTTATAATCACCTAAATAACCGAAAAACGACAAGGATGGATATTCTCAATAAAGATGCAAATGAAAGACTTTACTAGCAACCAGGAAATCACATATTTTGATTTTCAACGTCAATAAACAATTAATATCACAAATATTCCTTTGAGGAATGGACATGTTTACAATGATTATATACAGTCTCCACATAGCGATACAAAAAATAGGCTACATGTACTGTATAGTACGTTACATTAATGTACAGTTGATAATTGTATACATATACTTCTTCTGATATATTAAAGGTTATGCACAGTTTTGGTAAAACCCTCCAAAAAACAACTTTTGTAAAATTTATTTTATTTGTAGGTGATAAACAGGAAAATACTTGCAATACTTAAGCTGCTGAGAAGTTTTTTCCCCTCCTTAAGTGAAATTTTAAACAAATGAGAGGTAGAAAATAATTTCAACACCATGGCTAGGACGTATACAGTATATCTGTAGTGTGACCTTATGCAACTTTGATGTTTGTGTACCGGTAACTTTGATTGTTTCTTTTTATGTATGTATTTAGCATTGTTTTGCCTTTAAAAATGATTTATGTATTACTGAATCAGTTATTGTTACTGTTTGTTTTTTTCTTCTAATAAAATAATAATTCATAATTACTTACACAGCCGGGCCTACACCCTACAAGCTTTGTTTTTTAGTCGGCCCTCCTTCCCTTTCAATTTCATGTTGTTTTAATGTATTGTATTGTGCAAATTGATCTATATAGTATAAGGGTTTACAATGTAATGTACAGAAGTAAGAGAAAAGATGCAGTGACTTGGAAAAGGCTAGCAGCAGCTATGCATGGTCAAGAGTCTTACTTAGAATAAAGCTATTATTATTGTTGTTTCAACTTAAACTATCCTGTTTGAAGTCTTGTTCTTGGTCAGGTGTATTCTTCCCCTTTCATTTGGCGTAATCATCAAGAGAAGACTGCGTTTGTGTGCGAACAAGGTCTGTTTCAGTTCAAAGAACTTCCTTTTGGGGTTGTCAATGGGCCAGCAAGCTTCCAAAGATTGATGCATACTGTACTTGGTGATCTCGTTGGAAGGTGTTGCTATGTCTTCTTGGATGATATTGTCTGTTTTTTTGGTAGCACACAGGATCACTACAAAGACTTGAGGGAAGTCTTGGTGGGTTAAGAACTGCAGGGCTTACTGTGAATGTTGAGAAATGCCAGTTCTTACATAGGGAGATGAGGTATATTGGCCATTTCATTGGGGCTGATGGCTTGAAGCCCGACCCAGACAAGGTGTCTGCCATCAGAGATAATCCCGTGCCTACCTCTGTCAAGGAACTAGAGAGATTTCTGGGAATGATTGGATGGTATCAGAAGTTTGTACCAGGGTTTGCAGATAAGGCTGTCCCACTGTATGCTTTGAAGAAAAAGGATACCAAGTGGAAGTGGACAGAAGAGTGTTTCATTGTGTTGAATTTCTAGAGGCACTGCCCGGATGACGTATTCATGAGTGAAGACTGCAAGCCAGCAGCCTAACTCTATGATGCTTCATCCACCATAACCGAACCGGGACTACGACTTGCAACATTTGACTTTAGTCATAGGGGGATCTTGGCGCTCAACCCACAGCAGACATGGCGGGTTTCAAAGATCTGGTGGCCGATGTGCCCGACCAGCCGAAAGTTGGTACCAAAGACAAGCTCCTCAAAGTTGCAGAGATTCTAGAGAGGCCAGGGGCTGACGTTAGCAAGGCAAAGTCGAAGGGACATGTTGGGCTTCTTCTAATGCTACGTAACAGCGGTATCTGTGCAGCGGGGAAGTAGAGAAGCTGGAAGATGAAGGCGAGGCAGTATGGGGTAAGGTGACGGAGGTACTGGTTGGGAAGGCTGGGAATGTCCAAGGGGAAGGGTTTGAATAGGACTTTGATGTGAAGGAGACTATTCAGGTAACCCAAAGCGTGACAGCAGCCCAGCCAGATAATATCACACCTTCTGTCCCATTGGATTTAGGAAGGAGATCCGGATTGTGGGGCAAATTGGAGACCCCCAGCAGAAGGACAAGCTGTCTTTCTCTAGCCTCGCTCGACAGATTGACAGTGGACTTCACAAGAGGTACATGTATGCCGAAGAAGAGGTAGTGGAGCAGGCCATTTGTGCTATTAGTCCAAAGCTCTGGATCCGGGGCCACCTCAAATGAAGGTCTGGCCTTGACTTACACACTCTTCAAAAGATATTACAGGATCACTACAGGGAAAAGGATGCTACGGCACTATTTCACGAGCTTTCAACTGCCGCCCAAGGGAGGGGTGAATCAGAACATGACTTCATCCTTCGGTCGATGGACTTGAAGCAAAAGGTTCTCTTTCCCTGTCAGGAAGCTGGGTCTGGCGTGAGCTACAACGAGAACCAAGTACAGAAGATGTTCTTTCATGCCGTCTCCACATGCCTACAAAACGACACCATCCATCAGAAGTTGAAGCCATACCTGACAGGAACAAGGTCTGATGGAGAGGTCCTCGAAGCCCTTACCACTATTGTAGGACATGAGGTAGAAAGACAAAACAAATTGAAAATCAAGACAAGGTCAAGTGGCATCAACAAGATATCTGCCTCTTGGGAACTACCTGCACAGCCACTGGAGAACCCCCAAGAAGAATGTGGCAGACAGCAGATCTTAAATAATGTCAGATTGGAAGGACATGCAGATAGCCATCAGCTCCATTATTCAAAATGAAATAAAGTACCTGGCACCCAGATTGAATAATGACAATAATTATGTCATCAAAAACTTTGAACTGAGAGGCATGCAGCGAGATTATTGGAGCAGATGTCTAGGAGGAAATTCACTTTTCCTTAATATCTGCTTTAATTTGTAGTATCCATGATGTATAACTTCCATGTCACATGTGATGATGTCAAGTGTGAGTGTGTGTGTGCATGTTTATGGGTGCATGAGTGGGTGCCTGTTTTGTAGTTTTAAGCTGATATTATATATTATATTGTTGCTTTTACCTTGTTAATTTTTCAGATATAACAATAAAAACAGAAGAAAAGAAAAGAAGAAAAAAAGGGCCATAACTCTGCCAGATGATGACTGCAGTTACACTGACTTAACCACATGCATTACCTTGAAATTCAATCTGGGCGGTAGACGTTTCGCCATTCAGTATTTCCATTCTGAATGGGATGACTGGTTAAATCTTGACGATGACAAGGAACTTCCTGCCAACAAATCCAAACTAAAGGTCATCCTACAAGATGACCCAAAGCCAGCAGCTAGACCTGAAGCAAGAAGTCAGAGTGCAGATGAATCAGATACCAAACATCTACCTGGCCCTTCTCAAGAGGATGTTGAGTTTGTTGACAATACCGAGATGACCCAAAGCCAGCAGCTAGACCTGAAGCAAGAAGCCAGAGTGCTGATGAATCAGATACCCAACATCTACCTGGCCCTTCTCAAGAGGGTGTTGAGTTTGTTGACAATACCGAGATGACCCAAAGCCAGCAGCTAGACCTGAAGCAAGAAGCCAGAGTGCTGATGAATCAGATACCCAACATCTACCTGGCCCTTCTCAAGAGGGTGTTGAGTTTGTTGACAATACCGAGATGACCCAAAGCCAGCAGCTAGACCTGAAGCAAGAAGCCAGAGTGCTGATGAATCAGATACCCAACATCTACCTGGCCCTTCTCAAGAGGATGTTGAGTTTGTTGACAATACCGAGATGACCCAAAGCCAGCAGCTAGACCTGAAGCAAGACGCCAGAGTGCTGACGAATCAGATACCCAACATCTACCTGGCCCTTCTCAAGAGGGTGTTGATTTTGGTGACAATACCGAGATGACCCAAAGCCAGCAGCTACACCTGAAGCAAGAAGCCAGAGTGCTGATGAATCAGATACCCAACATCTACCTGGCCCTTCTCAAGAGGATGTCGAGTTTGTTGACAATACCGAGATGACCCAAAGCCAGCAGCTAGACCTGAAGCAAGAAGTCAGAGTGCTGATGAATCAAATACCTAACATCTACCTGGCCCTTCTCAAGAGGATGTCGAGTTTGTTGACAATACCGAGATGACCCAAAGCCAGCAGCTAGACCTGAAGCAAGAAGTCAGAGTGCTGATGAATCAAATACCTAACATCTACCTGGCCCTTCTCAAGAGGATGTTGAGTTTGTTGACAATACCGAGTGAGTTGTGACTAACGTGAATATATATATATTGTGGTTAACAACATGAACAGGTGAAAGAAAAATGCCCTGCACTTGGCAAGGAATGTGTTGTGTGGAAAGATGAACCACTTCCAAGTTGTTTGCAAAACCAAGATTCCTGAGGAAGTTCATAAAGTAAATGAAAACTCTGTCCAGTTACAGTTGAATTCAGTGGAACTGGTAGATAGAATTCACTCAATGCAAGCGAAACCATTGAAACGAGTCTTTGCTGTAATGCTTGTTGAAGGTGAACAGATTAGATTTCAACTTGACTCAGGGACAAGCTGCAATGTGTTTCCACGACAAGCAGTTAATCTAGATGAAACTTGACTGAAGCCAACAAATAGTGTACTTGGTGTGGTATTTGAACAATTGTTTGTAGTGGCCTAGTGCCAGCTACGATGAATGAGAAAGTAGTTAAGAATAAAGATGGCTAACACCACAACAACATAGACTGGACTTGTCATTACTACATGTATGTCCCATATTTAAGGTACTTCCGAGGTATAAACACTCAGTTACATTGGCGACTAGGATGAAAGTACTGACAGCTGTTTTCGATGGTTTGTGAATCGTCATCCTTATTTGTTCAGATAAGGGATACTTTTTGATCGAGTGTGCTTTGTGGAATTCAGGTGTGCTTGTGAGTGACTGTAAGTTGAAGCTGTACTATTACTAGTGTAGCGAAGCTCGACAATATTGCTGTTGGTGCATTTCGTTAGTCGGTACTGTTTGGAACTGTGTCTTTCCGTGATCCCAGAATCAACAAGAATGGCAACTATTGGGAGTATTGAACAGGTTGATGGTGAGTCTTAGGCTGAATATGTTGAACATATGGAGCTTTTTTTTAATGTCAATGATTTTGGTGAAAGCAAGAAAAAGTCAATATTGTTATCGTCTGTAGGAGCAAAAACATACAAATTGATGAAGACGTTGTTGGCTCCAGTCAAGCCAAGGGAGAAGACTTTTGATGACCTAGTTAAACTTGTGAAAGACCATGAATGCCCACAGCCCAGACTCTACTCGCACTTGTGCTAACTTCTGGTACCCCCTTTAACAACAAAAGTGTACACATAATCTTTTATTCCATTTGTATATAACATCCTTTGGAAACAATGTTTATATTATTCATGTGTAATGTTATCGATCTTGTGTTATATTGTTATATTTTATGTAATCATGCTTGATACATTATGTTTTACTTGTTATTATTTTTGTTGTTAATAAACTCAAACTCAAAACTCATTGTTCAGAGATTCAAATTTAACAGTAGGGTTGAGCATGAAGAGGAGAGTGTGACTTTATACATAAACGTCATAACGCAATCAGCCTGAAATAAAACAATCTATATTTTATACTGTAGGTTGTCCTATCTGCGGAGGAAACTGTCAGTTCTTCCATAATTCATCCCATAATATCTGGCTTGATCCAACATCCCCTCAATGTCAAGGAAGATGACGAAGAAGCTTGAGACCAGGTTTCGACAGCCTGATTTCAAGTTGGAGCGGCAGCCATGGGCGCAGCAGTCGACCCACGGTATAAAGATTTAACCTTTCTACCTCAAGCGGACAGAGAAGTGGTAAAAGCGGAAGTTCAAAGATGCCTGGGAGCTCTCCACCAGGTTCGTGGCGACGCTGAGAGAGAAAATGAGGCCGAGGCCGATGACGAGCATGCCGCCAAATTAGGCGTCAATTATCTGATGGGCGCAGCTCCCGCTCCAGCTCCGAAGGAAAAATCAGCTGATGACGAGTACGACGAGTTTCTCGCTCAGCTGCCGGCCAATGTGACTGTTAATCCCTTCATGTGGTGGCAAGGAAGTCATACGAAATTGCCACTACTGCAGCAACTTGCCCGCAAGTACTTGGGGATCCCTGCCACGTCTGTGCCGTCAGAGAGAGTGATTTCGACAGCGTGCAACATTTTAACAGCTAAGCGAAACTGCTGGTTGCCAAAGACTGTCGACATGCTGATTTCTGAGGGTACAGACAAGCTTGAAGAAGATTATCATCTGGAATTAGATGACACAGTTAAACCTGTAGTTCATCCACCTCTGGGAGTACCAGTGGCCCTCAGCGAGAAACTCGAGGCAGAACTAGACAGATTGGCGGAGAGTGGGATTATTGCCCCGGTGGACGGGCCTACACCGTGGGTGTCGAGTCTTGTCTGTATGGAGAAGCAGAATGGGTCACTGAGGGTCTGCTTAGAGCCAAACGATCTGAATAAGAGTAACCCGATTCTAAACAATCATTACCCAATAACTTTGATGACTATTTTGATTATAATAGCAACATCAATAAGTATAAAACAAGAAATTGCAATAAAATGTATGTACCTTTTTATCATTTCAACTTTTCAAGAACCAGTTAAGTTTTAAAGGCCCACAGTTTTGGAATGGCTTGCCAGATTAACTCAAAGAAATCTCAACTGTTCTTGCATTCAGAAAAAATATGAATCTTATCTTCTTAACAATGAGTACTGTCATTCGAGCTACTTGCCTTTTATGTGATTAATGTAATTAGTTATGTTGTTTTTTATGTGATTATGCTATGTTATATTATCTGTTTGTTTGATTGTTTTGTTTTATATGTATTTCTCTTGAAGTGTGGTAATATAGAGGATTAGCCTTGACAGGCCAATGGCCTTTGTTGATCCCTCACATCCACCACCCTTCATCCTTCTTTCATAGTGCCATGTCCATAAATGTTGTTATACTTTTATTGTTTAATTTATACTGATTTGTTTGAATATCTTCTGATGTGTTTTTAAAGAGATGTGAAATAAAATTGAATTGAATTGAATTGACATGTCTACAGAATCAGACAACGACATGAAACAGTTGTCTCTCTTGATTTTGCTGCTGACTCAACAAAAACAATATCAGTACTTTAAACAAGACTATTGATCTCCTTCATATCATACTCAATCAGGAAAGGCTAAAGGAATTCTCGCTACCCCAAATAGCGATTCTGCCGAGATCCGGGGAAAATCCTGAAAACGCGCATTGCATTATGGGATAGCTTTTCGACATTACAGCTTCCTGTGCAGGCGCTATATTACTAGGCGCGATAGCGCAAACGTAAAACGCCGTCGCCACACAACGTGTATGCACCGAATATGTCGTCTGCTCGGTCTTGTTTTTTTTTCGCAAATATTTCAACGTTTATTTGAACATTTCATTCGTTGACATCAGTGACGATGGTTTTCTTTTGTGAGGCTGCACAGTGCTGGGCTCATGATTCCAAGCGTAAGAACCCTGAAAAATGGGGGTGGATGAAGGCCGTGACTTGGGTGAAATTTCCCACCGAAGCTGGAACACGAGCGACATGGCTGCGCTTGATTCGCCGCAAGGACAAAGTGAATTTGACCAAAAAATCGCGGCTTTGTTCGAGACATTTCGATAAAGAGCAGATTGATCCAGATGGTTATGCCAAAGGCTATCCCAAATACTTTTTCTGGAATAATTTTGGTCTCATTGGAGAACACAGGCGCTAGCGCCAGCGGGATGGGACTCTATACCGGAAGTTGTAGTGACGACCCGAGAGAGTGAAAATTACCTCGTCTCGCGAATTTCGAGAATTTCGTACCTATTTAGGGTAGCGAGAATTGATGAGATACACTTAGGATATCTTGACAGTGAGTTTGTACAAGATGTGATTTTAGTCTTTCTACACTCTCAATGTGGATTGAGTCAGTGGTATAGTCTCTCTTGATTTTGCTGCTGACTCAACAAAAACAATATCAGTACTTACAGCAAGACTATCTCCTTCATATCATACTCAATCAGGAAAGGCTAAAGGAATTGATGAGATACACTTAGGATATCTTGACAGTGAGTTTGTACAAGATGTGATTTTAGTCTTTCTACAATCTAAATAATGATTGAGTCAGTGGTATAGTCACTCTTGATTTTGCTGCTGACTCAACAAAAATAATATCTCCTTCATATCACACTCAATCAGGAAAGGCTAAAGAAATTCATGAGATACATGTAGGATATCTTGACAGTGAGTTTGTTCAAGATGTGGTTTTAGTCTTTCTACACTCTCAATGTGGATTGAGTCAGTGGTATAGTCTCTCTTGATTTTGCTGCTGACTTAACAAAAACAATATCAGTGCAAGACTATCTCCTTCATATTATACTCAATCAGGAAAGGCTAAAGGAATTGATGAGATACACTTAGGATATCTTGATAGTGAGTTTGTTCAAGATGTGGTTTTAGTCTTTCTACAATCTTCTTGAGTCCTGGATTGTGTGACTGTGAGTAGAACAAATGTTCTTCATCGGTGCATCCCGAGGCATTTTTCTGAATAGCTGAAGTAGACTCGCCACTAGCTGCTTCGTCTCTCCGTTGATGACAAGGACATGATGAACTTGAAGATTGTGGGTTGTTATGACTGTTTCCTGAGTCTACACAGCAAGTTGTTTTCCCTCCTTTCTGACATTCCTCTTTCTTCCCTCGAGCATCTGGAGCAGTCATAAAATAAAGAGAAAATATTCATAAAAAATATTAGAACTAAAATACACATGAGGAGTTTTTCAATATTTTAATCTTAATATTTAAATTAGTGTATTAACAACCAAAACATGATTAACTCTTAATGTAATAGGTTCCATGGGGCTATCCTGTATTCAAGACATGAGATTTAAATATTACTTCTACAAAAAAGATATTGCAATTTAAATACATTCTCAGTGAACAGTTGAAAGTCCAAGTGAGTATACTAAATACACACGCGTAAGCACTCGCATAGAATAGGGCATGCACGAAACCCCCAAGTCTGACTTTGGTTCCGTGCAAGCCCCATACAAGGGGTTTTACGTTATCCTGAATTTTCTTCCTACTCCTTGACCATTAACCTATACAATAATATTCAAACTGTTCTCTCTGAGGGCCCTGCAATCATATTATAATAATAATAATAATATTTAATTTTTATATAGCGCTTAATACAAATGTCTCTAAGCGCTTTACAAATATACTATTACCCCGGTCATCGGATTCAGGCTTACCCCCCGGCCCCCCCACTCAGGTTTCGAAATGACCGCATGCGTGTTGCCAAAATGTCCGGTAAAGGGGTACTTTTCGTGCGACAAAGTCCGGCCCGAGAAATGTAAAAAAAGGTGGTGTATTTGACTTACACCCGGGGATTTCTTTAAAAAGGGGGTGTTTTTCTCTCATCTCTTTATAATTAAAAAAGGGGGTTATAAAATATCTTGAAGTTGAACATAGAAAAATTGTTGAAATCCCGCGATCAGATTTCAGAAATTCCTGCTAGTTTTGAAAGCTCATTCAGGATTATTTCATTATGAAAAGTAAAAACATTGAGTCCCATGCACTCCCGTCCCAGTACGGCGGCAGTACTTCTCAAAATCTGTGTGAGAGAGGGAGAGAGAGAGATGACAACAGAACGTATAGTCTGTACGGCGCATCCGCTAGCTGCACGCTCAGCATGCATATCGGGCTAGGCTCGGCATCAAGCCGGGGCATCAAAATGGGGTATAAGGCGTGGGCCCTGCCAAAAGTGTCATGATTGCGACATCTTTGAGCAGGACCCACAGTCTCCTCGTTGTGGATATTGTGGCTGTCTACCTGTGGCTCACAGGGTGGAACATTCAGGTGAGTAGTTTGCCCTATAGTTTGATCGCAATAGTAACACTTTCAAACTCATTTTCCTACACCCATGAAAATGAATATGTGGGACTCGGATCTAGACCTATGTAGTTTTGTACTGTAGGCCTAGTGTAGGCTACCCTAATTCACACACAGCTGCATTAGTAATACTATCCTGGCTGTGTATTAAAGGGATCGCTTAACAATGTTAAATCTGAGATGCAAGGCCCTACATGTTATCAGTGTCTGTGATATGGTGTAATATTGAAGCCCTAAAAAAAATTGTGCTTCAAAATGATCAAGGTCAAGAAGAAGAACTTGAAGAAGTGCCAACCAGTAATGAGAGGGGGGGGGGTGTGTCTGCATGTCCTGAGATAGGGGGGTACATTGAGCAGCGTTCCTGATTTAGGGGGGTCTCCAAGGCAGGAAAAGCCCCAAAAGGGGGGTTCAGAAATGTTGGCAGTGCTCAGATAGTGGGTCTTTTCAAAAAGAGGGTACAAGCATACGCGTACCCTAAATAACACTGAGTGGGGGGGCCGGGGCTTACCCGCACACAATGCCAGGTAAAGGATTTTTAGATTGATTGACAGATGATTGGTATACTTTAATTATAAGAGAATACACATAAGCAACATCAAAGAAAGACTAATGACCTTTAGACAAACCGCTCGCATCTCCACTGCTTATACAGCGTCTCTTAGTAGAGCCCGTCTCCAGCTGTAGAGAATCTAACTCAGACATGATAGCCTCTAGATCTTGGATGGTTGCTGGGGTTACGACATCATCATCTAAATCTTGGTCTCTGGGATGATGGCTGGTAATCAAGGCACTGTCAAGAAAGAATAGTTTGATTACATTTCATCATCCAGTCTAGCTTTGACTTTAGTTACATTCTGTACACATATCCAGGGCTTAAAGGTAAAGACCAGCTATGGTCATGCGATTGCATTGTGAAAGAAACATTGTGGAATTGCTCAGAAATGGTTAATCATCTAGCATATATATGTATTGGTGTGTACTGCAAGGTTCCAGAATCATCAAAATGATAAGAAATTTGGCCCAGTCTTGGTAAAGTTACAAGCACTGTACACAGAAAGATACAGGAACATGTGGCACCCAAGACACATTTGTCCCTATTTGTAACTCTTTGTAAAATTTATAAGTAATTGTATCTCCCCAAAATGAATTGTGTATCCTTCTGCCAATCATAACTTTAGAATATATAATAACAATAATAGGCTGGTGATCACATTTTCACTGTAACAGCATCCAAAGAATGGAACAATATCTCATCGTTCATCAAATATGCTTATTCCATACCAATTTTAAGAATTTTGTGAAAACATATCTCTTCCCAAAATAGCTAAACCCTTTCTCTGTAATCATATTTTTACCCAAGCTTAAGCCGAGGTATCATGATAAGGTAAGGCACTCGTATTCCAGGAATTTCTTCCTACCTGGTACCCATTTACCACACCTGGGTGGAGGGTGGCAAATGGAGATGAATAACTTGCCAAATGACAGTACTTACTTGATGATCCCTTTGATGAAACTGTAGCTGAAACTTGCTCTTGTACCTTGTGAAAAGCCCGAATTAAAACCTTGCTGAAGACATGATTCCTGCCCTGCTGCTATGCCCTCTTTGTAGCCATCCTATAAAATATATAACACAATTACATTCAAAATTAAAGGGTCGAAAAATGCATCTCACACATTGGACATGGTTGAAAAAATAATAATAAAACTTAAAAGTTGTTGAATTTTTTAATGGCCTAGATTTTTTTTTTTTTTCGCAATTTGCAAGTTTTGAGAAAACCGATTAACGTTAACTCATTATGAAGGGAGTATTATGACAAGAAAAATCAAAATTTATTATGGGGTGGGGTCAGGATGTCCGCAGAGGACGCAATTTGTCCGCGTTTATGAGGATATCCTCGTTTATACGGACAATCCTCATTCTTGAACCAGCAACCCTACTGCCAGCGCCCCTACAAGCCTAGGCCCTTCCTGCACCCGACCCACTGGCTTCGGAGTTGACACTTGACAGTGGACTCTTTTTTTTCCTTCTCATAGGCCTTCAAGTTCAAGAAAGTGTGAAACTGAAAGTGAAAGCACTTTTAGTTTTAAATCGGTCAGGAATTTCATTAAAAACATAAAAATTTGATACTGGAAGAGTGATAACGATAACGTTTTGCTTACCTGTTACCAGTTAGTAAACGTACTCCATGTTTTTGATGAAATTCGTAGGCTTAGGGTGATTACAATCGCATTTTATTTTTAGGCTTTGTTTACATTACTCTTCACGCACACGCGCAAGCATGTGCCAATATAGGCAATAACAATGCAATGTCATAAAATTCAATCATGTCTCATTATCACGCACGCATTTTAGTTTTTTTACATCACTCTTTCACGCAGTTGCAGGCATATGGGTGCCAATTGATGCTAGGTTATATGGTGATATTACGACACTTACTGTCTTTCTGGATCGCTCTACTTTAGCCCAGTCCTCTGGCAAAATATCATCACATATTCCTTCGTCAAAAACATCCATGATGTTGATACTTCTGCTATATTCTCTCTTCCATACATGAACGATAGATGGCGCTCTTACTAGACCATCAAAGAGATTTGCACAGTATGCCCCCCGAAGTCCAAATTCTGATCGAATCTCTTGTAGACTCGTGTATAATGATATATATATATAGACCCCTATACAGAGGCGGCGGAGCCGGGGGGGGGCAGGGGGGCACAGTGCCCCCCCCCCACTTTTTCAAGTACCCCAAAAGTGCCCCTTTTTCCATGGGAAAAGTGCCCCTTTAACTTTGTAAGAAGCGCCCCTTTTTACATAAAAAGTGCCCCTATTACTTTGATATGTGCCCCTGTTAATTTTTAAAAGTGCCCCCTCTCCTTTCCACCTCTGATATGTGCCCCTTTTATTTTGACACGTACCTCTTTTCCCAGACAAGCTCCCAGTTTCCTTTGCAATAAGTGTCTATTTTCCATTCTCATAAGTGCCCTTTTTAATCTCTAGTAAGTGCCTCTTTTCGGATACGAGAAGCGCCCCTTTTCTATTTTGTTAAGCGCCTCCTTCACCTCTGATAATTGCCCTATTCAAATCTTAGAGGTGCCCCTTTTACTTTGACAATTGCCCCTTTTCCTTTGTAAGAAGTGCCCCTTTCCCTTTTAATAACTACCTCTTTTTAACTCGGATAAGCGCACCTTATATTTTCACATGTGCCCCCTTTCCTTTCTAATAAGTGCCCCTTTTCCTTATGATAAGTGCCCCCATTTAACAAAGAGGCCTTCGCCTTTTCATAAATGCCCCTTTTCACCTATGAAAATAGTCCTTTTTCATTCTCCTACTAGTGCTCCTTTTCATGTCTGGTAAATGACCCTTTTCAATTCTGAGAGACAATCGTTTTATTTTGACAAGTGCCCCCTTTTCCTCCTGATAAGTGCTCTTTTCATCTCTAATAACACCCCCTTTTATTTTGACACGTGCCCCTTTTCCTTCCTAATAAATGCTCTTTTTCCTTCATAATTTCCGCTTTTCATAAAAGCCCCCTTTCACCTCCAATAAATGCCCCCTTTCAAAATCTGATCGGTGTTCCTTTTCTTTCAACAAATGCACATTTCCCTTTATTATTAGTGCCCCTCTTTCATTCTCATAAGTGCCTCTTTCATAATGGTGTTTGCCCCTTTTCAGGTGCGATAAGTGCCCCTTTTCACCTCTGATAATTAACATTTTTTAACAATGATACGTGCCCCTTTTCCTTTCTTATGAGGAACTTATCCCTTTTTCATAAATGCCCCTATTAAAATCTGATTGTTGCCTCTTTTCCGTCGACAAATGCCCAATTTCCATTCTCATAAGTGCCTTTTCATCCCTGGTGAGTGCACCATTTTCACCTCTGATAATAACCCTATGTACTTTGACACGTGCTCCTTTTATTTTCTAATAAGTGTATTATCCCTTCGATAAGTGTCCCCCTTTCCTCTCATCATTTAACGTGCCCCTAATTTCAAGCGACTAAGAGCAATATCTCCCAAAGCTCGCTCGCTACGCTCGCTCACATTTATAGATGTTATAGTTATGTTACTTATCAAAGGTCTTTTCAGTTTGCTGTTATGAAAATGTGCTTATTTATAACCCGATGAGGATTGGTTTTTTCCTCTTTATAAGATGTATTTTTCGCACTGTGACCTCACAAATCTTATATTTTTCCTCGTTCGCACATGATTTTTTCGACCTTCACACCCAACTGCAAGGTATGATGCTTTAAAAAGCAATATTTTATACGATGTATAAAGAGAAACAAATATTGAAATCATCCCTAATAATGTAATCAAATTTTAGGGGTATATACCAATGTCTAAAAATTGTTTATTTTCGCTTTGAGATTTCCCTTTGTAGGTGCCCTTTTTTCCCAGAAAGTGCCCTTTTTTGTTGGTGCCCCCCCCCCCACTTTGGAAGTCGCTCCGCCGCCTCTGCCCCTATATATATATATATATATATATATATATATATATATATATACCAGTAATACCACTGATATATATCAGTGGGCACAGGGGCACAGGGGGCACGTGCCCACCTTTAAAAAAAAGCACAAGAAGAACCAAAAAAGAGATGGTAAAAGGGGGCAAGAGCCTTTTTTGTGAGTTACAGGAGAAAGGAAAACAAATAAAAGAGAATTAAACAACGATATTTAAGAGAGGTGCGATCGAGAGCATGAGGAATTTCATTTCTTTTAAAAGAATAATGGGATAACAACCAGGGCCGTCGCTAAAGGGGGTGGGGTGCGACACCCCTCCCCCCCCCCCCCCCACACACACACGCCTGTCAGGATATTATCGGTAAAATTGCGCTGCTGTCGGGGAAAATGAGAAAAGGGGGAGGGGGAAATGAGTGGGAAAGGGAAAGAAAGAAAAGGATAAGAAAGGAAAGAAAGAAAAGAGAAGAGCAGAAAGAAAGAGAAAAGGGGAAAAGAGGAAGGAGAGGAAAGAAAGGAAAAGAAAGAAAAGAAAGAAAAGGAGAAAAGGGTAAAAAGAAACGGGTTTAACGGGGTGAAACAGAGGAGAGAGAGGAGGCCGGGTTAAGAGCCTTAGAGAAGAGGGGTGGGAGTAATTAGAGAGAGAGGGATGTTGGGTGGAGTCACCACGTCAAGAGGGCAAGAAAGATACGCATAGATAATTATGTTGCTGTGTCGGTATTCTTGCTCAATCCTCATGTAAATATCAATGCAGAAGTTTGAATTCGGTGAGATGTATTACGTCGGTCGGCCGGCAATTTTTTTTGCGCCTACGAACTGTGACTTTTTATCGGACAAAGAAACATTTTTGAAAATTCAGAAAATGATTAAGAGTCAAGAACGGTACAAAGGAATCGACTTCTTTCTCTAATAATTTAATGTAACGTGAAAGCTTCCGCGTTTCGCTTCAGACAAGGAGAGTAATAATTTAATGAAACGTAAAAATTTACGCGCTTCGCGCGGAAGGGAGGAAACTGGTTTAAGACAAGGATTAACAGCCGAAAACAGTACAACGAATCGTCTTTTTTCTTTAATGATTTAATGAAACGTCAGAGCTCCAGCGCCTCGCGCGGGAGGGGGGACTGAATTCAATGAGGATTAAAAGTACGGGAGGGGGGGGGAATAATTTAGTTCCTGGCCCCGGGTTTATAGGGTCAAATTTGTAGACATTGGGACATTGGCATTGATATATTTGTCGGTAATTGGTGGATAGTTTTGTAGGTAATCGCCTCTACACCCCCCCCCCACTGAAAAAGGTCTAGCTACGCCCCCGATAACAACACAGTTCATACACTCGAGATAATTTTGCAAGTACCAAAACACCGTCTTTGTGCATTATGCAGCAACGAAGCATATACAACGTCTCGCGACCGTGACAGATCACTTTCTCTAACTTCTAACCAATCAGAAGGTCTCTTTTTTTTCCTCCAGGAAGTGGACAAAGATCCCTACTCTTGTAGGGGGTATGGAGAAAGCAATTTTTTCATTATTATACGGAACGTTCTTTTTCTTCGCTAAAATAACTTGGATACGAAAAATGTATAACGGATTCATTGACAGTAGGTGTTTAAAATCTTTTCTGAGTTCTGTCCCATTATCAGATTTTAAATAACGAATCGTTTTCGGAAAGATCTAGCCTACTTTCTTCGTGGTGTTTTTTTGGAAGAGCAAATAAATGCTCTGGCAAAGAAGATTTCTGCTCTGAACTCCTTTTCCACGACAATGGCATTGTAATAAATAAAAACCTTAATTTCAGACACTGGAACTAGAGGCGGGTTTTAGGACAATTACCCCCTGGGCAATCACCCCCCGGAAATTTACCCCCGGAAAACTACCCCCGAAGGACAATTACCCCCCGGAAATTACCCCCCCGGAGAATTACCCCCCGGAAATTACCCCCCCGGAGAATTACCCCCCGTGGACAACTACCCCCCAAGGACAATAACCCCCCGGAAAATTGCCCCACGGATAATAACCCCCGAGGACAACTACCCCCCCCCCCGAGGACAATTACCCCCCGGAAAATTGCCCACCGGAGAATAAGTACCCCCCGAGGACAATTACCCCCCAAGGACAACTACTCCCGATGACAATTACCCCCCGAGGACAACTACCACCGAGGACAATTACCCCCCGAAGACAACTACCCCCCCCCCCCCCCCCGTGGACAATCAGGATTCAATAGCAAAAGACGATCTGACACATTGAGAGATGGCTACGAGCCTATAAGACCCCCTTCATGAACCCATATTCGTTCAAATACTAGCAAATTGTCTTCCTCGTTACTAAACATTTCCCTTTATTATAAGTTATACAACGCCAGTGCGGTTGCTGATTGCTGATTTCCACGAAGGATGTAAGTTTTAGGTAATTGTCAAGCGCTTCTCAAAATGCATAGAAATACATTTTTCTTGAGCAGCGTTATTTTAACCCTATGGTACCCTCTTAAGAAATGAAAAGTTTCTCCCAAATCCCAAAGTCTTCACAGACTATCTATTTTGCATGACTCAGGCACTCGCCAAGTGCTATATTCACACTTTTGGCACATTTAAGAATAAAAAAAGAGAAGACATTTTCCAACTGGTAACAATTTAGTTGTAATCCACACGCTAGAAACGATGCGGGCACATTGCCGCCGAATGTACATGAATAAAAAGTGATGAATTCGGTCATGACCTTGATACACGAATATGAAGATATTTGGGCCTCTCGTTGCCCTTATTTATTTATCATGTTTTAAACGTAAATGAGTGTGGTAACAATGTAATCTCGAAATAAAAGATATAAAATATATTCGGACGCCTTGCTGTCAAAATATTGTCAGCGAGCGAGGAAGGAAGACACTTTTTTTTCCTTAAAAATGTATTTCTCACGTAATTTCATACTCTATCCGTTTGTGATATTTGTTTTTCACAAAATCAAAGTTTTCCAAATGTAACTAACATTCTCTTGAGGCACCCCGGTTGAAAAACGCTGAACTGGAGCTACAAAATCAAATGAGATGAATTACCAGAGAGCGGATATTTACTTTCTTTTGACATGACACCGTACGTATAACTTGAAGGCGATTTCTATTTCAAAATAATTTAAAGTACTAGAAAACCATATCATACTCCCGCATGACAACATAAATATATAGATAATAACAGAAATGAAGAGTTTAATTCCAAAAGGCGCTAAATCCACTTTTGGCCTTTTCGAGTAAATCAAGGTTTTCTGTTAGACCACTTTTGTTTCAACGAAACCGCCAAAATAACGTGAAGAAAACCTTAATTTAGGATCATGGATGAGGGGCCATTATACAAAGACAAATACACGATCGGCTTATTAAAAAAGATACAGAGGATGCTCGGTAGCAAAACATCGGGAGAATTGGGCAACTTTCACCCCCCCCCCCCCCCCCCTCTACATCGAATTAAATAATTTGAAATCACTGAAATGAACTTCATAAATAACAAAGAAAATGAAAGTGTATGAAATTTTCTGTAAAGAGCAATTTTGGAGAGAAGCTCGCATTATAGTTATGTCACAGTGTTACAAATTCCTCGGGGATGATTGTCATTGGGGGGAATTGTTCTCGGGGGGGGGGGGGGTAGTTTTCCTCGGGGGGGTAATTGTCCTCGGGGGTAGTTGTCCTCGGGGGTAATTGTCCTCGGGAGTAGTTGTCATCGGGGGTATTGTCCTCGGGAGGGGGGTACGTAATTATCCTCGGGGGGTAGTTGTCCTCGGGGGGTAATTGTCCTCAGGGGTAATTTTCCGGGGGTAATTGTCCTTGGGGGTAATTGTCCTCGGGGGGTAATTCTCCGGGGGGTAATTTTCTGGGGGGTAATTGTCCATGGGGGGTAGTTTTCCGGGTGGTAATTTTCCGGGGGGTGATTGCCCAGGGGGTAATTGTCCTGATACGGAGGCAGACAACAAACCGTCGCTGTTTTCACGAAGTGACGGTAGTAAAAAAAAATTGCATTGACTTTACGTTACGATTTTCCTCACTACCGTCACTTCGTGAAAACAAGGATTTAAAACTATTGAAACCTACAATATTTCTATTGACTATACCTAACATATTCCATTATACAAGGGGAGATTGATGAAAAGTTGAAAAGTTTTTCACAACCTATCAATGCGTTTATGAAGGTTAACCAACCCACTTAGACCATATATTCTTAGTATTTGATGAAGCAAAGAAAAGGATGTAAAAAATATGTACGTTCCAATGTTAAAAGAAAGGGTATCAAATAATGTAAAAAGGAAATTAAGAAAGATGGAAAGAGAAAATCTGGCAAAAAATCTCATTAAAGAAATGGCGTAATTGTTTTAATTCTATACCATACCAAACAATACAAGACGTGTACACTCAGATGGTTCCAATATTGCTTCATCAATACATCAATTGCATTACTTATATACCTTGAGGGGTCAAAGCCTTGGCCTTGGCTTTGAGGATGTGCATGGGCCTTGAATACAACGCTGATATATAATTATAGAGGCCTATATTTTTGTATGTACGTATGTAATGAAAATAATCCAAAATGTTGGATTCCATTTCAATAAATATATATACCTATGATAGAATATGGTGGGTCCAACTACCCCCCCCCCCCCATTTTCAAAAATACTTTCCGAGAGGAAATTTGTGGAGCATTCCTCACTCTTCTTCTCTATCATGTCCCTGATCCACCTTTCCTTCTTACACTTTCTTACGTACAGCGCATAGAGACATTATTGTGATATGCGCTATATACGGTATATTATTAAAATATATAGTACACCCGCACAAAGTGTTCCCTTATCCGGCCCCGGCCGCCCCCACCCTTGAGCAACAAAAAAAAGTTCCGGCCTACCTGAAATTTATATGGCTATATTTCGATGAAATATTAATTGATTTTCAGTCGGATGTTGTTTTATGGTATGCCGGGCGTTACGCCTTTGAATTCCCCGCAACTGTAGTTTACAGTGCGTCCCAGAAAAAACGAAACCGAGAATTATCGATGTTTTATCATAAACTTAATCACAATCATAATTAATAAATGTCATGACACATATTTGTTTTAAGGACTGCCTGCCGTAGCAACAAAGCACAAACTCCGTTTCATTGACAATTAGCCAGTGGAATGGATTCGTTTAATTATGGAAATGCAAGCATTACTTTAAACAAACAGAACTGTGTTATATATTCCTGGCTCATTCTTCCTGATTGAGGTGTAAGTCATATATGAAAGGGCAGAAAATGAACTTTCTAGAAATTGATATGATTTTCCCATTGAAATTCAGATACCTTTCGCCAAATGACTTTTTTGTACCCTTTCTACAAATTATTTTTAATCACTCATGCGTGATCTAAGCTTTACAATGTGTCATTTGTAAAACATCGATAATTCTCGGTTTCGTTTTTGCTGGGACGCACTGTATAACCCCATTCATTGACACCACCTGCATTCGCCCATGTTGACTAAATATTGGATGCGACTGTGTAATGTAGACTGTATTCGCGAATCGACCGCCGTAGGTATGAGCATTCCTCTTCTCTTCCTAACTCGGTACCGCCCTCCATTGCTGTATGGAATCGTCGTTTTTCTGTAAGTTTATTAGTCACTTTTTATTTTAAGTAGATTTAAGTGTTATACTTATTAGAAGCAGTGTAGATCAAGAAACGAAATGAAAGTGAGAGTGTATGTGTGACCGTTGAGTTGGTTTCGGTGACTGGAGTTATGAGATGCAGGTATTGATTTGTTGGTAACCGTCTTTAACGGTCTCTGGCCCCGAAACTCAAGGGATGAATTGTTCGGTATGCCGTATGATGCTCGTACGTGCACGATACCTGTACAACTGGAGATGGAACTGATAGTACTAGAGCAAGAACGGGGGAAAGGGGTGGTGTGCGGACGCTTAACAAAAATAAAACTAAAACTGTCACTTTTGCTTTTGGATTGAACAAAAAGTTTGCATCAAATAGCACTAACCATCAGAAATATTATAATATTGTCTAGATCTAACATAAGTATATTATTAAAAAGATTTACGAAATATTGCATGTTACCTTCTTCAAATTGTTGTTATAAATTAAATGACCGAATATATCTACAACTTTGTCCACGTCCGGGCATCGTCTTTTTAAAAATTAGACCAGCCATCTTATGTCATGCGCTAGTCATAAATATTCATAATATGCATGCACACAGAATCTGATGTGTAATTTATCTCTAATAGATTTCATACAAGTGCAAAATAGCTACTGGTATATGTTTACTATGACATCGCGAGAAAATTGATTATAATGAATGCAGAATATCATACAATCAGATATAGTATCACTTTTTACTCAAAATTTTGAAAACAAAATCTCTCAAATCAAAGAATTCTAGACCCTTGTCGGTAAGTTCATAATTTTTGGAACGATCACAAAATTTGCAGATCTTTTGTTAATATTTTGATAATTTCTCACCCAATTTTAAAGAAAATTTCATCTCTAGGTAAGTTCATAATTTTTGGAACGATCACAAAATTTGCAGATCTTTTGTTAATATTTTGATAATTTCTCACCCAATTTTAAAGAAAATTTCATCTCTAGGTAATGCTAGATAGCTGCAGATAGCTCCATGTAGAAGACTTTGTGTGCTACTATAAACAAGCATTTGATGATCATGAGAGAGCTGTATAACCATTTCAGAATAAAGATGCATGTGTTGTATTGAAGAATATATAATGTGAAGGCATTACATATTTTTTGTTACATAATCATCTTTATCACAGATAAAATGATATTTCAAGACAATTTTTCCCTTCTCCCCCCCCCCCCCCTCTCCTTTTTTATTCTCTTGCTATTTCATCCCAGGTGATAATAATAATGCCCCCTTCAATTTTTTACATAACATTTTGATACATATAAATGTATGAAAATACATGGAGGTCGACTTCTAGAAGAAGTTCTTGGCTGGAAATAGTTTACTCTAGTCTTAATGCCAAAATTGTGCTGGGGGGGGGGGGGGCAGTAGTACCGGTAGTTCAAACGGATGAAAGAAATTCTGCCATTTGAGATATGTACTGACGTATTTAACCTTTGTTAATATCCTTGTTACTAATGTTAGGAAAAACTTATGGTTACTAATACCCTTGGTATTTCTTTTGTTGTTGAAATTCCCACAATTATTATTAACTTCATGGTACGTGATACACAATACCTTGGCAAACACCCCCTATAAATAACCTTCTACATGTCCACAGTACATGTACAAGCTAAAGCAAGTTTCTTTATTTGTTTACCTTTGTATTTTTCAGGTTTTAACATTCGGAAATTGACTTGAGGATTAGCTAGAAGCAGAATCTATCTCGATTCTCAAGGATTTGTCTTGTGTGTAAGACTGCCCTGGAAGCAGAGATTATTGTACGAGAAGAGGTTGACATACATGCTGAAGTGGGCCCAATCTGGGGGCAGCAAGGGGAACCAATCAGACAACATGAAGAAGATGTCATTTCAGTTATCAGGAAAGTAAGTACGGCTTCAATCACAGTTCCTACATGTACAGTCAAACCTGCTTTTAGCGACCACCAGTCTACAAAGACCACATTTTTGTTTCCCTTGAAAATGTTTTTTTCATTGAAATATGTACTAAATGAACCTGTACATATAAGGACCACTTGCCTATAAAGACAACTTTTCTTGTGTCCCTTTGGTGGTCTTTGTAGACAGGTTTCACTGTATCATGTCAATATAGGCCTACCGGTAGGCCATTTTGATAATGTAACTAAATTGAATTACCGGTAATGTACGTCTTTTTGAAGTGCCTCAATACAAATTATTTTATTCACCTGGTAATAAAGAACAATTGTATTTCAAAAGTCAGAATTCAAACTATATGATGTGTTGTTAGGTAGGGCAAGCCATATTGTTCGTCCTACCTACAGTAGTATAGGAGTTACATAGCATGTGGCATGCCGAGTACTAATGTATGTGATATTGTAGTACAGTCAAACCTGCTTTAGTGACCACCTGTATATAAAAACCACCTGTCTACAAAGACCACCTGTTTTCCCCTTGAAAATGTTTTTTCATTGAAACATGTACTACATGAACCTGTACATATAGACCACCTGCCTATAAAGACCACTTTTCTTGTCTCCCTTGGGTGGTCTTTAAAGACAGGTATAATCTGAAATTCTGTATTTAAGGACTGAATGTTTTAGGATGCTTTAAAGCTTATCAACACTAGTGTGGCTAAGAGGGATTAGACCACACAGCGAGGTCACTGACAGGTGGCTATCTCATCGACTCAGCTCTCAAATAGCATAAGAAATAGAGGATCATGGAGGACCAACAGGCACCGATTGGGGAAGTTTTCTATATAGAGGGAGCAAGTAGCTACAAGTAGGACAGTGGGGCTTTAATAAATGCATTTACAAACTGTACATTTGTGCATGTAGTATTATATAGTTACAAATACAACAATTCTTGTATGTACATGAGACTTGGCTGTCACTTCAGCTTGGCTCTGCCCTTTGACCTTCCACCCTACTAGTGCCAATGCCAGCAGCTGAAAATTCAATTTAAATCTGTATTTCTGAAGCAATAGGAGGGCTTTTATGATGTGAATACATAGTTATCATGAAGTACGTTGTTCTGTCTAAGGGGGTGTTGCCGTTGTTTGTAGTTGGTAAAAGCTAAAAAGTTGTCTAGTGATTTTCTGTGGTGGACTTACTATGTACATTTACTGCACATGTATCATCAACTTATTGCTGGATTTTATAGAGGATTGTAAGTGAAAATTGAGAAGAAGGTACACTGTACATTACCATTGGTCATAATCATCAAGGATATTTCTTACTATTCTTAGTACATTAATTTCCCTTTTTTCATAACTATGAAAAGACATTCAAGGAATTCAATGAAGAAGATTTAAATTGTAATTCTATCAATCGATGTAAATTACATCAATTTTGTAATTTCTTAAAGGTGAAATATAACATTTTGAAACACAGATTATCACAGCATTAATTTTAACAGCCATTAACATATATGTAGCCTCCGTACACCTGCAGAATAAACAATCATGTGGAGCTAATGATGTTACTATTGAATTGTTGACATTTTTCAACATTAATTGTATGTACATGTAAGCATTGTTTTGCCATCAGACCAAGCAAGTGTTTTAGGTACTAATACTTGATCATATACATGATTTCCAAAGAAGAAAGAAAGAAATAGAGAAGATGATGATAATGATGATGATGATGATGATGATGATGGAGGAGGAGGAGGAGGAGGAGGAGGAGGAGGAGGAGGAGGAGGAGGAGGAGGAGGAGGAGGAGGAGGAGGAGGAGGAGGAGGAGGAGGAGGAGGAGGAGGAGGAGGAGGAGGAGGAGGAGGAGGAGGAGGAGGAGGAGGAGGAGGAGGAGGAGGAGGAGGAAGAGGAGGAGGAGGAGGAAGAGAGAGAGAGAGAGAGAGAGAGAGGGGGGGGGGGGAGGGAGGAGAGAGAGAGAGAGAGAGAGAGGGGGGGGGAGAAGAAGATAATGGCTGATCGTAATGTAACTAAATTTAGATATTTGCTACAAAATGTAGCTCAGACCCCATACAAGATATGGTGTAAATGTGTGAGAGGTCCATCTGGTGACATGTATGTAGTCACAGGTATCGGTCTAATGATATTCTGTTCCAGCTAATGAGAAATGCATACAAGGGGACTAGACTTATATTATGTAATATAAAGTTCACTGGTTGTAGAAGAGATTGTTTTGATAATTATCATCTTTGATAAGTGTGCTGTTGTTATTGGCTCTAGATCTTATCAGATTTCCTATTGTGAAAATGAGATTTAATCCTCTGTTGGCCAATTATTTTCATCTTGTTTTTCTCACATGGGTCTTTTAAACTTTATCACAGCTCAATCACTCCCTGCTGCTGTATGCAGAGCATGTGATCCCCATCTAGATAGTAGCAATATTTAATTTTGTTATCATTCCAAAAACTTCACAGTATACACTGTACATAAATTCTTAGTTATGTATTATGTGTACACTGCACATAATCAACCTTTGCCAATAGGCAATTTTCATAATGTAACCAAATTTTAATATTTATTTATTTATTTATTTATTAGTCTTTTTTTAGTAGGGTGGCTCCATCAGTAGTTAAATACTGTTTTCTGTGGAGGCCCTACGAGTGCCTTGTTACGAATTATGTCATTCACCTTTTACAAATGATTGTATTTCAATAGTCAGAATATGTTGTTAGCACTATGAACATCACTGACAAAGAAAGCGGACAAAATATACAGTTCCTCAGGTAGACAAAGGAACATCCCTTCACTGCTATTATGTAAAAAGGTGAATATGCATGTGACACCTGTTCTACACATTTTTACATAATAGCAGTGAAGGGATGTTCCTTTGTCTACCTGAGGAACTGTATATTTTGTCCGCTTTAATTATCAGTCATGTTCATAGTGTAGGTAGCCATTAAAACAACTAATGTATGCAATTTCGCATTCAGACTATATGAGATGAATTTATTTGTTACAGGGGAATGAAAAGGCATGCATACATTTGGTTACACTACGAATAAGGCTTATTGCTTCTTGAGAGTTTCTTTCACAGTATAATCACATGATCAGTACATTCCCTTTATCTTTGGCTGTCAAACCAGTTGGTTTCCATAGCAACACCTTCAAGTAGGAATAATCAGCAATCCAGGCATCAATACACTTTACATTACAGAGGGGTCATTATGTGTTTTATTACACTTCAGACTGAGTGTGCTTCTGCCTGTTATCTATTTTCAGATAACATGGTCAGAACAAACACTGCATTCAGACTACCTGAATTCCTGCGTAGCATACACAAATTATCTCAGCTATACAATAAGTAATTACCCAGTACCCTTTTTTTTTTCCTAGTCTGAATGTCATTGTCTTTAGCAAATCACATGTTTGAGCATCATTTCAAACAAAAACTTCAAGGGAAGAATCAAGGTCCCACTCTAATCTAAACGTTGTATTGTACGGAAATCATGTAACTGGGCAGGGCTTGTTGTGAGCAAGCACTGTTGATTGGCCAGGTGAGGTGCCTTGTCAATTAAAGTCTTCAACATTTAAGATGTTGCTTGCAGGGCTCTCGTGATAAAATGCTAAAAGGCGTGGCGGACACAGGGTGGGTATGAGCATCATAACTACCCTTTTTTTTCCTCGCTCACGTGAGCCTTTTGAGCGATTGTGATTTTTGTTCTTGTCCATCATCAATCGTCCGTAAACTTTTTACATTTTCAAATTCTTCTCAAAAAACGCATGGCCAGGTTTAAAAAAAACTTGGTAGGCACTAGGAAGATCTAAAGTTGGTCAAATGGGGTACATGTACATGTACGTACCCCCAATAGGGGCCTTGGGGGCAGTGCCACCAAAGTATCTCGCTCAGTGGCAGTTATTGCACATTTTCTTCTTCTTCTTGAAAACCAATGGCTGGACTCTAATCAAAGTTTGTAGGAATCACCTGCAGAAAAGTTTTAAATAAGGGGTATGCCCCAACTCCAAACACACTGATCTTGTTTTCCTAGATGGTACATGGGTGTGTCGAAAAGCAATATTATTCTGATGATCTACTTGAAATAAAGTGAAAATGTATCTAGTGAGTAGTGCTTGAAAATTGGACAATGGTTCATGAGTGAATAGTGTGTTCAGGGTATACAAATATACAGTTTTAATTTGTCTGCTGCCTGTAAGCTCACCAAAATAAAAACTTTGATAAGTTTCATTAGGTGTTCTAAAAGATGTGACAGGGTATAAACGGTGAAACACTTGCTGAACAGTAGAGAGACAATGTAAAGATGTCTATGAATGAATGGCTTTGTGTATTGATCACCCTGATATCTCAAAGCCGATGAGAAAGCTGTTGTTTACAAAAAAAGAAGACTGTATGGAACCCGGAGAGAGTCAGTGTAATACAAGGTTAAGTCATGAATATTCATGGTTTGATTGTTCTGTACAGTCTGTTATATTCATGGTTATAGTGATTATACTCAACATTTCTGTCTTTTGTATACATCAGCTGCAGTAAAGGCATGGGCATACTTTTGGCAGTGACATTGAACATACAGAAATTTTCTATGGATGCAGTGTTTTCAAATCGAACAGTTTAAACTGGGAGTTGTTAAAAACTTTGGCATGAAGATTGCATGATTGAGAAAGAAAATGAGGGAGAGAAAGAGAGAGCGAGAGAGAGAGAGAGAGACATAACAGGTCAATATGTATGTTCAAACTGGATGTTTTCATCCACAGCTCCCTTAACATTTCATAATCCTTTTTTAGTAATTCACCCTACAATGTAAGCTGTAAAGTTTTTTGTTATGTTAGGCACTATAGACTAATCCGGCAAATATTCAAGTACTGAAGAGTATTACATTTGTTTCAAAAGTGTATGGATGTAAATGCATGACATATAGACCAGGGTCCTCCCACCTCCCTGCATAGACATAAGGAAACTGTTTTACCACTCTCCAATTTAAACACCAGCTAAACTTAAAGGGAAATATAACCTTATTACAGTAAATTCCTTGTATTGGATTAAATCATCCGCCTCTGGCAAGATTTCATTTGAAGATATTTTAGAATTTAACAAAACATTGAGGATTTGATCCATGTCTGATTCCCATGATTGGAAGTGTGCTGCCATTGATGGCGCTACAACTTAATACTAATCTTTTCACCCGCAGTTAAGGATAATCATGTGCCGTATGTTTGAGTCGAGTGTCTCAAGTATTTGTAATGTTGTTTGGAGCTAGGTCTGCAATTCCATGTTTACCATCCCTCAGACAATATTCTCTGTCTTCATGCAGCTTGCTTATTAATCTAAATGTATCAATGGTCTTCAGTTTCCAGAGCAGTGAAAGACCTATTGGTTACAAAACTGAAGGCTAATCTTGGTGACACCTGTTATCGGGTAAACATACCGAATAATGTAGACTTCCCCATGAGAGCCTACTATCTTTTAAACAGGTTATGGGTTTTCTTCGAAATTGCACACGTACATGTACAAGTAGCTCTTGATCTTGAACCATGGAACCATTAACTATGGTTGAACAATAGAACTTGTGTTTAAAGGTAAAGACCAGTTTTGGAAACGCCCCCTCTCAAAAATGAAATGGAAGCTCTTATTACCAATTATGTGAAAGAATATATCTTTTTACTAAGACATGATGATACAAATTTTGCCGGGAAACCGCATACTCATTGATATATTTGGTAAATTATTGTATCTATCCTGACTGGATAGGTATCACGTAGTCCCAAATAAATCTTGCTGTGTACAGTGCTTGTAACTTTACCAAGACTGGGCCAAATTTCTTATCCTTTTGATGATTCCAGAACCTTGCAGTACATACCAATACTTGATCAACCTTTTCTGAACGATTCCTGAACGTTTCTTTCACAATGCAATAGCATGACCAGAACTGGTCTATACCTTTAAATAATATTGTTATAAGTTTGTATTTCGGGAGGAGTCAAAACTCAAAAGACGTTTTCTAGAAACCTTTTTGTGAGGATTATAATTTATCTTTAATGAGATACAGCTTAAATGTCAAAGCTCATGCTGCCGTTTCGCTATGATTAATATTTGTATGAAGTGAAATCAAAGTTAGTCTAGTGTTTGCTAGGAATAATCACTTCACCAGTAATGTGTCCTGTACCAATATTGTAGAAATTGAAATACAAACATTATGCCTCTCAATTACGTTATTATCAGGCTTTTTTGGTACTTCATATTTTTCAAACTGGTGATTAGCCTCTCTAAGTTTGAACATTTCTACAATGAATTTGTGTGGTTTTAGGAAATGCCTGTACAGGTTAATAGGTTAACAAAAAATTAAGAGCTTTCTATCCTAAATCCAGTTTGCTGATTCATATTGTGTAATAGACTTTCGGAATGATGACTCTGCATGTTCACGAGTTTGTACGAAAGAAGCTGCAAAGTAAGGCTAGCGTGCATATAAAATGCATGCCAAAGTACATTTAGGATGTATGGTTTATATTACACTGAAGCTTTAGTACTAATTGTCAAGTTCAAAACATCACAGATCTGGCCTACATGTACATGTATAAGCTGGAAAATGTGTACATTGCTATAGTAAAGGACATTGTCTGCTTACGCTAATTCGGTCCCTTTGTGTGATGTCGCAAATCTTGGCATTTCGTAGAGCTATAAGTGCGATAGTGGGGTGGTATTTTACGTTTTTAACATTGATAACAATCGCTGCTTTGAATGTTTCCAAGAGGGGAATTTTGATGAACTTGTTCGATCTAACTTTCTCTTATGCAATGATACAAAGTCAAATCAATATTTTGAAATAAATGAACCTCTACTTTAAGATCACTCACACAAAAGAAATCTATTGTAATTTGTTTCTTTATTGTGCCATTTATTGGATGTTAGAAATTGGAAGAATAAAACTGGTAATTTGATTCCTTTTTAGTTTTTTTTAATTAACCTTTAAATCCACTGCTTTTATGCCAGAATTCAAGTTATTAGATTTGTCCATGCATTTATCACCCCGCATACCTCAATATGATTTTGACATAGTTGGATTTGTTACAATTCATCCTTCCGTGAAAATATTTGAAGGCACAATGCTTGCCAAACCTGTGGGTTGGTGGTATACACAATGACCTGCTTCCCATGTAATCATCAAAAATTCCATTCCGCTTTATAATTCATTGTTGAAGAACGTACAATCTCGGAAATTGTTTTTTTAATAGATATTTACAGAAAAAATGCACATAATAAGATAGTGGTTAATTTAGATATTGTTGAAGGCCCAAAAATGCATGAGAATAGATACTACCTTGGCAGAGAATGGCTCTAAATTTTTTGATCTAGATGTCTTCAATGGGCTTTAATAACAGAGGTTGCATGTCATTCTTTATCGATGAAAAGTCACCTGATCAAATGCTTATTATACTTGCCTGTTTCATGTTTTAGGAATTGGACTTGATAAGAAAATCAACTTAAGTAGCAATGTCAATTTGGATCCATCACCCATCATCCATGTCAACTCTTTATAGATGTCACCATATTATCATCATCAGATATATATGGTTGCACTTTTACCCCCCCCCCCCAAAGTGTGTATGAAAAATCATTGTTTTAGTAAATGTTTCAACTCTACTGGCTTTGGTCAAGCGATGAAACAAAAAGGATGCTGTCCACTTAATGTTTTCTAGATTCCTCCAGGACTTCTAAGTTCCTCCTCAACTTCAAATTAAGGAAAGTGCTACAACAAATTAAACATTACCAAACAAAGACTCTATACCTGGTTTAAGTTTAATGGTGAATGGCAGCATCTTTCCCCAAATAATGTAAAACATTCACATATCAATTCTCATTCCAAAATCTTTGTTATTATTTGTGTCTATCTTCATTTATTGTGTAGTTTTCATTTTGTTGTTTCTCACCCCCCCCCCCCCCTCTCAAGTCTTTCTTTAGCCATAGACAACACTTCTTCAGGCGCGGATCTACGGGGGGGGTTTAGGGGGTTTAAACCCCCCCCTTGGGCGGCCCAAAAAAAAAAAAAAAAAAAAAAAAAGGGAAAAAAAAGAGAAAAAAAAGAAAAAAAGAAAGAAAAAAGAACGCACGCTGGAGAGAAACCCTTTCAAGTGCAAATATTGTGAGAAGATATTCAACTCATCTGGTAACTTAACCAAACACATGATAACTCTGGATATAACTGTGTATTTAACTGTTACTTGATTTAAAAAGACGTTATCATGCACTGCTTTTTATGGTCTCCATTGTGTTATTAAATAGATGCCAGGAAAACATCACTTACGGGGTTCAAATAAACACCCCAAAAAAAATCGGCTCGCCGCTTCGCGGCTCGTGGACGATGCTCCGCATCGTCATTATTTTATTTAACTGTTACTTGATTTAAAAAGACGTTATCATGCACTGCTTTTTATGGTCTCCATTGTGTTAATAGATGCCAGGAAAACATCACTTACGGGGTTCAAATAAACACCCACAAAAAAAATCGGCTCGCCGCTTCGCGGCTCGTGGACGATGCTCCGCATCGTCATTATTTTGGTCAAACCCCCCCCTTAGCAAAAAGCTAGATCCGCCCCTGTTCTTTGCTATCTTTGAAATCAGTCTTCATGGAAAGAACATAGAATCTAGTTTCATTTTTTTGTTCTCTTCCAAATACCATAGAGAGTGGTATATAATATATACACCAATCTAGATACCGGTATATCAACATAAAATAGTTGTAAGCAAAACTCTTATGTCATGTAGCATTTCCTGTAAATCAGGTTATTGAAAATACAAGTACCAAAGCTGATACTGACAACATGCACTATTTGATAGAAAGAGAATGTGTTGTGTATAAATGAGTAGAATACATTGGTTGATATGCATGTTCTATATCAAATATTCATAACTGTCAGAGTGTAAGGGAACAATAAATCAATTAGTCAATGTTGCTGGCTGCTGCAGCTGTACAATGAATGGAATGGATGACTCATACAATGCCTTTTATAGCTAAAAATAACGCCCATTGGAGTACAGGCAAGTTTTGTCCTCAAGTGTGTGGGTTGTGTATGTTATGATACATGTACCCTCTAAAATAAACAAAGTCAAGTGATCGCTGACATGATTCCTCTGGTGAGTGAAATGTAGTGAAGAGTCACTCTTTTCTTTTTAGAGAATAAGAACAATCTGATCTGATAACCATCACCAATTCAGCATCTTGAAGATATCTGAATGTAGGAAGAAATTGTGACGTAATGTAAAAATAGACAATAACATTTATAGTTTTTTTTTTTTTTGGAGATTGTGGTTTCACATTTTGGGTAGGTCTTAAAAGACTGTTGGGTTTGAAAGGTAAAGAGAGAGTGAGAGAGTGAGGGATAAGTATTCTTTCGGTTTCATCCAACGGAGGACTACTTGAGATTGTAGGACAGAAGTACAGAAAATATACAGTAGGCTTCCGGTTGCACCATGTGAGAGAGGGGGAGGATTGTGGAGACCTGAAAGGACTCTCGGTAATCTTTCTTTCTTGAGTGTGTGTAGTCCTGAAAAGAACCGGTGAACCACTGAACCAGGTTATGAATCTGGAGAGAGAGAGAGAGGCTGGACGATCAGAAGTGGTAAAATTGCAGATATCGACTAAGATTACTTGAGATAAACAAATTCACTTTTAAAGTCTGCTGGTATCAAAACTCTTTACTACTAATAAAGAAAGAACACCCAAGTGTCCCAACCACACACAATACATCATGAATATGAGCGTCATAAAATGATTCACTTTCATTATTTGTGACAGGTTCTATGTCTCTGAAACATCCTTATAAATAGGTATATGTATTAATTTAAGGAAAGATAATCAAAATCAAAATGTTACTTTCTTAGCCATTTAAACCTCAAATATCCTTGAATTCTTTAGATCTTTGATACTTTCAGGTGGTCCATTCAGTAACATATTGTGCAATCTATTCATAAGTTGATCAATTTTTCAGATTTCAACCCTCAAAGCAGATTAAAAAGGCCACTCTGAGTGTGAAGCCAAGTGGTGCTGGTACTGTTCACGTTAGACTTTGCTCCAGATTGAAACTGGATTCTGCCAGGTTAGGTAGTGAATATTAAAGGGGTATTGTAAGGAGATTGTGTACCTACATGTAATAGGTTGATTCCTTCGCACAAGTGGTTGCCTGAAATTCAGCTATGGTAACAATATCCAAGTACTTTGTTAGCTTATAGAGATTTTTATTATGACTTGGAAAGTTGTCATGATTATCACAAACCAATTTTTGGTTTCCTGGGCATTTCCATCCTATCTCCATATGCCCCCTGTATCCATGCATAATAGTAAAAATTTATATACCTCACTTAAGTAATCCAGCAATCTGATTGGTCGAAATTGCATTCATAAACTTTAACTGTTCCTGTAAAAACAGACCTATTTTCCCAATAACCATGGTTATTGGGAAAATAGGTCAGTCTCCATGGTTACCCCATAGGTTTACATGTTAAAAAATGGTTTGAGCGATCGAGGATACCGTACGTGTGCGAAGAATTGGTCGGTAATTTCAATACAATTGAATCTCGATCGATCTTACCGACAATTTTATCTTGCATTGTTGACATGAAGATGAAAATAAACTCCCAAAACAAAAAAACAACATCTGCCGATAGATCTTGATCTAAGTTCGTGCCAATATGCATTGCAAAAGTAAAAGAAGGGCCCGATTAATGGAGCAGCCGCGAATCATCAATCACGCGAAGCCGTTTTAAATCCATTTTAATGTATATATTAGAGAAAACTGTTAGGTATGGTAACAGAGCGCGATAGCCGAGTGGTTTAAGGCGCTGATTTTAGTTACATCACCTTTTGTACGCAAGAGATCGAATCCCATCTTCGACAAAAGTTTTTTAATTTTTTATTTTTTATTTTTTAGTCATATTTTTTTTCGGCATATAAAAGTATTAATGACTGCTTTAATATTCAAGAAATAGTTGTTTTTATACCTCTCGGGAAGGTTACAATTGGGCTATTGCCCTCGGCACGCCTCGGGGCAATAGCACAATTCTAACCTTCCCTTGAGCGTATAAAAACAACTATTTCTCTCAAAGCAGTCATTAATACTATATTGTTTACTTGAGGAAAACTTCATCCGCTTAAATGCTGTCCTTCCTATCCCAACAATTTCCAGGTACCCATTCACACCTGGGTGGAGATTGGCAAATGTGGATTAATGTCTTGCCAAAGGACATTGGTGCTGCACCCGCTGGGCTAAGTTTCGATTCTGAACCACTATACCTCCATATGGTGTAGTGCATAGGCGTTGCGTACACCACTTATTTTCTGTATGATTTGGACCTTCTCTCGTTACATGCTGAATTTTTTTCTCCAAATGTGCCTGTAATAGCAATTAAAGTATGATGAAAATATACCACTTAATTGTTCATTCATATTTTTGCTCTGGGTTGCAAATAACTGACACGACACGGCACTAATATCCTTTGGCAAGATATTAACCTGCACTTGCTACTCTCCACCCAGGTGTTAAATGGGTACCCGGTAGGATGCGATTGTCATTGTTGGTCAAACAGTTTTGAGCGTCATGTAACGCCTGGCTGGAATGCTCCCGAGGGATTGGAGATTGTGCACACATTGTGTGCGGGCAAGCAATGAATCCAATGACCGGGGTAATAGTATATTTGTAAAGCGCTTAGAGACATTTGTATTAAGCGCTGTATAAAAATTAAATATTATTATTATTATTATTATTATTATAATATTCCACTTTTATATAGCGCTTTAAAATACATCTATGATGTCTCTAACTTCTAAGCACTGTACAGATATTCTAATACTCCGGTCATTGGATTCAATACTTGCCCGCACACACTGTGTGCAGAATCTCCACTCTCTGGGGAGCATTCCAGCCAGGCATTACTTGACGCTCAAAAACTGTTTGACCAACAATGCCACTATTCCCTCAATTTTACCAGGTCAATCATGTTCATTATCACTATGTTTGCTAAATACCGAATTTGGAAAAATCAATATACTTTTAATACGATAGTTGTAGAAAAAAAGGGAAGAGGATATACGGTTAATGAACTTCTCTGTAGATGTGATTTAAAATGGGCAAAAAACACCAACAAAGAATACTCCAAATAAACATGTACATGTATGTTTGAAAAATAAGTAGTTTTTTACGGTACACTTTTGAATAGTCAATCAACAATTTTGTGGTTTTTGAGAGCTCTATTAACCCAAGAATGTATAGCTTTTGTGTGTACGTATTAACAAAAGCAGAGGAATTTGTTTCCGGAATGTTAGTGTCTTTGAAGAATGATTTCTCTTTGACCTAAACTTTGCACCTCAGTAGCTCTTATCAATATGAATTATATACATGTCAATACTCCTCCACCCACTCAACAAACAAAGAGTTGTTTATTTCTCCCCAATAAGCAGCCCTTTGCCCAACAGTATTGTAATACGTGAATAAATATGGTCCGATGATTGTAGGTGCTTTGCTAGGCCTTGCACACACAGTAATGGTAATTTGGGAGGTGAAGTAGTACTACGTTTTTGTGTGGGTAAATAAGAGACATTGAATATATAAAGAATTTAAAACAAAAACATGAAATTAGATCCTTTGTGTTTGAAAGGAGAATCAACTACAAAAGATGGTGTTTTTAATTAGTATGGATCTAAACAGAAGAAATTCTGATAAAAAGTTGAATGCAAGTTTGAGGCAAATCATACACAGAATAAGAAAGTTTATTATTTTTTTTAATTTAGATAAATCTATGAAATGGGGATCATCCTCTGATAGTGCAGTCATAATGTGCGAAGCCATGCATACACAATAGGCCTGTTTTCATCAGACTGAATTTGCAAAATAACCAGCTATTTTAACTAGCCTAATCTCAAATTAGCCAGCTAATTTGCGTATTCATATAAGCCTGCAGTTGAGGAGGCGTGATAGCTCAGTTAGCTCAATCTGTAGAGCAGTGGTTTTGTAATCCGGTGACCCGGGTTCGAAACCAAAGCAATGCGCTAGTGCCCTTTGGTAAGGCATTAATCCTCACTACCAGGTCCCTCAGAGAGGAACTAAAGCTGTCAGCCGTTTGGTTGGTAACTTCTTAGCAGTCAGGTTAATTAACCACCACTACACAGTATGATTTCAAAAGATGCAGGCCTCAACAGAAATGATACCATATGCTGTATCTTAAATTATAGGGGCACAAACTTTTGAGGTCCTGAAGAAACTTTCAAGGAGACCTATCTTAAATATTATTTCCCATGCTCTTTAACCTTAGTTTTTCTTGCATTCTATCTATTATAAATTTTCCCCATATTTTTTCCCCTCAGATTCTTCTTTTTGTATGCTAAAGATGAATACTAAGCCATTGAATACAATTTTCAATTCCCCAAAGCAGTAGCTTTATTGTGTTTAACACAGATGAATAACCACCAGCAGCTCAACTATGCCAGATATGCCTGGCCAAACAACTAAAAAAAGAACTTTATCCATTCCAACTGGAAACCAAAGATTGGTGGATCTATTATCCCCCCTCTTTTTCCCTTTGCCTCTATTATCAAAAGAGGAATGATTTATAGTTGATCGGTTGCATGCTATTGAAGGTAGTAGCTGTAGTGAGAAATCACTTGTAAGGTTTGTAATCGGGCAGCAAAGAACCCCACCTTAGAACTTCCAAGCTACACGTAATACTCAAGGCTTATACACAGGAATACATGTATACTCGCATTTAGTTCAGTTACCTGGAGGTATTGCTGTCTCATCGGTTTCTTAATTGTCTTGGAAATAATTTGTGTTGTGGTTGTTGTTTTTTGGAGGAGGACAACAACAAATGAATTTTAGAGATGATGTTCACTTGTTGCAGGTAAATAAAACCAACAAATATTTCTTTCAAACATTTATGTAGTGTGTTAAATGGAATGTACCAATGATGTAGATGGTGTATTTGCAAATGCCCTGGGCAACATTTTCCTGCTGATTTGACTTTGACTGTTATGACATACATTGATTGTATTCAGTATAAAGGATGTTTGCTTGGCTAAAGAATGTACCATGTAGGCGTACATGCACTAGAGTGTTAAATCAAACATTTAACCCTGACTGATAAGACACCAAGAACTTGGGTAGAATGTAAACATTTCTGGACACATTTTGTGATTTTTTAAAACTTTTCAAGCAATATTTTCCAGACTTTTAGATGGGAATATACATATGTTTTTTACTACATGCAAGTGAATTTAATTAAAAAGACAAGAAAGACAGTCAAAACAACTTTTGTTACCGATATAGAGTTGTCGACGTAGAGGTGTCATTGTCCAAGTGGTTTAAGCACTTGACTTGAAATGCAAAGGTCGTGCTGGGTTTGATTCCTGACACAGTACTAATGTCTTTTGTTTGACAAGGCATTAATTTACATTTGATACTCCATACCCAGGAGAGAAATGGGGACCTGGTAGGATGACGAAAGCATTTGTGTATTAAAGTAATTAATTGCCACATGCCCTCACAGTGACCATGTGGTAGAAATACTCCCAGGGAGTGGAGATGGTGCACATTGTGCGTGAATGAATCTGATGACTGGGGTAATATTATCTGTAATAAAGTGCTTAGAGACGGTATTTCGTATTAAGAGCTATATAAATCCAGATTGTTATCATTATTATTATTATTATTATGATAGGGTTATCCCAATAGACCAATAGCTAGCTCACGAGACCGACGTTGACAAAGGTCATGCTAGATTGATAGCCTATGAGATAAACAAAGAAAGAAATACAGAAGAAAATATAGAAAGAAATTCAAAAGAAATAAGTTGTAAAGGCCCATGAGACTGACCATCCTCATAAGGGTAACCCCGCTAGATAGAAATTGTTGTTCTTGTGTGCTGTCGGACCAGTGAACCCTCTAACAGTTGGTTGAAGACCGACCAGAGAAATAAAGTATCTGGTTGATTTTTTGTTAAAGCAAGATGAACCCCTATAACAACCCTTTCAACCTAAAACACAGATGTAAAATTCATAATAATGCGATTTTTTTTGGCCTATTGCCAATGATTGCCAATGATTGCCAACCTTTTTAAAGCACTAAATGAGTACCGGGTATTCATTTATCTGAACCCCCCCCCCCCCCCAACAAAAAAACAAAAAATAAATATATATATCGTTTGTAGAAGTTTTTTTCTTCACAACTCAGCAATGTTAATGTATTTGTGCAGGTTTAAAGCTAGTGTAATTGATTTGCAGATTAATTTATTAATAATATGTCCATTTAACTAACGCAGCTACTATACAATAATTATACTTGACTGCGCTTATTACAAAGTATCATGTTATAACCCCATTTTTTTCGTTTTCTTTTAGAGTCGTTTGCTATTAGGGTTGGATCTTCCTTTAATATATCTGTACCCTACTCGTCCCGTCCCTGTCTTGTTCTCTCTTTATCTCTCTCTCCCTTTCTCTCCCTTTCTCTCTCTCTCTCTCTCTCTCTCTCTCTCTCTCTTTGACAAGCGCGTAGCCAGGATTTCATTTTAGGGGGGGCGGTAGTGAGTACGCGAAGCGTGCGAATCACTTTAAGGGCGCGCGAAGCGCGCTCCCTAGGGGGGTGGGTGCAGGGAGGGGGGGGTTTCCCCCCTCCCGCGCGAAGCGCGGAAGCTTTGAAAGAAGACGATTCGTTGTACCTTTCTCGACTCGTAATCCTTGTCTGAATTCAGTCCCTCACCCCTCTTGCGCGAAGCTTTGACGTTTCATTATATTACTAGAGAAAGGAGACGATTCGTTGTACCTTTCCCGACTCTTAATCCTTATCTGTATTCAGTCCCCCTCCCGCGCGAAGCGCGGAAGCTTTGAAAGAAGACGATTTGTTGTACCTTTCTCGACTCATAATCCTCGTCTGAATTCAGTCCCTCCCCCCTCTCACGCGAAGCTTTGACGTTTCATTAAATAATTAGAGAAAGAAGACGATTCGTTGTACCTTACCCGACTCTTAATCCCTGTCTGGATTCTGTTTCACCCCCCCCCCCCCTCTCGCGCGAAGCTTTGACGTTTCATTAAATTATTAGAGAAAGAAAGCGATTCGTTGTACCTTTCCCGACTCTTAATCCTTAATTTGAACTCAGTCTCCCCCTTCCCGCGCGAAGCGCGAAAGTTTTGACGATTCGTTGTACCGTTCTCGACTCTTTTTCCCTCTTTCTTCCTACGTCCTCTTTCTTTTTTTTCTTCTCTTTCTCTCTCTTTTTTTTTTTTGGCCGGCGTTTTGGGGGGGCGACCGCCCCCACCGCCCCCCCCTGGCTACGCGCCTGCTCTTTGACACCCCCACCTCTGTGTCTCTTTCTTTGTCTATTTCCTCTCTCCTTCCTCCCTCCCCATCCCCATCCCCTCTCTCCCTCCCCCTCTCTCTCCCCTCTCTCTACCTCCTCCCCCTCCCCTTCCTCCCTCCCTCCCTCCCTCCCTCCCCTTTCCATCTCTGTCTCCCCCCTCTCTCTTTCTTTCTCTCTCTCTGTCTCCCCTTCTCTCTCAGAATCTCTCTCTCTCTCTCTCTGTCCTATTGTCTCGATAGAGGACCTCCTTGTTGAGTCAATTCTAAAATATTCACCTTTTGCACACACATGGCTGACTCCTTTGAATAGAATCAAGGCTGTTGGAACAATAGATATGAGAAGAGAGATATCAGATTGATAAAGGCACTCTCTAGACTCTGTGCTACAAAACAAACATATACCACAGTCGCAGTCCGATCTACGCTCCACAGTTCCTTTATATTCCGCATGCTAATAAGTGGGGCGTGTATATGTTTTGTTAGTGTTCTACTAACGTGTGATATGTACGTTATCACTTCTTAAAACATTCGAGCCAGAGGAAAGAGACGGGAATGAATGATGCTCTGTTTTAGTCATCTGTAATCAGGATTAATCCGGATTAATCCATTCAATTTTCATGTTGTATGGAACTGAACTTGGATGTTGTAATTGGAATATACACAGATGCATGTTTGATTAATTGACAACCATGTCTTTTGTGTGGTAAGTTCATGTGTGTTTGCTATCATGTGTGGGTGTATGTTATAAAGGAATGCATCGTTACCGGTATATCAATTTTTTCTCATGATTACCAATGGTCAAAGTCAAATGCATACAGAGTATTTGTTTGCTTTAAAACCAGTAGGGCATTAACTCGGTGTTTTAATAAGTTCATCATTTTATTATATGTGAAATTGTGAATTAATAAACTTTATGCCTTTCTGGCTTTACTTAAACAGACGATCTAATCATTTACCGGTATGCATGCATGTCCATTCCCCATCCATTTTCATGAAGTCTTCTGCATTTAGGGTACTGTCGATGTCTATTGTGTATTAAGGCTGCATCAATTATTTTGCAGGCTTGCTTTATAGATTATCTCTCAATTTATTAGGACAAAATATAATTCACGAAAAAATGTAAATACCAGTAAATGCTTTGACTCAGACTTATTGTACCATGAATGCTGTGATTGAAGTTCACTGTAGCAAGCATATATTCATAACACTTGAGATTAGCCTATAGAAGAGTCCTTCAGATAGCAATCACTGTGGTCTGCATGCTGTTGGTAAAATAGACCTACATGTACCTGTACAATTTACATTCCAGAGAAAATGTAGCAGAATATATTTGTAAACATATGAATTGTACAATATATTTTGTTAGGGTAAGAGTACATGTAGTTATGGTAATTATGGAAAAAATAGATTAGATTAAAATGTGATTAATACATTAATATCTGTTCGAAATCAAAGAAAACCTCGATGTAGAAAATGGATCTACATTTTTTCTCCTGATTTTCTTTTTCTTCATTGTTTTGAGGTTATAGATAGTAATTAGTTTGAATGTTGAAACAAAAATTTTAAATATTAACTGAGCCAGACTTTGTAATTGATGTTAAACATCACGCTATGTGTGTACACTACTTTAGGAGTTAGGAGACACTTACTCCAAAGTCCAACCCATCCCTGTATACATACAACATAAAAACTCAAATGGAAATGAGCTAAACTTTGCCCTGATATTCCTGAGTCGAAAATTTCAGTCACTTTTAAAGGTTTAAAGCAAAATCTTGGTTTGTTGGGCTTGAGGCATAGACCGCATAGTACCAAATTCAGTACCGGTAGATGTTTCAAACAGGAAGTTCTACTATGAAAACTATGAATTGAAAGCTTGAATGCTAATCACTAAATTTGTCCTAGGCTATGGGTAGCGGTGTATTACCGGGACTATCTCCTGCCGGGACTGTTTCTGTGTCGCCCATTACACATGTACCTGTATGTAAAAAATAAATATGATTTTTGAACTTTCCGTTATTTTGAAAACATTTGTTGATACCGCAATTTATTATTAAAGTTTTTAGCATAAAAATAAATCAAAAGTAATGAAATCATCAAGGAAAGAAAATCAAGGAAACACTTGATCAATAACATCAAATTGATTTGTGGAAAAGCAATAAGATTAGAAAAAACAGGTCGGAATAAAACTGAGAAGCAATCAGATTAAAAAATGGCAACACTTTTGGAGGCCAATTCAGCGGGTCCAAATAAAACTTACATTTAGTGGAAGCAGAAAAACAGAAAATAGGCAAAAAAAGTTTTAGGAAAACCAGACTACTGGTTATAAGAATATAAATGACATTTGTTATCATGTGTTATCTGGAGATCACTATCTCATAGCAACACATGTGTTTCTGACGTCATTCGCTTAGTCTGCATCAATTATTTTACATAATTTGGTGTCATAAATGTATTTTAATATTTTTTTTCAAAAAAAGTGATTTCATCTTGCCTTTACCATTATTGGTGATAACATGTTTTAAAACACTACTCTGTGAACTTTAATATGGAATAATTTAATTGTATGAAACAGATTGAATTTTGGATAAAATATATATTACAAAATTACTATTTATTAGAATACAAAGTAAGAAAAACATCTGCATAAAATACAGAAAATAGTTAGTTTTATTGCATGAAGTTGCAAACATTAATAGGATAATGTTGGAATTTTTCTTCTAGGAAAATAATAGAAGCACATAAGAAATAATGAAACTGTAATAATGACATCACACATTTTTGTTTGTCTTCATTTAATAAATATTTTAATTAATGTTGATGTAATTAAAAACATTTAATCTTACCTATTAGTTGTCTCCTTTCCTACTGTTACTTTTCTAGTTCTACATGTGTTGAAGATGGATTCTACATGTTTGTGATTTGATTTGACACCAATTGACATGGTTTATTTAGGTTTTTAAAGGTAATACAAAATTTTGGTATGGGGTCGTGAATTTGGTTCAAATGAACATATTGGAAGCATATGCGATCCTACAATATTCAGTGATCGTTGTCACGGTCGAAATCGACTCTAAATTTATGAAATTGTAAATAATAAACACTTTATGTTGTATAGCTCCCTCTCTAGGTCAAGATATTAATTAAGCTATAAAACAATGTTTCTTGACTAAAATCGACCGATTAGCTATTCCCGTTTGGAAATTATATACCACAACTACATATTCTGAGATCTTTATGGTCGCAGTTACCATTGTACGGCCGTAGGAGCTATTTGAAATTTATCAACATTTACCGGGAGTACCGGTAAATCTTTATATTCAATTTTTCTCGAAAGCAGAAGTGTTTTAAGGGCTAAATATTCTAGTGTTTTTAATACATCCACAGGGGCATCCAAATATATCAAAACTGTAAAGAATCACTATCCAACCATTTTTCAAAATTTCCCAAAACTTTGTAATACCTTTAAGGAAAACAATCTAAAAACTTACCGGTAATTGTGATTATTGTTTTCTACATTAAAAATATTGAAATTATACATACATGTAGGCCTACACAGGTAAATCATGTAAATAATACTTACAGTAAACATAATTTTGAATTGATGTAGATTACAGTAGTATAGAGTTTGTGAAGTATTTTGGCTGGCTTATAATTCTTACCAACAGGCTTTATGTGGTATGTAGATTTGAAGCTCAAATACTAGTGAGTAAGCATAGTAAGTAGGAGAGAAAACATGAACTGAATCCCTTCTTTATTTGGTCAATTGTTTGTGAAGACCGGTCCTTATTGTTCCGATTTCTTTGCATTCTCTATTGTTCCCTCCCCTAGATCTCTTCCTATTCAAGTCAACAGAACTCTGTACTCTTCAGAGCTGCTGTATACATTATACTGGTCTTCCATTGTTGTATGGGGTGTATTCATACAGGGGGTACCTTCCCTTCTTCATATAATAGTGGGCAGGGCACTGTATGACGGTCCTGTTTCACTTTAATACAGCAGCGAGACTCTCTCCTGAGATGTTTACTACGGATATATAATTTGTGAACTTCTCCTTGCAGTGCACAGGAGTGTAGGAACATTCTTGAGTGTTGTTTTTTCACCTTCTATAAAATGCATGGAAGTTGGATAGAGTGTATATATCGCTACCCTGCTGTACATTTCGAGTTGGTTTGTTTCTTGTGAAATATACATGTGTGACATTCTTGAGTGCAGTGTCCATTACAGCAGGGGAAAGTTCAGATTTGGCTTGTTGATTGCTAGCTGTGCTTGATACCTACCTCCTGCAGAGTATATACTTTGAGTCATAGTGCAACATGTAAGGAGTGTCTGACTCTGAGAAACGCATAGAAATTACCATGGAGTGCTGTGGAGGCTGTTTTCCAAGGTTGGTAGTTGAGAGGAGGTTTGGCTTTCCATGTTGAATGTTATAGAGTACCGAAGCTGTGACGTCATAAAAATCTATTTTTAGAATTTCTCAATTTTTTCTTCATTTTCCGAAAGAACATCAAAAATAATGTCCAAATGTCGAAAACCAATTGAATATGTTAAATATTGGCTGAGATATGACCATCTGAATAAATATACTCCCCATAGGAATTCAGTGTTATATGCTCTGGCTCCTAATGGTTAGGAGCCAGAGCATATAACACTGAGCTACCATAGGACATATATTCATTTAGATGGTCATATCTCAGCCAATACTTAACATATTCAATTGGTTTTCGACATTTGGACATTATTTTTGGTGTTCTTTCGGAATATGAAGAAAAAATTGAGAAATTCTAAAAATAGATTTTTGATGACGTCACACTTCTCCACTCTATGAGGGCCGATCTGAATTCACTTCAAAACAGTGAAATATAGTATAGTTGATGTACTTATGTATGTACCATACTATATTGAAGATAATCTTGAATTCTGGCAGTAGAACTGCATGTAGAATCAAGAGAACCTGGCTTAAAATAAATCTGAACTTTGTTTTTTCGCAGTAGATCTGCAGTATTTGGAGGAATGAAAATATAAACAATGACACTTTGCTCGAAATCTCATTCACCATGTTTTTTATGTTACAAATACAATGTATCTTTTTAAGTGAAAGTGGGAGTGGTTGAAGCCATTTTTGTGATTGCATTTGAGAGAGAGAGAAAGCCATTTTCGTGAACGCATTTGAGAGAGAGAGTGAGAGAGAGTCGTTTTTGTGATTGCATTGAGAGAAATTAAGCTAGAGAAAGCTGTTTTTGTGATTGCATTTGAGAGAGAGAGAGAGAAAGCCCTTTTGTGATTGCATTTGAGAGAGAGAGACATGCAAAGCCGTTTTTGTGATTGCATTTGAGAGAGAGAAAGCTGTTTTGTGATTGCATTTGAGAGAGAGAGAGAAAGAGAAAGTTGTTTTTGTGATTGCATATGAGAGAGAGAGAAAGAATTATGGAACTTTAAGAAATATTGTAGTACCTATATTTTCTGCAGGACATGTACCGGTACATGTACATATAAGTTTTTACATCAGTCCATGTAGGTTATGGAATTATATCATGAAGAAAAAAAATATAACCTGTAATTTTGTTGTCTTTTCAGGTCCAAGAAGTCTTTTAAGACTACTGGTATCCCTGCTGAGCCTCCCAGTCATACCAAAGCACCATCTGTACACCGAACCCCACCTAGCAACGGATCTACTACCACTCATTCAAATGGAGCCCCGCCCTCTCCTTCTAACAGCTTTTCATCCACCCATAGCGGAGGGGAAGCACCCAGGAGTACGGGGCAGAGAACATTGGAAATTACATTACCAGCTGGTACCACAATCACATCCACGGTCGATGCAAAGTGAGTCAATATTAAACTTACTTTTTCATTTCCAAAATGTCATAAAACCACCCCAAACAGAACACATCCAGTCGCAAAATGATAACATACCTTATACAAATAATACATGTTTGCGAGCGCATTATGCACTTCACACACGATAAGTCACAGTAGGATAATGAAAATGACTTTTTGAGTTCATTGTCCGTCTCATTGTGACTTAACCATGCATTTATTTTTATAAGATGGTTCTACAATATGAGTACAAAGTCGAGAATATTTGGTTGTTATCACCAAAATACACCCCAGCGTACATGTATATGGTTGAAATTAATGTATGCACATGTGATCCATTTCGAGGTTTCTCATTGGCTATATTCTTGAACCCATTTTATAAACGTGTATAAAGCAAAGTATGGTTTATATTTCTGTTTGGTATACCACACAGACAAGCGACTGTGCATAGGGTCTTTTGTTGTAGATGCACAGATACCTTTCTTCATTTCATATCCCATCTTCCACTCATATAAATTTGAAATATTTTATTTATTTTGTCATGGAAGTACTTTTGAGGCAGTTAATGCTATCATTGTTGAACAAAACTTTAGACCACTTTAATAAAATCACAAGTTGGTTTGTTATCTGCAAGAAAGCATGCATAGAAATATCAAATAAAATGTATATTTACAGGAATGAGCAGGGAAATCCTGCTAATGATCACACATTGAAAATCTTGCGTCGTAATATGGTTGTTTTACACATACTAGTACATATTGATGTTTCAGATTAGACTTTTTTGTTGTTCTTAAAATCACCTGCAATATAGTTTCATTATGGTTTTATTATTATTTCTTATTGAAACCAAAACTTGAAGTTGGATTACAAATGCAAAAAAAAAAAAAAACGACGTAGATAACAATAGTAGAAATAATGTACACAAAGTCCAAAATACTGTGAAGTAAACCAAAGTACCAGCTATGGCCCTACAGAAACATGTTCTGTCTTTTATGTGTGCATTTTCATAATCTTTGTTGACATGACATCTGCATAATTTTGACCATTAATTAGATTACAAATGATGGATCTCCTTGTGATGATAGTACATGTACAGTACATGTGTAGGCCCTATAGAAATGTATTCTGTCTTTCATGTGTACGTTTTCATAATCATTGTTTACATGACATCTGCATAATTTTGACCATTGTTTAGATTACAAATGATGGATCTCTTGGTGATGATAGCGGCCAAGAACAAGCTCAACCCGACAGGTCATGTGATCTTACCAGCCACAGCAGACAGAACAGATATCGCACAGGTAACTTTAACTATTTGACCTTTCACCTCGTTCAAATAGTGATCCCTGGCGTGCCCATATTGCAGGCACAGCTGGTAGTGATGAAATACTCAAAAGCAAATCAGGGGCTCAAAACAAACATGCGTATTGGTTCGTACTTATCAGTGTGTTGTAATACATTTGATCCAATGGTATTTATACTACATGTGGTTGCTACTCGTGGTTGTAACTTGTAATACATTAGATTTAATGGCATTTATATATTACAAAGCTTATCACTAAAATGTCATACATGTAGGTCAAATGAATATTGTTTTCAGCTGGTCAAATGTCATTTGATATTCTATTTTTTGTTAACGTTTTTTTCATGTTTTGATTGCGTTTTGAAAATAAAATTATTTGAATTGAATTGATTTTTTTTTAATGTGACCTCTTTAACTTCAATAATGGGGAAACTACTTATAAAGACTTTTTTTTCTTTCGCCCAAGCATTTTTCCCAGTATTTGTAATAAAAGAGGGGCAGGGACATGTTTGCAGGACTGATCTAAGATAATCTTTTATATAATGAAAGATGACTGTAACATTACCTTTTTTTTAATTGCTCAGTTTAAAGCAAGCCAACGGATTGGTGAACTGGATACAACCATACTTCAAATAGTGCCTAAGCTGAGCAGAGGAGAGATCATATCCATAAGGACATCAGATAAAAAGAAAGCTGCACAATTTGAGGTAAGAGTCACACATTTACAGTTTACGCATGTCATCCATTTTTCGAGGATCTGCTGTCTCATTAAAAATTCCTTATGAAGAAGGCAATCAACTGGTTACTAACATATTCAAATTTTATGCAAACTGTACATAGAAATTTTGTTCTTGACAACCCAAAAGCTTGTCTGGGGCTTGCCCAACATAGCAACAAGTAATGTTTGCAGACTGGATTCCAAGTATTGTAGTTCATTAATTAATAACAGGTTAATGGAATCCCTTGTCACTAGGTCCCTAGGAAAGAAACATCCATACATTTGAATGTGTTATTAAACCGGTCTATTTAGCATTTGCAGGAGCAATTAAAACAACTGCTAGAGAGATCGAGCATGGTGATATGTAATATTCATGCAATCTTGTATACTTATAGAAATATGAGGAAAGCGACTTAATCAACCTATCAGTAATAGACCAGTATTGTGTCCATATTGATGAGGTGTAAGTTGTAAGTTGAGGTGTAGGAGTAAGTTCATGATGAGGAGGACATCTTTAAAGTCTAAGAACATGGCCTACGGTAGGTGAAAAAACAAACAAAAGTTATCCTTGGATTCAGTCAGCCTTTCGTGCTGGCTTGTTATTTGTTATTGTTTCATGAGCACTGACACTCATGTGTGTTTAAATAAATAAGCCTGTCACTGAATTTGCACAAATTCATTTTCCTCATGAGACCCAAGTTTAATGGCCCTTTTAAAAGTCATTTTGATTTTGAAGGCTGTACCATACCGTAATGGCATTCCAACACACCTTCAAACGTGACGAATTTGATTGAATACTGAAAATTGTGTGGTGGGAAATGAAAGGAAAGTGATATTATTTAGCAAAAGAATTATTCTCAGGTATAAAATTCTTTAATCATGAGAGAGAGAGAGAGAGAGAGAGAGAGAAAGAGAGAGAGAGAGAAAGATAACGAGAGAGGGATATATATATATGTATATACACAGAGCGATATATATAGAGAGAGATAGAGAGACAGAAACAGAGAGAGGGAGACAGACACAGAGAGAGAGAGAGAGGAAAAAAAGACAAAATAAAATATTGTGTGTGTTTCTTAACCTACTTGTGGACGTGCGTGCTCGACTGTAAGGCTTGTTGCTTTCAAGGCTTATCCAATCCATCATTAATATGGATTGAGGACAATCTAGATTAAGAATAATATCAACAATGATCTCTTGTCATTGCAACACGGAGGACACAAGCTCATAGATCATATATGAGATTGCTCTGCCCATGCTGATGTGTGCATATGATAATGGCATTTTGTCCATACTACTGTGCGTGAGTGGCTTAATTGATTCATATTTCAATGTATTGTATGTATATATATTCAAGCCATTATGATCATTGGGCTGAGCATTCAATACATTTTAAGGGGAAGTCCACCCTGATATTCAATTGATTTTAATAAAAGCAGAAAAATGAGAGAAACAAATTAGTGAAATTTTGAGCAATATCCGATAAAAAATAGGAAAGTTTAGATTTAGATTTAGATTTAGATTTTATTTATTTCCGTTTCACAACAAACAAAATATAAACAGACATAATATAATACAGTCAAATATAATATAAACAAAGTAAATTCAGTATTATGTAGAACAAAATTTAGTTGATAATAAATATTGGGAAAAAACAGTACTGAACAATAGAAAAAAATGACCTTAATGAAGTAATTCAAAACGGAGGGGCTTGCTAAAAAAGCAGAGCTTGTATGAGGCAAGCCCCTGACTTAGTTACATGGATACGCTTAAATAATTATGGTCGAAAGCTAATACCAGTAAAACACACTAAAAGGGAATACAAAAAAAAAAAAAAGTAAAAGTAAAAATAAAAGTAAGATAAATATAGTAACAGAGAGAGAGAGAGAGAGAAAGGGGAGAGAGCAAGAGAGAAATAGAGAGCGAGAGAAAGGCAGGAAGAAGGAGATGGGGACAGGAGGCAGGTACACCACCAGGTCGTTAGGCTTGTTTAGATTATTCTTAAAAAAGAAACAAAAAAGGAGGAATAACAAAAGGAAAGATTTGTTTTATCTTTCCGTAGGTTTAGATTTTTGAGCTTGGCTTGTTGGTGGGGAGTATTGGCTGATTAATGTTTTCCTAAGTTTACGTTTAAAATTGCTAAGACTAGGGGCTTCTTTTATATCGTTGGGAAGAGAATTCCAATAGGCACATCCAGCGAAGACAAATACGAATAATACGAATTTGGCAATATTATGACGATATCTTGCGAAATCCTCTCCAATTTGCTCTGTACATGAAAATTGCATAAACCTTCATTTTCTATTTTATAGATTTGTTTCATACAGGGATTGTAGAAAAAAAATTGCAATAATTATATTTAGGGTGAATGTATGAAAATTTAAATTTTTACAGTTTTTAGTCCAAGGCAAACGGGAGGGGAGCCGCGAGATATGTCACAGATTTGCCAAATTGTGTTTACTATATCGTAATTTCAAAAATTCATAACTTTCTTATTTGCAATAGGAATTTTCACAAATTGTTATATATTAGATATATTAGATATGTTATTATTAACACATTACTTCAAATATATATTCTAATTTTTCTACCATTAATAGAAATGAAATGACATTATCATTTTACAAGCAAAATCCAGCAATAATTAAAAAGGGTTACATTGACTGTGATTGAATCCCTCTGTCACGGCCAGGCAGTCAATCGAATACATACAATTCGTCAAGGAAACGTTAGACTAGGAAGTTGTATTAATGTCCTTTAGCCGATGAGGCACTTGACTTAGGCTACATGTATGTTCACTTGGGACCATCATAGTTTTAAAGGGGGTGTAGCATGACGAGACTACGTGTCTTCTCTGTGGCCTGACTCCGGGCCAATCGGGTATAATACAACTACGGAAGACATGACCGCAGTATTCATGTCCATGCAACCACAGTAGGGCCACGGTGCAACATACGCAAAACCGAAGTGTGAGGAGAACTTTGGTCTGTTTCGCGAGCGCTAGCGCGTTGACCGTTAATCAAGTCCATTCGTTAATCATGCAGTTGCCAAAAATAGTTGTATATGGCGTTAACCAGTATTTGCCATGCTGCACCCCCTTTAAACTATAAGTTAACGCAACTTTAAAGTTATAAACAATGATCCACTATCAACTACGAGGGTTTACTTTGGACCAAAGCGACAAGTATTTAAAGTTTAAACTACAGTCCCTGCAAAAAGTCATTTTAAACACAAGGTGTCGTAACTTCAGAGTTAATTGCGTCCGCACCTATGGCACATAACTTTGAGTGAATACCCCTGCTACTTGTAGTTATTGTGTTAACCTTAATATTGCTTGTTTATAACTTCAAGTAAACTTAAAGCCTCGCAACCACGAGTGTGTCTGCACATTCCTTCGCTACAAGATAACTTTGAGGTCTAAAAATACGCCCTAAACTTAAAATTAACTGCCTGTCGTGTCAACATCACTTTAGCTGTGTTTAATAATCACCCTAGGGATTAAGGGCACTCATAGGGCAAGTCTGATCTCTTCTTGTTTGTAGAGGGTTGCCAGGGATATCAAACAGGGGAAGTTATTACTAATCTAACACTTGATCTTAATCTTGAGTGATTAATGGATCCTTTTTGCTTTGAACAGTCTTCATGGGCTCTCTTTCACACTGAGATCATTGTTGAGTAGAGAGGATCATACATGTAGACCTCATTGAGTGGATTCAATCTGAGGTGATGAGAGCTGAAGCTTGACATCAATGTTGTAGACTTTTAGTAGATCTGTGGATATTAGATTGGCGTTTTTAGACTGATATCTGCGAATATATTGGACCGGTAGATAAATCGGACTTCTAGCTCACATTATCATTGGTGTTGTCAACTTGTAGTAGATATTCAATTGCCTTTTTGAGACTGATCTGTGATTTTACTGGACTTGTATCGTCATAGACTTTATATATCTGCGGATATATTGGACTGTTAAATATATTGGACATGTATAGTAATTGATCAATCTTTCATACTGAGATCATTGATGAGAGCTGATGCTTGATGTCTTATACTCTACGTCTAGCTCACATTATCATCAGTGTCATAGACTTGTAGAAGATCTGTGGATATATTTGAGTGCCGTTTTTAGACTGATATCTGTGATTATACTGGACTTGTATCGTAATAGACTTTATATCCGTGGATATATTGGACCGTTAGATATATTGGACGTGTATAGTAATTGATCAATCTTTCATACTGAGATCAGTGATGAGAGCTGGATCTTGATGTCTTCTACTCTACGTCTAACTCACGTTATAATCGGTGTCCTAGACTTGTAGAAGATCTGTGGATATATTAAAGTGCCGCTTTTAAACTGATATCTGTGATAATACTGGACTTGTATTGAATTTGACTTTATATCCGCTGATATATTGGACTGTATAGAAATTTATCAATCTTTCATTCTACGACTAGCTCACATTATCATCGGTGTTATAAACTTGTGGGAGATCTGTGGATATATTTGAGTGGTGTTTGAGACTAATATCTGTGATTTTACTGGACTTGTATTGTAATAGACTTTTATATCCACGGATATATTGGACTGTTAAATATATTGGAGGTGTATAGTTAATTGATCAATCATGAAGAAGATTACTCTGTGTCCATGTGGTGATTTTATCGGAGGAATATTAGCCAATCCTTCATTCAGGGTAATTTCTGTTATACATGTATCATTTCATGCCAGTAGTTGTTAATTCATTTAATTTTATCATGTACCAATTGTTAAGTACATGTACATTAGCCCAGTTTCCTAACGTATTCCAATTTATGAATGTTTCTTTCCTGGTGACAAGTTGTCACTAAAATCTGTTATACACTGTATATTTTTGTCTAAGCAATTTTTTTACTTCAAAATATTGACCTTTTGGGGGCAAAGGCTTACGGATGTGAGAGTTTATTGTTGACGCCATATCAATTGTTTCATTTAAAACGGCATGTTACTCTATTCTAAAAATTGATTCATGTGATTGAGACAGTCTAACTGCCACAACACTAACATCCTTTGGCAAGACGTTAATCTACATTTGCCACACTCCACCCAGGTGAAGTAAATGGGTACGTGGTAGAATAACTCCTCGAAATGCAACTGTGCGCTGATAACGGCTGGCGGAGCTAAAGCGAGGGTAATAATTTCCTTTGCTCTTTGGAAACGCGTAGGGATGTTATATCGTAATGTGATATATGCACTACACAAGAACAGAATATTTGTATTATTAACTTATTTGATGCTTATGTCTTTCTGCAGCAAACTGTCCGTCTGACAGTGCTCTCTGGTAAGAACCACAAGGCCTTGTTCCGAGTGAACCCAGAGAAACCTATCCAAGACTTTTTGCCGCAGGTATACGAGGAGAGGGGTATCGAGGCCAACGAATGCAGACTACGTCTTGTTAAAAGCCCTGAGGAAGACATCGATTACTCCAAAAGCCTCAATCACTATGGTGGGGTCAACGAACTTGTCCTTATTGATTTAAGACGTGAGTACTTACTTTCTCCTGATACATTTTCATTTCAATGTTTGTACTCTAACTGAATCTGGTCATCTGCATTTTAGTTAAGAAAAAAGAAGGGTTTTGTCTTTGTCTTGGAACTTGTCTGTGATTAAGTCATATCAAGTTTTGAATAAAGTGTATTGTCTGATTTACAGTTATAAAAGAAATGTTCCTTTCGTTTTGGAGTTTATGTTATGTTGATGTTCACTCTAATACATTGAAAGATGTGCTGATTTCAAACTGCTTATATTGTGCCATATTGATTTACTTTGGTGATCAACCCTCGGTTTCTAGCCTTCTCTATTAGCACTACTCCCAGTTCTTTCACACCTCTCTCTTCTAACAATTTCTGCAGACTGTCCATCCAAAGTATCCTCCTCCTTCCACTACTCCTCCTTCCCACAATTTTCCCTGTCAAAGCAAGATTCTCTAGGCCTTCTTTACGTGTAATGTGACCCATGAACTTCAACTGCCTAATCAACATCTCACATATCATTTTCCTTTGCACTCCAACTCTTCTAAGAACCAATATTGTAGTGTCATGAATATGACATTGGTATTGAAGTATGCCTTTAAATGAGCATATAGATTTTATTGTATGATGTGAGACCTACACTGTATACCACTTGAGATACTGTAGATAAGATGTGAATTAGGGTTTTCCTCACATCAGCCTCTTGACTCGAGGCAGATGATCGAATATCGTTCTGCAAACCACATTGAAGTTACCATGGCAACGTGAGAGTGTATTCATCTTAGGAGCCCGAAGCACCTGCTGATCGTGTCTCTTTCTATGTCTGCTTTCTGTTTGTTCTATTATAAATTGATAGAAACCGTGCTGTGTCAGGGAGATCCAATAGATTTTCTCTCCTTCTCCCTCTCTTGTGTGTTTCCTCTTTATCTCTCTCTCTCCGTTTGCTCTGTCTCTCTCTCTCAAGTCTGTCTCCTTATCTATCTGTTTACCTATCTCTCTCTCTCTCTCTCTTGCTCTCTCTTCTCTTTCTCTCTCTCTCTCTTCTCTTTCTCTCTCTCTCTCTCTCTCTCTCTCTCCTTCTCTCTCTTGCTCTCCTTCTTCTCTCTCTCTCTCTCTCTGTCTCCATGTTCCTTTCACTCTACCCTTCTCTCTTTCTCTTAATTTTCTCTCACCTTGAGATGCAATATCCTATAATCGTATACATAAAGTGTGATATTTTGTCTTTGTTTGTCTAGTTCCATCACACCTTTCCTACTAATACCTTTTAAAACAGGTCCTTATCCTGAGTCTTTCCATCTTTCTAGGTTCATTGTCAACTCAACAGGATATCTCCTATTTTTTGTACAATTTTTAGTCTGTCTTTCTCAAGGTTTTTTTTAGCTGAATCTCTATCCTAGCATTTTAATCATTGATTTAGTCTTTTTTAATAATAATAATAATAATAATAGCCTAATAGTCCACTCCAAATTTTATTAAACCGAAACAGAAATTCTTTTTTGCCCAATTGATCGTGAGCCCAGCAGCCACTAGGCAGCGCCAGATCGACGTTGCTCTATCCCTTATTGTTGAACGCCAAACAAAGTAGCAACAACTCCCATCTTTTAACGTCTTTTGGTATGATGCGGCCGGGGTTCGAACCCACGACCTCCCGGTTGTGAGGCAGACGCTCTACTGACTGAGCCAACACTCCGGTGCCTACATATGGAGGCAAATACATCTACAGGACTTATTATGTGTCTATGGTGTACTATTGGAACCAATGTTTACCTGATGCATAGTACTGTGGGACTAACATGTATATATACAGCATATAGAGATTTTTTAAATTTTTGTTAACCTTACAACACCAACCATTTCTATGTCAGTATCACATTTCCTTTTTTCATCTTACAGCGCCACCCCCTCAAGAGCCAGAACTTGTCCCTATTGAGAAAAAGAAAAAGAGTATGTTTGGAAGGAAGAGCAAGAAAAAGGTAAATAAGCCAATGAATTGATGTTTGTTTTGAATGTCTTTGTATATATTTGCCAATGTAGATAATTAAGTGTTATGTAGATTTGGGTTTGATTTAGCATTGAATTATAGATAAGAGTAATCTGTCCTTAAAAAAAAACATTTATTGTATGCTCAATACATATAGGCAATTTCAAAGTAATGTACATGACGTTCAGAATGGGTTTGGGAAATTTATGACAGTTTTAAACAAATTAAGAGAAGACACGCTGTGGATAACATATATATGCAGTTTCATGGTATTCCACTGAATATTTGGAGAAAATGAAATCTTTGTTACTGTTATGGACATATATTTCTTATGTTAATGCCAATTTTATAACTTTGGGCCAGTGAGTGTTATGTGGAATTGCCTATTATTAAAATTATTTTTTAAAGAACCAATGTAGACTTTTTATGTGAAATTGTTAAGGAAAATGTAAGTAAACTTCCATTGAGCTCATATTAGAAAAAAGTAGAACAATAAGTGAGTACAAACTTTGAGATATGATATGATTTTATTTATAATTATTCAACCTATTTATACCAGGGTGAAGGGGAACCATTATCTTTGACACCCACAAAGGAAGCAGCACCTCCAGAACCCATTCAGGCACCTCCAACAGCCAGGCAACCATCATTAGACAGTACCGAGGGTTCAGACAACAATACCCTTAAGAAGAGAAGACCCGCACCCCCTCCTCCCGGTCCCGGTGGTAAGAAGGAACACACACATGATGAACATTTACTCAAACCCTCTGTGGAGGGCGTGTCACGCTCGGCTCAAGGCGGGACGAAAAAGAGGCGAGCGCCCGCACCCCCGCCGGCAGGGAGTGCACCGCCTGTACCCTTGGTAGCGGAGCCTATTCCAGAGGTCACTGTTAATCAGGGAAGCAGCGAGTCGCCTTCTCTCTCTGATCCGAATAGACACATCTCATTTGGAGCTACGGAAGTGATTGAGTCACCCCTGAGCACGCCCGCATCCACACCCGCAGACACGCCCACAGACACGCCCGAATCCACCCTTGAAAGGAGGAAGAAGGATGGTGGTGATGCTGCTGCTATCAGTGATGATATTCAAGTAGAAGTTAATCTCGCTGAGTTGGATGAAGGTAATTCAGTGAAACAGTGACATGGCTAAGATGCACAAATAGTTGTTTATAAACAAAAATTTGATATCAGCAATTATATTAGAGTATGCTTTTCTCTAAAACCCTAGGCTTCTGAAATTTGACATTTAGATGATGCTTACAATTTTAACTGTAATTAAAATGAAATGAAGCAGTTAGTAATAGTAGTTAAAACAGCATTGACCTTGAAAATAATGACTAAACAGTAACAGAAGTTAGATCTTTATTTATGCTGCTTGATCACAATTGTATGTTGCTTAGAGCTTTAATTTGTACAGCTTTATTTATTTACTTTAGATTTAGTCGATGCATGTATAGTTTGCTTTATGTAGATTGGGCTTTTGGTGTTAGTTGGTTCTTGATTTACTGGAATTGTTAGGTGTCTCACATTGATTTCTTTGACATATCATTCAAATACAATCACAGTTGCATATATTCCTCATTTTGGGACGTTACCAATCACTGTCATGAGCTCTCAATATTTCTGTTTTCACTCTAAAAATTCAATTACCGAATTTGCCGGCGTATAGGCCGCAGTATTTTTGGAAGAGAAAATATCAAAAAGTCAGGGTGCGGCCTATGCGGCGAAAGAGTAAAAATTTTTTTGGTTTTGTTTTGTTTTTGTTGTCAAAATCGGGGGTGCGGCCTATATGGCGCTGCGGCCTTATCGCCGGCAAATACGGTATGTTGATGATGGCCATACGACATTTTAAAATGAGAATTTTGCGAATTTGTTGAATGGAAATTTATTGAAGATGGTTCCCAGATCGGTATTATTTTTGTGAAGTTTGAAATAAGCGATCCCTTTAGGGCCAATTTGCATGTTGCATGTTTTCATTTCCTAGTGCTTGATGAAGATATCCCACCGCCCCCTGACTATGCCCCTCCTCCACCACCGGTATTTGACCCCCCTCCGCCCCCTGACGAGCCCCCCTCCCCCGGGGAGCCCCAGGAAGATGTGGACAGGTTGATCCAGGAGGGGCGTTTGGTGCTGTCCCCGGGGGTGGGGCTTGAAGACAATGATACAACCAGTGAATGTTCATCAGGTAAGATGAGTAACTTCGCTTATCGAGTCACCCGATCAAATTGTTCAGTGAATTTCCCCCTTTCTTGAGACAGTGATTCCATGTTAACATAGCTTTGCATAGTTGCATTAACTTTGCTTGAAATATTCTAACATATATGCTCTAAATTTTAATATCCATTAAATTGATTTTGTTTGTAAGTAGTTTGTTGAAAGCCAGGAGAGTGTTAACTCATACTTTTACAGGGTTAATAGAGAAATATACAGAAAATTTCATAAACTTTAATTTCTTACTTTTGATGACGGAATAGACTTGTTTCATACAGGGGTAGTATTTAAAAACATATTTGCAATAATTAAATCTAGGGTGAGTGTATGATTGAAGATTTTCTTACTTTAATTTGTTGAAGTTTTGTAGTACAGGGCAGGTGGGAGGGGACCTCGCAAGATACCTCACAGAGTTGCCAATTTGTGTTTGATTGATCACACCTGCAAATATTTATAAATTTATTATTTTATTATCAGTTTTTACTCAAACTTTCACTGACCTGTTTATTTTTCTGCTTCTTTCCAAACAATTTAATATATCAGGGTGGACTTCCCCTTTAACTCCAACCACAGAGTTAATGCCCTGTTAGCTCTCAATTTACATATGCCATGGCTCGTTTGGTCCAACTAAATTTATACATAGGAGGACACATATGATACCAAAGATTTATTTCCATTTATAGGAACATACCGGTATTTTTACTTTTTGTCATTAATGGGAATACTTCTGGTACATGTATTTAACCCTTTGTCTCCTGTAACCGGTTGGTCCCTGTATTAAGCCTAACAGGTTAACAGATTCTCTCTAACCCTAACACCCTGTCATCCCACTTGTGTGACCCCAAAAGAATTTTCAGTCTTTCTTCATGTTTTCAGTCCTTCTAGTATCAAGTAAACTGTGAAATTGCCATGACATTAAAGTATATTGGCATCCTTTCCCCTTTAAGATGGAGACTTCCAATTTTCCATCTCTTCCCTTGTGTAGTGGTTCTTATTGGGATGTCATTCTAATGGTTGATGTTTTCATGGAATCCTCACGTTTTAAGGGGAGATCCCTTTTTCGTCCAATTCCTTTTTTTATTTGAAAGCTTAGGCTTAATATTGACCACTTCATGTTGAAATATGTTATTATTATAAGAGGAAATGAAACTTATAAAAAAAACTGTGAATAGAGACATGAATAGCTAATGATTTAAATGCATTCACCATACATATATGTGGTGATTTGGCTAGGTAGAAGGAAAACCCCCTGTCCTACCCCCTCCTGGAGTGGATGTGTGTGCAATAATGTAGCCATTTTAGTATTTCACCCACTTTTTATTTTGTTGTTTATATTGCTGCATATTGATTATCCTAAATATAAGGCAATGCAATGTAATGTAATCATATTATTATTGCTTAGCTTCAGCTGTTGAATTTGGTTGTGTACCCATGTTATCCCTAATGTAAATTTAATCTAAATCACTTATACTAATATGTCATGAGCCATTGCACTAGTGTGGAATACTGTTATAATATTATTGCTCCACTCTTGTACCACTCCCCCAAGTAACTATTATCTCTATATATCATAATACAAAATACCCATCTTTACCACTATCATCATAACCACACCCATCTTAACAACAACCACACCCATCTTAACCACACCCCCATCTTAACCACACCCCATCATAACCACACCCCATCATAACCACACCCCATCATAACCACAACCATCTTAACCACACCCTCACCATAACCACACCCTCATCATAACCATATCCATTCTAACCACACCCCATCATAACCACACCCATCTTAACCACACCCATTACCACACCCATGACTGCTCCCATTATAACCACTCCCATCATAACCACACCCATCATTACCACACCCATAACCATACCCATAACCCAACCCATGACCACTCCCATCATAACCACACCCATTACCACACCCATGACCACACCCATAACCACACCCATTGTAAGGACCTTATCCTGCCTGCCTAACAACCCCATCTTGACTCTGACCATCTTGCATCCTGCAGACCATGATCTAGCCAGTAGCCTTTGTGCCTCTGCTACGTCCAGTCTTATCAAAAGCATGGAGGATGCTTTTGAAGAAGCCCTAGCGGTGGGCAGGGAATGTAAGTTGTGTGTGTAAGAGTGCTTGCTGTACGTGTGTCTCGATCCAGCTTTCATGTAGCTCTTCGTCAAACCATCTCTGTGTTGTCTTTGAGTGCATTAGATTGTGTGATGTATCTGTTTGTTGTGATTCCAACCATCAAAATGCCAATTATTTTTTGAGAGGATTGCTAATTCAGAAATACGGCACCCTTACTCGTACAATTGTAGTTACAATGACATCATGTAAGCAGTAAAAGGAGTTGTTGTAATTGGGTGTGAAGGGGCTTTTTCAGAATTCTAACATTTGAACAACGTTTACTTTGTGATGAAATCCCTAAGTAGCGGTGACTAATATTTTGGAACGATAAAATGGCAATGAGAGCTAGAGCTGAGATGGTTCAGTCAGTTGGATGTGTTTGCCAGTCAAACGTGGGTTTGAATTCAACCCAGGCGGATGACTGATCGAAGCCTGCATTGTGTGTTATTATGCCCCCTCTGTTGTTTCATAGATGCAGGCTGGGTTACAGTGGTCAGCACTCAGTCTCTTGGATAGGATGTGAAGTGATGCTCCCTTGTGTAGAAAAATCAGGACTTACATATGTTAAATCATAACAGAACATGCCCTCATCCTGTCATATTTTTATTTTGAATTCTTTTTCATTTCAAAGCATTTTGATGATACTCCTTAAATATCAGAATACAATGCTGGTTATGCAATCTTCTGACTTTCTCATTATTCCCTAATATCGGAATATATTGCTGGTAATGCCATCTTTAGATCTTTCTCATACCTTCTTATTGTTCATTTGACAATGGTATTTATATTGACAATGATAAGGTGTTTGTTCCGGTACTAAAGACAATGTTAATATTTAACAGGCGGAAAGCATGTTTGCTGTGCTCTTGTGCACATGCAATCATTTCTTATCATAACTTGTTAAATGCACGTTTTGTTTTTGTATGATTAGTTGAATGATTCAAGATGAACTTCAACTGACATGTAAATATTCAATAATAAACACATAATACTTGATATACAAAGTTAGGTTTAATCGGGTTGAAGGATTAAGGAATAAAACTATTACAAATATATGTTTGAAAGCTGTGGCTAAAATCTTGTCATTTTTATAGTGACAGATGAAGAAAAATATGCCATACATGCATAAATATGTGATTCTTGGGCAATTTGATTTGGTTTGGAAACTAGCAAAATTACCTCTTTCTTTGAATACATGTACATTCATTTTCAAGCAAGTCAGTGAAATGCAAATTATTTGAATGTAGAACCATAAGGCGGTGTCACACAGAGGCCAAAAATCCGGATTTTAGTTATCCAGATTTTAGTAATCCTCTTAATTGCTGTCTGTCATCAATTATCCTTTCAAAAATCATCTAACGAAGTAAGAAAATTCTCCCTTGAAAGGATTTTTCAAGGGATTTTTCTGTGTGACACCGCCTAATATGAAATTTAGAAATACATTCTAACTACTCGATACATGTACTTCATCATGTCAGTCTGCCCATATTTTATGACCCTGTTTCAGAGGTACTGCAAGGTTTATTATGTGTGGTATTATTTGAACAGTAGCATTTAATAGCAAAGACATATAGCCAGGGATAAAGTCCACTGGCTGCTTGTAGTGTAGCTCTTTGGACCCAGTTGTTGACATTGCTCTTACGCTCTACTCCTCTAGAATATTTTCTACATAAAAGAACATACATTTATATGTCCACTAGTGTAGAATGAATACATACTAGCATGGAAAATATGGATGTAATTCATATATGAATATAATAAATAATAATAATTAGATCAATTTATATAGTGCAGCTACTATGTAAATATACTCTGCTGCCATGCGTTGTTATGAAGAAAGAGACTCCAAGCAGTGCTACTGTACAGACACACAATTACAAATATTTTAAAAAGTATTCAAAAGTTCCTAAAAACAAGTGTGCCTTCAACATATGCATATAAATGGATTCTGTTGCTTTTTTAAAAGACAGTTTGTGAATTGCATACGTTAATTGTTGCTAGGTAGGACAAACATTATGACTTGTCTTACCTAGCAACACGTTATGTGTGCAATTTTGCATTCCGACTATTCAAATACAATTATTGTAACGGGTGAATGAAATAACTTGTAACGAGGCACTTGGCAAAGATTTGTGCATTACATTTGATTCTATTACGAAAATGGCCTGTCGTCTGAACTGAAACTTGTTCAGACTTGGACATTACAGATGATAAGATTACCGGTACACAAAATCTACTTTATTTATGGTGGATATAAACATTTATGGACCTAGCTCTTTTTCTGATCATAGTACACTACACTGTATGTTATTTTGTACGTGTCTACATTCAGACCTGCTTAGAAAACTCCAATCAAATAGTACACTTGTATATACTGTCATAATGGTTGATTCTTTGATATGGGCCAAACAGAAATAATGTATACACAGGTCAGTGGATAGCCTGCAAGAAGAAGGAGAGAAGACATGCATAAATATATTTCTTGCCATTATATGGTTTTTACAAAGACAATGGGGTTGAAACAAGATCTGTGTCAAATTTTACAAATGATTTGTTTTGCTGGCATGTGTGTGTTTGTATGTTTGTGATCAGCATAGCACCATGTAAAAAATAAGTACATTGTTTGCTTTAATTGCTTTACTAACCATCCTTTGCTTGCTTTATAACACTTTCATTTCTGTGAGTAATTACAACTGCACTATTTTTAGGTAAAAAACATAGAATTAGAGATAAGAAATTAAAAATCGACAAGTTACAGCTTTTAGACAGTGTTTTTAGTTCAAAACTAGTATAGTATGTGGCTTCATCAAGGAGTTAAATCATTCTTTTTTTTATATATCATGTAGAAATTCTCACAATTATAGTCATTCTCACAAGTAGTCATTAGCTCAGTTTCTTAGCCGTTTACATTATTTTATGAAATGATTGTGCTGACTATTGACTATTGAGGATAGGATAGGGGGGGCTAGATGTATACATGTAGTGCCCTTGATCACATGACATAGTAAACTCCCCCCCCCCCCCCTCAGAATTCCTGCAGTAAAATAAACGACCTGAGCATAGTGCACATCCGTTTATGTATCTCACAACACAGAGAGTACAGCATTGAAAAAAAGGTACCTGGGAGTGATGAGCAATTTATCTGTGGAAATTGAGCTCTTTGAAAGTACAGTATAATGTTTAATAGCTCTCAGAAAACACTTTTGAGGAGGTCATTTACAGAAATTAATTGTCATAAATAAAGTGGGGAGACCATATGCGACCACATGGAATAATTGATGAAATTTTGAATGATAGAAATTCCATTGCTGTTGGACCCCTTCCGATCCTATTGAGCTGTGCTCTAAGCCCTGTTTTCTACAATAGGGACTTTTAGATTTGCATGTCGACATAGAAGACTGCTACGTGTGACGTTCTTTTAAGTCACAGTGCCTTAAAAGGACATCACACGTAGCAGTCCACTTTGTCGATGTGCTAATCTAAAAGTCCCTAATGTACGTAGTGTTGACTAGAGATGGAACCGAGCATTTTCTTTCTTGTCGTTTCCTAGCTTTAACTAACGATGCAACAGCAGTGCAAGAGGTCAGCGTGTCAGAGGTCAACATTGCCAGTATTGACCAATCAGTGCCAGAGGATCCAGAGTCGGGAGAGAAAGTTCGGATTGATTCGACCAATCAGGATGAAGATACGACAGAGGCTAGTACAGATGAAACACAAGCCAACCAATCAGAGCAAACAGCAGATGACAACAAAGCAGGTAAGTTGCAGATTAAAATGTTTAAATTTTGTTAATACCTAACCAGCTACAGTTTTTAAAATTTGTATTTGTTTTTGTCAAGTGGTTATAATTTGGTGTTTGTAAACTTGTGATATTTAACTAACTATCTTGATTTGGTATAATGGTTTCCTTTGTGTGCTATTATTGTTTGTTTGTTAACGCTGTCATACTAATCTGTTCATAGTTCATCTGACTTTGTCGTGAATAACATTTCTAATTCAAACCTTGCAAATATACCAAGAATTGAAATCTCTAAACGAAGATCATGTCATTTTTCTTTATTTCAATCTTATCCTTTATGTAAATACTCTTTGGACTTTTAGTGATCGATTTCAAAAGCCCTCCAACTCTCTTCACATTAGGCTTTCCAAATCCTGTTTCCCTTTTTATAATTTTTGTTTTTCAAACATGATAGTGACTAACTTGTATTCATAATAAATATTTGACATATTTATAATGCAAGAGACAAGATAGTCCAACCAAAACAAAAAGCTGTTAATAAAACATTGATAATCAGAGATAATAATTTCTGAAGACAGGTGTCAAACCTTTTCCCAGTGTGCTGTGGAGCAAAATTAGTTGATAAACAACTTTGAAACACGAAAACATATCCTAATTGTATTAAAAAGTAATTTCAAAGCTGTCAATATTTGTTTGCACCATTTCATGATTGATGCACTTTAGCATGAAATGAATGTGATTGCTGTGAAGAAGTGATATTTATTTCATTTTTTATTTATTTATTTATTCAAGGTAGCCTCTTCAGTACAAACTGCTTTGCAAGAAAGCCCTGTATTACATGATACAATTAAAATACAATTAAAAACAAACAAATTAATAAACAGTCAAATAGTACAATAAATAATAAATGACATTTAAAAAAAAGCATAAGTATAGACTGATTATATAAACCAGTATTAAAGACTTTTCATCATGATACACAATTCAACTAAAGATATACTTCTTTCTTCTTCTTTTTTAAAATTTCCTTTAAACACTGTGGTGTAGTATAGTTGGTGTATTTTAGAGGGTTAGATGTCACTTGAATTATAATTGCATGTATAATGCAGCATGCATCACTTTCAATACACTGAAAGTTTATAGCTAGTCATTGTGAGATATATAGGATAGGCAATCTAGAACCGTAAGACTGAAGTCTATGATAGCTTTATTAATAGAGAGGCTTTTAAGGTTTGTGTTCAATCTACTAACTTTAAGTTAAATATCTAGGATATATGGAGATATGTTACTCTAGAATAGAACTACATAAATAGAATAGAGAGACATAGTTTCCATCCAGGAAAGCATTGTGTTTCATACATTTATAGATTATTTTGATCCATAATATCATATAAAAGTTGGGTTTGTTAGGGCTCCTCTAACACAAACAATCAACATTTCTATTTTGGAAACAAAATGAAACACACACAAAAATAAAAAATAGTCTGTAGTGAATGACTTATTGTGAGTGAACTTAGTAAGGCATTGTTAGAATTCCTATATGCACACCCTTCTGTATTAGTTTGTGCACGCCCCTCTGTAATAGTGATAGTCTCCTGCACTACAGTTGCACTCCCAGGTCTTTTCTTGCTAGTTATTTGATATCTATCATCACTTCTGTTGTTCTTTGCTTTCAGTCGATTGTGATTACGTTCTCTCTTTTTCTTCTTTCTGGCATGCCTCCTTCCTTTTTCCCTCCTATGACTGCCTTAACCGTGCACCCTTTCCTCAGCTCTCTCACCGCTCCTACTAACCTCTAACAGTAACAACCAGCTTGATAGTGAGTGTGGTCTAACTAAACCATCACAATTACAAAAGATGCAACTAACTACAACATCGACTGATGAACCTACCAAGCCCATCCCTAAACCTAGGATTGTCAAGATCTCTCAGTCATCCGAAGAGAGTCGCCCTGATACATCAAGGGATCGCAGTGTGAGTGATGCAAACAGGGGTCAAGGTGCTCCAGTACCAAAGCCAAGAATCACTCGGTTTTCCTCCGAGCCACAGCTAGACACTCCCAACAAAGAGAGCACTGACGCTTCTAAAAAAGTGATGACCAAGCAGAAGTCGGCGGATCAGATCAGTGGGCGTTACAAGAAGAGAAAAGCACCAAGACGCCCTCCTCCATTGGTTCTTAGCTTGGACAAGGAAGACGAGTCTGCCTTGAGCGCTCTTCAATCGGCATTCTTAGAAGCATTCAGCAAGCAGCATGGCAGCAAGACTGCGACAGCTCCTGTTATGAAACTCAGACCATCAAGAGCCCCTCCTTTACCTCCTACATTCAGGAAAGACAGAAGTGCATCTACCAATGACGTAAAGTCTATTAAATCGGTTCAGTTTGCTCCTGATCTTAAACAACCTGGTATGATCCAGCGAAGCAAAAGCAATGACGACCCTCAGGGAATGTCCAAACCGGTCGCTCCAGTTAGACGAAAAAAGAAGACATCGTCTGATTCGGTGAGTGATCAGCACTCGTCGCCTGATAAGGTGGCAGTAGAAAGTTCAGAGAGGTTGCCAACCCCAGCCATTAGAGCAAGAAAGTCTACGAAGAAGGCCGAGATTACATCTGATAATCAGATAAAAGGCAAACCTCCAGTGAAGTCTGTAGGCTCTCAAGAGAACCCAAATAGATTTGAAGTTGAAGTGGAGATCGTTGCTCCTCCCCGACAGGCGCAGGAAGATAAGCTCTGTCCTGCAGCATTCGGATCAACGGGGAAAACAACCGGTGAACAATCGACTCTTGGTCAAGATACTTGTACAACAGAGGACAAAGGTGCAACACCCAAATCATCCAAAGACAAACCTATAGAAGCGGCGTCTCCCGTTGATCAAGCCGTGCCTGAATCAAATCCCGATCTCTCCCGCTCTCTTAGTGGTGAGCTCGAAGACACGCTGAAGAGTCGTTTGATGCAGCTCCATAAATCAATGAAATTTGAAGAGAGCTTCGACACCATCAACAGCAATGATGATGTCTTCCTCGATGAGACCTTCGGTGACCCTCCATCTGAACCAGACGCTCACAGTTCAGAGCAACTGACCACATCACGAGATTCTGCAGACGTTCAGCAACCGGATTCCTTCAATCATGAAGAAAAGGGCGAAAGCATCTCTTTCGGGCCAAATGATTTGAAAGAGAAAGAACTGGAGGAGGAGGAGATGGTGGGAGAGATGTCATCTGGATTTGAGAGTGAATGCGTCTCCACAGAGGCAGTGGTTGTGGAGAGTATTCCTAATCTTGTCATTCCTAAACACAAAGGTCAGCCTATTATCATCTTCTCTTTTATGATTTATTATTATTATCCATCATGCTCTTATCCTAGCTAGCACATGCCCAGGATCTCCATCCATTTGCACAATATTCTGTTCATAGCCATCTTTTAGCATAGTTGGATATTCTCACTGTTCTAATTGCTCATCAAAATTATATTACACTTTGTTTTAAAAATCACATTATACTTTGTTTTCAAAATCAATAAGGCAATTAAAGTCTTGAAGATTTCCTGAGAGGCCTCGTTAAATATGCCAGTTTCTGATCATATATCTTCCATCATCATATAAGCTACATGTATCTGATATTATTCCTAAATTCAGCTTAGTATTGGTGTAATAATCTGCTTTCTAACTCTGTTCATCAAACAGCCATCATCTGCATGATCTTATTTCATCACGCTCAAAAATGTTGTATGGGATTTTAGGTTACTCTAATCCAGCCATTAACAATTGTTGTAAAATGCTGAGTCTTCCAATTCTTGCTGCATGCTTATTGAGTATATTTATGATGTCACAATTACATCTTTCTGCACTCTATTGACTGGTGGGAATAGGTTCTGATTTTTAGTATCAATTTTATGTAATAATTACTATTGATATGCAATTATTCAAATTTACAATTGAAATTGATATTTCATGATAGATTTTCCTATATACACAATCAGCATATGAACTTGAAGAATGACTACTAAATTCAATTTCTGAAACTATATTTGAGATATTTTCTACATTCAATTATGTTTGATATTATGTATGCAAACAATTCTATCTTCGTATATGCACATGCAGATCTTAAATACCAGTTTGATTCAAAGCATATTATACAAATATATACACTGCCTTGAGAGGTTCTGGTTAAAACTATGCGCAAGAGGTGACTCCAATACTTTTGGAGTCACTGAGGCGCATAGTTTAACCAGTACCTCGAATAGAAGGCATGGTATATTTGTTTTATATCCTGCATCAAAAATTTAATTTAATTTTAAAAATATTAAAAAAATATAAAAATTAGAACAACAAAAATGTCAATTTTTATCTAAAAAGATTTAAAATATTTTGTTTTCATTAAATTAAGATTTGAAGAAAAAAAATTGATTCAATTCAAAAAAAAAATTCACATTTTTTTTTCAACTCCAAAATAGTAAACCAAAATAGTACTCTCATATAGTACTTTCTAAAAATAGCTCAAATATTTTTGGTCATGTGACGAGCTCTCAACTAATCAAAAGCCAACAAATTTTTGATGCAGGATATAATTGATAATATACTATTTAGCATAATTTGCTGTGCTATTGAACATGCAAGTCGGAACCTCTTTTTTTTTTTTGGGGGGGGGGGGGGGGGGTGAGAGAGTGGTAAATTCATTTTCAAGTGTGTTTAACATTATCTTAGAAAATATTGAAATAGCGGAGAGGCTGATTTCCGCGTTCTTTCTAATATTCTTTCCAAGCGATGCAAGATAGATCTATTGTTAAAGAATAACTCGGCTTGAAAACTAGGATGTAGGAAGAGATGTACCAGTAACAAAATTCACATCATCAGAGCCCTATTGCATAAAGCTTACCTCTGTGGTTAGCTTTGCCATCTATATTTACTCATCATGGTTGAGCTTAAACCATTTTAGAAAATATTGTGAAGTTTACCAAACTAGAAACCAGAAGTTAGTTGAGAATCTTCACCAAGAACGATAAAGTGAGCAAAGATTTACTCAATCTAATATACCTAAAATGGTCTGAGCAATTTCTGTCATTCTTTACAACAACAAAAAAAAAAAAATTGTAGTTGAAGACAAAAGTGGTTGCCGTTGAAAGTCTAGTGTTGAAGCACACATCTGGTAATTTGGGATGTGTTTTCTTTTCTTCTACTGGTCTTTGATTTGCAGTGCTACTTGATCTGTCTCTTTTGGGCTCTCTGTTTCTCCTCGATGTGCAAAAATCACTTGACAATTTTCATGGCAGAATGTTACTTAATGTTTTTGAAGATAGCTTTCACGGTGCATTGATTGTTATTGTCTGTTCAGTATATCATTACGATATGCATATAGATTTAGGTATCATTGCAACCATTTTGAGATTTGCTTTCTGAATGATAGACAATCAGGCGATGTGATAAAATCTGGCCTTTTGTAATTTATAAGAAAGTGAATCAACTGTGATTTTGCAAAATTTCAACAAGACAATGGTGTTCAGTGACCCTTGAACCTTGGGTTACATATCAATAGACCATTTTCGTAATGTAATCAAAATTAATAATAATGCTTAGACCTTTGTTAAGGGCCATGTTACAAATTTTTTCATTCACCTGTTACAAATAATTGTATTTCTATAGTCAGAATGCAAATTCCATACAATAATTGTTGCCAGGTAGGATAAACATGTCTTGTCCTACCTAACAACACGAAAAGTTTGCAATTCGCTTTTTGACTATTGAAATACAATTATTTGTAACAGGTGAATGAAATAATTTGTAACGAGGCACTTAACAAAGATTTGTGCATTAAATTTGATAACATTACGAAAATAGCCTTTTAAGAAGTTTACAAATTAAGTCCTTATATGATAGTGAATTTCATTGCTGATACATAATCCATCCTCAATGCTTGATCCAAAGTTGGTTAATTTTTTACAGAAAACACTTTGCTCAATTGAACTTAATAAATTTTAATCATTCACTCTACAAGATAAATGCTACCTGTTACCATTTTTGTTTGTTTTTTGTATTAATTAACTTGCATTAATTTTCTTCTTGCAACAATATGATTAAAATGCTTTTAACATAGTGTTACTAGTTTTAAGGAATAAATAATGTAGGTCTAACCCATTAATGTGTGCTTTATTTAATTTGCTTTGCAGACACTACTTCTGACATTAAAGAGAAGAGAGCAGCTCTGACTAAAATGATGAAACTAAGTCTGGATGAGGATAGCAAAGAGACTACAAGTTACTCTCCAACCCCTCAAGGGGAAGACTCTGAGAGTATGCTGGAAGAGAAGTCTCTTACGGCTTTGGCAGGGGGCGTCACGAGAGAGGCAGTTGGTGATCGAACACTGCATGTGAATAAAGACAAGACCAAAGACACGGTAGAGGAATCTCTTAGTTTGGAGAAAGAAAAAGAAGAGGAAACAGTGGAAGAGAAAGAAGTAGAAAAGAAAGAAGGTGGAGAGAAGACAGATGTAGAAGAGAAGAAAGATGTGGAAGTGAGTGAAGTTACAAAGCAACAAAATGAAATTGCCAAAGCAGAACAGCCCAATATGGAGCAGTTAGCAGAACAATATAAACAACTTCAGCAACAAATGGCTATGTTGCAGCAACAATTGGTCCTGAACCCTACCTCAGCCTCGGCTCCCCTGCAGATGAACCCTGCAATGGCATACCAGACACAACAGATGCAACAAATGCAGCAACAGATGATTTTACAGCAACAAATGTTTATGCAGCAACAGCAGCAGGCCATGGGGGGTTATGTCATGGTTCCCCAGCCCGGTGGGGGCAGTGTAATGGTTCCCCAGCCTGGTGGGGGTAATGTGATGGTTGCCCCGCCCGGTGGGGGTATGATGATGTCCCCGCCACAGATGATGTACACTCCCATGGGTGTGCAACCTCTGCCGGCCTATGGGCAGGTCGCTCCACCTCGAGCTGTCTCCACTCCTGCCGTTGATCAACAAGACGCTCCAGCAAAGTCAGTTGCGGATGAAACTGATTCCAGCATTAAAGAAGAGCCTAAGGAGACATCAAGAGATCAGCCAGATGAGGTAATTACACACCAAGAAACTCCATTGAAGCCTCCTACGGATCCACAGGCTACTGCAAGCAGCAGACGGAATGTCTTTGCGGATATCCTCAAGAAGAAGAACGCTCCTAAATCCTCCTATGTCCTGTCTGCCCAGAGAGAGGCTCAGAGACAACGCAGTGACTCCAATTCCTCCTTAACCTCCTCGACATCCTCCAAAGAAGGAACAGCTGCTGCAGCTCTCTCCGTCGATACCCCAAAGCTTGAGTTAAGAACTGAAACGAGTCCTACCAGACATGATTCCCCTGTCACCAATGGTCTTTCACCCACCTTATCTGAACCTTCTGTTTCCTCTGTAGAGGATACCCCCACCTCCCCACCCATAGCAACATCCTTGTCTAACAACTTTTCCCTTAATATAAGCAATAATAATACATCCAAGATAATGACATTGAGTGCGGAGACCTCACAGCCTGAAGCAACGAAGGACACACCAACCTCACCACCACCACCAGCACCAATCAGTAGCCAGGGGAGCAGGAAAGTACCTCCAGCTATCAGACCTAAACCGCAGAAAGGACCGCGCCCCTTCAGACCAGCTTCCATGTACGCCAAGGTATCAGCACCAGAGAATGAAGAGGGTTACTCTTCTTCACACGTGAGGAAAGTTACAGACCTCAGAAGTGTAAGTATTAAACATCTTAACAATTAATGTACCACAAATAAATACAAGTGCCGATAATTAATACGTAGTGATAGATCTCCAAATGAGTAGACATAGAATTGAAGCTTGAAATGTATTTGCTTTGGAAACAAAACAAAGTCAAATGATATGATTGGCAAAGTTGATACGACATACAAAGCCATCAGTGTAATTTATCTTTCTTTTATGATATCTCTTTCTTTTATGATATCTCTTTGATGTCGCTAGTATTCATTTATAGAGATAGAGAGAGAGAGGGGGAGAAAACAGCATGGCATGACAGGGGCGGATCCAGGAATTTCTTGCCGGGGGGGCACACGGTGGGAAAGAGATTGACCGGGTGGGCACGCCCCTGTTTTTCAGTAAATTTTGGGCGAATTTAGGGCTGATTTTAACATATTTTTGTTTGGCCGGGGGGGCACGTGCCCCCTTTTTACCCCCCTGGATCCGCCACTGCATGATGTCTATCCCACTTGGAAGTTCTGAAGAAATTGTAGAAAAGCCTTTAACTCTTGATTGATGCATATAATTACATGTATGCCTATTTCCGTAGTACAGCTGCTTACAGCAAAATTGCATAGCTGTCAAAATATTTATACAATGCAGAGCTTGCCAATATATAATCTTTTGTGAGATCCCACCCATGTGTTTGCATGGTATTATTTATGTCTAAAGTACATTGTGAAAGAACCATTATATTTAAACAGAAGTCATATCTGTTAAATTGATATGTTATCAAATCATCCTCCCTAAAAAAAAAAAAAAAAATCCCCCATAAGTGTTTTTTGTTTTTGTTGTTTTGTAGCATTTTATTATCCAAGACGATTATCCAATATTGATACCAATAGGGATTCATTTGAATTTGGTATAATCACAGATTTATGGTATTTTAAGACAAGAAAGCGTTTAATTGTGCAGGGAGCAGAATGAAACTTGATATTCAGTATTAACTTGTTTTAATAATACTCAAGATATCTACTATTTCATTTAGTCATAGTGAATACCGGTAGTAAATTTTTAATTTGTTGTAGTCACATGCATACCACTACAATATAAAATGAAGCATAATTTGATGTGGAAAGAAACTATAATAACAGTAGAAATTAGTTGATAATTGCAATTAATTGCATGAAATTAGTTTCAACATTTGAATTTTTTCCTTCGCAGTGTATTTAGAAATTGTTTCATTCACATTTAATCTTCATTTAAAAATGTATTGCCTTTCATGAAAATTATTGAAGAATGTTTATACAAATTGTTGACACAGGAATTTAAATAATGGTGAAGATTGACGTCTATGGAATGGGTAGGTAAACATAAGTTTTTTTTTTTAATGCACTCATTTTCAGCCTGCCCTCTCTTTTGCTAGCAACAAGCAAGTTTTTTATTTTCATGATTTCTAGCTGAACATTTCATCTTTTAGGGCAGATTGATTGTTTTCATTGGAGAGAAGTTGGCTAGTGTGTGTGGGGGTAAAATAACATTTGCTGCATGTATGTAGAGATAAATGATGCCAGAGTTTAGACCGTCATTTCATGTAAATATTGTCCAGTGATTGCTGTTTTGGGGACACAGCTTTATGTGCTAAACTGTTTGAGAAGTTAGAAAGGGGGCCAATCACCCACACCCACCCACAACATTCTTGTTTTCTCTAATTTTTGTTTTGATTTCGTTCAATATCGAAACGATACAAATAATTCTTCAAACTGCAATTCTCTTTCATCATTTTTAACGTATTAAACCCACATTTATACACACACACACACACATGCAGAGGTATTTATTGCATAATAGAGAGGTTAAAGTGATGTACGTGGATGTATAATTGATGTCCTTGTGAAATGTGGTGTCGGGTTTAGATTGAGAATGCTCCCAATTATAATGAAGGATAGTGAAAAGAAAAAAGGGCTATTTACCAGTCAATAAATGTATCATGTATGTCCACTGCTACGGTGTTTGTATCCCATGTATGAAGTATTGGTATCCATAGGTATTTCTTGAAAGATAACTAAGAAAGAAAGAATGAAAAACAAATTCAAAGTCAACTACCGTACCCAAAAGTGTGTTTGCATCAAATAATTTTGCAATGTAATGACCCTCAATTCATGGAATTTCTGTTTTCTAACATCTTACAATTTATGATAGTGTTTATTTGGGTGATGGTCATGGACTAAACGTGGGAGAATTTTTTCATCTAAACCCTCAATTCATGGATTTTTAAATTTTTAACACATTACAGGCTTACAATTTATCATAGTGTATATTTGGGTGATTTGTCCTCTGTTGTATGGTATAGATGCATGTAGTGGTTACTGTAAGGTAGTTTTATAGCAAAATGTAGTGGTGGTATGAAAAGATGCTTCCAGAAATAATGCAATTAAAATACATATTTGTAGAAAATCAAAGTTTCATCACATAGATGTAGAAGCGCATTGTTATTAAATAGAGCTTGTAAAAACATGTACTATTATATACCTCAATTAGGCTTCATTAAACCTACTGTTTCATTCAGCTATATGACAAATGAGATGTCACAAATTATTATGCATTTTGTGCTCCGGACACATCTTTTTGTGCCGCTACTTTTCACTAGGGTACTTACGGGTAAACCGTAAAATTGATTTATGACATGCAGATAACACATTTTTGTGCAGCCTTTTTAATTTTAGAAATCTGAAGTTCATCAAATATTTAATTCGGAATGCCTTAGTTTTGTATAAAATCATGCTTTTGAATACCTTTATTTTTATAGAAATATCAAATTTTAATGGTTATTTTATCTTTATTATGGGCCGTGGGTCTTGATGTGTATATTGTGATACCCTAGACTCCTAGATGACTTAATTTTTAGAAACTTGTGTTCAATGTGATATGGTTTGCCATTTTTATCAGCTTCATCTCAAATTCTCTCAGGCCTGTTTTTGTGAGTTTTTCTGCATGGATTTATCAAAATCAACTTGATGTTATCTGGGATTGTTCATATTTGCATTATCCAGAGATTTGGAAGTCTGTTTGCATGGGAGCTGGTCATATTGGTCATGTGCTTGCCGAGATTGAATTGAATCTCAATGTCATAGCATCTCATATCTTAAAATGTGATCATATACCACACTGTAAAATATACAAAAAATATTTTATTACTTCAATAAGGAGTTAGAAAGTACCTTTTTACTTACAGCAAAACAAATGAGCAAGTACACAGCAGTCACGGCCAGCCATAATTTGTGTGCCAATTAAGTTTAGCATATGATGTTCAACGCATTGGAATTTAAGGTTTCTACTTTCTAGCCTCAAATGTAAGGCATCTGTGATGAGAGCTAGCAGCAATTTAGCAGTAATTGATTCAGTTTAATATTTCAATTGTAATTCAAGACGACAATAATTGAATACTTGCATAAAATCATATTAACATATGGCAGATACCCATCACAATCTTACAATTCACCTCTTTAGATATGCACATGTCACATCTATTTGAGCCTTTATTTTGTTAATGCTATCGTAAATTTTTTACTGCTGCTAGTACTTTTTTTAAATTCTGTATTTCTTTTGAGTATAATTTGTAATTGGGGGGGCGGGGGGGCTTTTGAAGGTCAATGCGATAAAGTTTGTAGGAGTTCGATGATGTTGCTCATTATTGGATTGTAGCCTAGACCCAAACACCATCCCAGGCCCTGTAAATACAAAGCTTAGCAGTTGATCATAGTTTTTATCAATTAATTGATTGTGCAATCAATTCATTTTAAGTAGCAGTCAATTGCAAAATAGCATTCAAAATTGTTTTGGGTTCTAAGATCCTGATGTAAGATGATTTTCTCGTGGAGTAGCTACACACCACCCCCCATCACCCATGCAACCTCTCATATTGCTGTGCTAGCTGCCTGCGGAACGTAGTTAGAACATGCATGCGCATGCCATTAAACAAGTTTCTAATAATTTGCTTATAAGTTTGTGACCACTGTTTATGTTATTTCATTAAAAGAAACAACATGATAGAGATTATCATTTCTCTCTTTATCAACTATTACAAATATGACAATGGATCGTAAACACCAGATTTGAGTAGTTTTGTATCAAATAAGCACATATTTTTTCAAGTTTGAAGAATTTCAGTGTTAATGAATGCGTAATGCAGTAGTGCGCATCCGTATTGAGTAGAACGATGCAATGCTTTGCCATTCTACAAGCAGAAGGATATAGTAAGAGAATGTGCACCATTTATTTAGTTTATAATCCTTTTTCACATTCTTCTGTTAATTTTTGAGCATATTGTTGAAGTTTAACCTGTCACATTTCTTAAACATGCTTGCCTATGGTAAGTAAACAGGAACCAAAACTGCTTCACAAATTAGAAGTGTGTGACTATGTTTGCAGTGCTTTGCTTCTATTTCCTTGCAATAACATTGTTGATAAGATCGATGAGTGTTATTTATCTTTTGTAATTCAATTTTAAAGACTGTTTAACTACTTCGACTCTGCTTGGAAATACATGTATATGTGTAAATAAAAAGAAATGGAATAAGAATTTCGTTATCAAAAATCATTTAAAGCCTGTCTGCACTAGTTTGGCCAGGAGGGATTTGACCTGGAGGGATTTGACTTCCCTGCATGATCACTGACAGGTGGTTATCTATCAAGTCAGCTCTCAATTAACATAAGGAAAAGGGGATCATAATGGGGACCTACTGGTACCGCTTAGGCATTGTTTGCTATATAGAGGGCGCAAGTAGTGTAGACAGGCCTTAATTGACAGTTATTTCCTTACCCAAGCAGTTCGAATTAAGCAATTAAGAATGAAGTACCGATAAGAATATATTTAATATTGTGTTTTTCTTTCCTTGCTACCATACAGATGTTCATGCTGGGGAAGTGAAGACGCTACCTCTGAGATGCGACCAAACGGAATCCACAAGATTCTAACACAACCTTGTTTGACAATCAAGCTTACCCGTTGGCTCAGTGTTATGTCACAAACGACTATATACCCATGCATGAACATCTTAAGGACCAGCCTTTAAAAAAGATACTCTAAACATTGCCATGGTGAATACATCGGATTAAGAATGACTCGAGTGAATTGAGGAATCTCTGGTGAGATTTGTAAGATTGATGTGATCAATGAAGTCAACTTAAAGTCTACACACTTTACGATCTGACTGCGATTGGAGTTTGGAAGAATTTGGAATAGCATTGATATGAACATTCGAAATATTCATGATCAAGCTCCTGAAATGAAAAAAGAAATGAATGAAATATGTTGAAGTGTTACTAACATCCTTGATAGGATAAAAGTCAAACCGGCTCTGAATCTTAGTAACGTAAGACATATTTTGTGATAAGATTTAAAGCCATTTGGCCAGTGCTTTGGCTAGAAGAGTTTAATACAATGCATTCTAAATAATGGAAAGATTACATATCTGATGACTGATGTCCTTTCAGTTTCTTTGAAAATCGGATGGCAGTGAGACCATAAAGTGTTTGGTGGTTGTAGATAATAGTATCTGAACACTGTCTATGAGATACTGTAGGCCTACTACTTTGTGCCACCCTGCGTCTATGACATACTATGTGTATTTATCTACCGGTAGCTCAAAAAGATTGTAACTTTGTATTCTATTCATCACCATGGCTATGGAGTAGGATAGTGATGTAGAAAGACAACCCCACATAAAATTTTCTGTTCTTTTAGTACATTGTATTAAAAAATGACTTGACCAGATAAATATGAAGTATTCATACTGTGAAAAGAGGGATAGGTCATAAATGTTCCCACTACCGGTAATCTTTTAATTGGGAATTTAAATTTGAGCACGTTTTGTGCAGATAGTTTGTTCTTGTATTAATCTTGAATGTATTTGTGAAGATAAATGTAAGAAAAGAAATGAAGTACCGGTAATGAAATTTATTCAGATAAGATGTATTCATTATATATATATTTATCAAGAATGTTGCTATGAAACATCCTAACTAAAATGGAATTGAGACTTGTCATAATATGGAAAGAGGTCTCATTGACAAAGATTTTTAGTAATAATAATAATAATATTCCGCTTTAAATAGCGCTTAATACATCTGTGATGTCTCTAAGGTGCTTTATAGATATACTATAGTAGGGAGGCTGATTCGAGAGCTCATAGAAATAAAGATTGAAATCAAGTGTAAATCATTGATACTGTATTTGATACAGGTATGAGTTTAATATGAATATATTAAGCACCTTGATCTGGGAGACCAAAGTGAGTGTGATCATGTGGCCTTTTTTTTGTATTGCATGATTTTGCATCAAAAGTAAACCAATAGCTAGCCCCCATAGAGAAGGCCTATGATAAACATCTGGGCCTCGTCTTTTAAACAGTTGAAATTAATCGCTCCTTATTTGCAGTTGATATCAATCGTAACTTATATCAATCACAACTACAGTCAAACCTTTCTATAGCGACCGCTAAAGGAAACACAAGATTGGTCATTGTAGACAGGTTCCTTTAGTACATGTTTCAATGAGAAACTAGTTTCAAGGGAAGGAAAAAACGTGGTGTTTGTAGACAGCTGATCACTAAAGCAGGTTGACTGTATGTACATAAGAGATAGGAAGTACTTTTGTTTGGTTTGAGTCAATTGCAACTCCTTTTGAGACAGGGGCCTAGTGAGATATCGCAAGATAGTGAGTGGATTCATGTCTCGTCATGACATGTGCTTTTCGCATGATGCCTTGTTGGTGGGCTAGCTATTATGAAGGAGGTTTATTTTTACATGAGCGATCTCCTTGATTTTCAATAAGTCTAGGGGAACTCTTCCCGTGTATATTTGCAACAATTTTTATGTCATTTTCTTATGTAGTTTTTCTTTTTTTAATCCACAAAGATCTTTCACAAATTTAATGCCTTAAATGTTGTATTATTTTTATTTTTTTAAATAATCCAGGGTGGCTTATTGAAACGAGGTTTAATGGAAGTAACAAGACATCCTGAAATCATTTCTATTTGTAATTTATTATCATGTCTCGATGTATAACCTGTTTTAAATTTCTTTTGATTTGTCATTTAAAATGTCAAACTTGCAAAAATATTCTTGTCAAAGCATGTCAATAAGTGACGATCACAGGGTTTGCAGTTCGAGTCCTGCAGCAGCACAAATGTCCTTTGGCAAGATGTCAATCTACATTTGCCTCTCTTCACCCAGGAGTTGCATGGGTACCGGCAAACAGGAATTCCTTGAATGCTGTGAGCACTGGTACAGTAGCCTATGGTAGCAGCTATTTCTCCATATAAAATTAAATAAAGATAGTCACAAAAATTATAAATGACTCTGGTATAATCATAAGTCACTACGGTAGTCATGGTTAGTTTTCTGTTTATTTGCAATAACAGCAATGCAAATGTGTATACTGTACATGTACATAAGATACCAGTGTCATGAAAATACATGGAGGTTGTCTGCCTTTTTTTTGCGTAATGCGAGTCCTGCAAATATTAGTCAAAAGTGTCATGTTTCCATATTTCCCTTCAGGTTTTGTTTAGTAAGTGGCAATAGAAAAAGTTCAAGTTTGGAAAGGTTATGTAAATATATGAAGTGTTTACAGCCAGAAGAATTCATATCACCAATGGGTATGATTTCTATGATTTCAAATGATACCTATAGGTTGCTTTTCTTAGGCCATGCACCAACTGAACAACATTGAAGTACCGGCCTACATTTTTGGCTCAGGACACAAAATTATCTTCCTAGTCTGCATCAATAAGAAAGGATATCTCATCCTGGGTTAGCTTCTATTATAACACAGAATCATAGGCATTTTTAATTGCATTGAACAAAATTTCTGATAAAGATTTTGGCAAAGAACAGATGAGATCCTAATAGAAGAGCCATACAACTTACAGCATATTTTAAATTAGAGGTGTTTCACAAAGCCTTTTTTCAAAAATCTGTGACAAATCTACTGATAACCAATCAGAAGCAAGGATTTTGCTAGCTTAATATAACAAAAGCTGTCATTTGTCCCTGATGACAAGTTTTGTGAAACACCCCCTGGAGTTAACGCCCTTCACTCAAATCATTGTATAGCATCAAAGGACATCAGATATTCCTGTGAGTTCGAAGTAATATACACACAATTTACTTGTAGTTTAGTCCTTATTGTCTACTGTGAGTACTCTACCAAAATGTTATTTCTTTTTCTTTCTGTGATTGGGTGCTAGATACATGTATTTACCAAAATAAGTCATCCAAAAATGAAAGCGCCGCAGCCGATAAAAGTATTTTGTATTTGAATTACCTGGCTCATTTATACATCAATATGTTTCTTCCGATAAGCATTTTTGAAGGAATGAAAATACGGTAAACAAAACTGTATTAATCCAAAACCATATTGAAAGTTTTTTTTTATTATACATTAATTATGTAATGAGTTTCAAGAAAAGAAACCCAAGGAATTTTTTATTTTTTTAATTCAAGAACATTTGTACCATATTATGTCATCGCTTTTCATGAAAATGAAAAAAGCATAAATTGACGTTTGTAGTTCAAGATGTCATAAATATTTCTTTGGGTGGATATAAATGAATCTACATGAAAATACACATAAGATTTCTGGAGAATTATAGATATATATATATTATTAACTTCTTTGCTTTAAAGTATACAGCGATGTTCTTGTTTTATATATTTTATCAAACTCTATAAATCTCCATTCTTATTTCATTTCTTTGTCTTTGTTTACAAGTTGGTGCTTAATCTTTTAATCTGCTTGATTAAATATCTTGCAATTATAAGGAGTTTATCCACAAGATTTATCCACAGAATGCAAGTTATAGTGTATTGTGCAAGGAATAGATGGGTGTTTCAGTGTCATTAGATATAAGCTGTCATATGATACTGTAATCGGATCCGTATGTATGTTTATAGAAAATCTTTTCTGAGATATATTTGATAAAGTTCTAGTGTTCATCTATATATCGTTACAAAATTCTGAACAGTACTGCTCTTTTTTTCTTTTTCTTTTTTGTATTACTTATCTGAAGAACATATAGACTATTGTTAATCCTTTATTATATAGATGCTTTTGACATTGTTTTGGCATGCATGTTAATGATTATATTAAGCTTTATTATTCAAATATATCATACATGCATATTCTTGAATAGCCTTTTAAACATCTTTTTCTTTTATATTTTATATTTTTTAAATACCCTTCAATCATATTTATATACTACGAATGAATATGCTCGAGCATCCATTTCAGATTTAATTTTGATATGAAATGAAGCTATATTATTTGTTTAATATGATGTCATTAAAAAGATCATGTGACATCTTATACATACTACATACATGTAGAAATTAGTCATCATGTTTCACATGTATAAAATGCTGATGAATTCCATAAGGACAACAAATCAAGGTGATATGTTTTTTTTTTTTTTTTATTGATATCCAGTTTGTATGCCATTTTAACTGGCAATGTTAATTTTAGTCTTTACTTTTGCATATTTATGATGCATTTTATTTTCATCTCGTCTTAAAAGGACAAAATCATAGTGTAAACCTTACCTTCTTTTACATTTCATAAATATTGATATTTGTATCATAATAAGGAAAGGGAAATTAAATTGATTCGAATTGGTTTATTAAAAACAATGCCGCCCAAAGGCTGAAACTGTTTATTTACCCCCCCCCCCCTAAAGAAAGTAAACAGATGCATAACATTATTAAAAAAATTGTGCAAAATGTGCTAAATCCCCATGTGTAGTATTTGCATTTGAAAAATATAACGGAAAAACCATACACAGGTTGTGTAGCTGGGAAGCAAAGATCATATTGAAGCTATATATTTTTCTTTTCTTCATATCTTGCAAAATATTATCAAGATCATTATCTATACCCTGTATCTAAGCATTTTACTTGTATCATTTGTCTATAGCAATTACATGTATATGATTTTTCCCTATATGGTAACATATATTTCATGTATTCAATCATTCATTCAGTTAGAGTGTATTCCAGGAAATGTCCATGTTTATTAATTCCAACTGAGATTATTTATCCTGATGATCCATCGATGTATTCCAGATATATTCATTATTTTTAAAGAGAAGTATCTATGAAACAGTTGGGTTGGCTGGTTGGCTATAGCATTTATTGGATCAGATATATATATAAGCTGATGCCTACTATCATAGTCATAGAATTGTTTCTATTCGGTGAGAGGGACAGAGAGGAAAGTATTTTATTTATGTCATACAGTGTATTAATTACTGTCAATTCTTGTATAATATATATACATGTATATGCTAATGAAATAAAAAAGGAAAATTCATACAAGAAAATGTGTGTTTTGTGTCATCCTATCATATGTGCATTTTGTGTCGTGCGATAATATGTGTGTGTGTGATCATGAAAGGCCCTGTACAGTCGTATCAAGTTATCATTGTGATCATATTTATCAAGACTTCAAATCCAGTATACAGACTTTTAGGCCCGAATTCACAAAGGAGGTTTGTCGACAAACCTTGGTTTTCGTATGTCATATGACGCGTTTTTTACAAACCTGGTTTGTAAAGAACAAAAGAAGGTTTGGCGAAACAAAAGGAGGTTCGTCGACAAACCTTGGTTTGTCTACAGACAAACCTCCTTTGTGAATTTGAGCCTTAAAGTTTATCTTCTTCAGTTTCCTTAATCAGATTATCAGACAATATTTGGATTTACTAAAACTACATCTACATGTACATGTAGTATTATTAGAAAACATTTCCATCGCCAATGGAAGTGATATATTTAATTGCTGAAAGCAAATAAGAATGAAATTGATGCAATATATCCTGAGTGAGGTCCTGGCAAGGTACTCGTGGGTAGTGATGAGATGATAATGATGATAAAGATAATGGAGATGGTGGTGGTGATGGTGATGATGGTGGTGGTTATTTTACGTCTACATGTGTATTATTGGCTGAAAGAATGTCATGTGACACCTGACTGATATGATTTAATGTTTATTTATTCCATATACATCGACATATTTACATTTACAACCTTATAACTTTACATGTACTTAACATGTATGATAATGACATTTTAAATACAGAAAAGGGGTCGCCTTAAGCATAAGCTTACAGTGACGTCCTCAACATTTTGTCATATGTGCACAAGCCTGCAAATGACAACCTTTTTGGCACAAAAGTAAATAAGACTGCGCACCTCTCTTCCCTGCCCTTAGTGGCACACAAGGCAGGTAATCTAGAGGGTCTTGAAATACTACAAAGGAGCAAAGAATGAGATTGCAAATGACCTTAACATTATACAACAAATAATGCATGAATTTCATTGTTCAATATAACATACAGCGTACATTTACCTCAAAATTCATAATTCAGAAATGTAACATCATTTGGGACAATCTGAATTTGTTGGTTCATATATTTTGTTATATTGAATGCCGTAGCATGCAATATTTGTATACCATCATTCCTAAAAGCACACTACTGGATTCATGATTTATTACATTCATATATGGGAAGGGAGTGAGATTCTTGTGATAGAAACTTGCTATAATCTGACCTTTCATCTTGCAGTGTTTTATTTAAAGGAATAAATCCTACTTTTGTAACCTTTCACTACTCGCGTGTTGCGAGAACCATCTGTAGATACAAATCATGTCTTGGGACTTGAAGCTATGGGGTCGTCAGTTTTCATGTGCACAAAGCGGTATTTCAATGACACCGGCCTTTAGGAAATACCATTAATTTGTGTCCATTCTACACACCGCGGACCCGTAGGCATATCAAGAAATACCCCCTAGTCTCTTAGAGAGTCTTCAGGTGAGAGAAAAGTGAGATGATATGGGGGAATGCAAGGCATTACATAAGGCTGTTGGTCTTAAAACTGAAGACTAATCCTTGGGATTGACAATGCGTGTTATTGGGTAAACACCCGAACGGTGTTAAATTCCCCATTATAGCCCACTTTTATACGTCTTTAAACATTGAGCAAGGATTCAAACATCACACCATCTTGACTGAATGTCAATATACACATTTGTGATGCATACTGCTGAAGTCTACCGGGAAGGCTAGCAGGTTAGACTGAATGTATGTCAAACCAGCTTACAATTTGACTGGCCCGTCTTCTCCTAGCATAGCATATTCTGCAGTAAAGATTTTCTTCTTTAACTTCTCCATAACTTCTCTGTGACTTAAACATCACAGCGTCTTTACTGAACGTCAAGATACAACATGTGTCATGCATACTGCCAAAGTCTGCCACTGAGTCTGGCCGGGTTAGACTGAATGTACATGAAACCAGCTTATAATTTGACTGGTCCTTCTTCTCCTTGCATAGCACTTTCTGCAATCAATATTTTCTTCTTCAACTTCTCCTTCACCTCCTCTCCTCCTTTCACCTTCCTATTTGTATTCAACAAGAAATGATGCATGAAGAGTCCAAGTCCTTCTCTCAAGACTCTTAGCTTGGCCACCGTGGCAACTCCTCCAAAGATAGACGTGATGGCATTGTCTTGTTTCTCTAGAAGTAAGTCTGTTAGAAGACTATTCAGGAATCTCACTGTGTGCTTGTTCATGTCTGCAAACTCCACAATCTAGAAGAGAAAAACATGGATTTTGGATGAAATCGTACCCTACGCATATTCATTGGCAAGATTCTGATTGAAAGTTCTCTTTCCAATCATCATTCACATATATCTACACAAATTATGCTAGTTTCAGAGAATGAAGGCTGGAAGAGTAAATCAGAGTAGCATCTTCACCTTCTAATTAGTGTATGAAGAGGGTTTTGTATTAAACATACTGAACGATATTGTTTGTCCAAAAGGTTGTCTTCTCAGAGTAAATCTATATTGCTGGAGTTTTTTTAAATAAAGATAACAAATTTACCTAAAACTTGCAAAGAGTAATGTTATAAAAATTACTGGACAGTCATGATTTTAAACATTCTAACTGTACACTCATGGTTTTTACTTCTCTTATATGAGCAGTTTTATCACAGAAATAAAAAAGGAAATGACATAAATAGGGGAACTAACCTTTATTACTGAGAGAGGAAGAGCTTTACATGATATGAGATGAGAGAGAAGGAGAGCTAGGTTTCTTGAGGCGGAAGGACTCAATTCTTCCAACATACGAATCTTGTCCCATAAAGCAAACTGGAATGCCATCTACAGGAAAGAAGATTCAAGACAACAAAGACTTATTTATTAAAAATAAGGGAGGCACGATGGCTCAGTGGTAGAGAAGTTGTTTTGTAATCCGGAGGTCCCGGGTTCGAAATCAAGTCGATGTGCTAGTAAGGCATTAATCCTCAATACCAAGTCCCTCACATGCTTTTTTAGCAGTCAGGTAAAACAAACAAACTAACCGAAATAAATAACTATGTAATAATCATATGCAATCAAATCTATCTAGAATGGCCATCCAAGGGAAACGGAGAATTAAATTCCTTTTTACACAGGTTGTACAACACACATTTCTTTCTTGAGGGAGACAAAATATGTGGCCACTCGATAACCTTTATAGAAAGGTGGCTACTAGGACAATTTTGACTGTATTATTGAATAAACTTGAGTAAGATTAGTGCAACTCTATCTACAATCGACCCCTGCCTACGTTCAATTAGTTGATGGCCAAGTGAACGTTGATAGCTACATGACGTTGCTCTTGGTGACATTGAATGTCATGTCATTGTCTTTACTCCACTTTCTTAATTTGTTGAGATGATCCTTTTAAACAAGTCAAAAAAGTTTCCTGCTTGAAACAGTTATCCTTGCATGTCTGTCCAACAATGGGAAAGAGTAGCAGATCAGGGCCCCTCTTATAAAGAGTTGATATTGATCGCAACTCATTTGCGATTGATAGGCAGGGGTGATAGTGAGGACTCCCCCCCCCCCCCCCCTTTAGTAAAAAAAAAAAAATCAGGAAAAAAAAAAATCAGGAAAAAATTGGGAAACCGATTTAAATCGGATAATTATCAGGCCTAGATAAGAGACTGCAAACTTGCGATTGATTGGAGGACTTGCAATTGATTTGGATCAATCGCTACTCTTTATAAGACGGGCCCAGTTCACTGCCTTTACAATGTAGAATTGGAATACCAACAGATTATTGAACTAAAAGCCAAAGAAAGCTAAAATCTTACCCTGAATTTCCTGTCAAACTGACATAGTTTATCGCTGACGTAGGCATAGTAAGGGTTGTAAGAACGCTCCTGCTGACAACAATCTAGGGTCACATGAACTACTTCCCGGTCACGACCTCCTTTCTGTCCCAGCCTCACCAGCTTCTCAAAAGCATCTGTGTAGTCCTACAAAACAAAAACAAATTTTACTTTAAGTGTTTTTGAATTTCGCAAGTGGTTCAGATTCAATTTGGAGGATTCATGCCAAAAAATGATTGAATTACAAATGATACAAGACAATGTCTGCCATTCATGAAAGTTTCTTGTTTTTTAGTATTCAAAACATCTGTGTAGTCATATCAAACACAAGATCATGCCTACATCACCTACACCCTGTTTGCCCTGAAACATGAGATTTTTCCAAATAATAGTAATAATAGTGGGTTCTACAGCACTCATGTCTGTCAGACTTGACACTTTTGGCGCTCCACAATTATTATCCCGGCTTTAGCATGGCTGCAATTATGGCGCTCCAGCATTTCAAGGAACTAATTCCTGCCAGGTACACATTAATTTCACCTGGTAGAGTGTGGCAAAGGTAGATTAATATCTTTCCAAAGGCCATTAGTGCCCAGACGGAACTTGAACAGCAAACCATGTGATCAACAGTCTGGTGACGAATCCACTAGACCGCGACACCTTACAAGAATATTTGTTTTGAACTGTGACCTTTTATTACTCTATAACCTAGTCTTATACATCTTTAGAAACAAAATGCATTTAAAATTGTAACCATCAGGATCTGCACAGCAGCAGAAGTTACTAGATGTTACCAAAATCGATATGCCCTATATATATTGCACACAATGCAGATCTGTTTATACTTGCATATATGATCAATTAATTACCAATAATTCAAAATCAGTTTGAGATATAGATGGGTATCTCCATAGGATTTTTCATTATCACATGCTCCATCTCTATGCTACATTCAGCATTTACTATCAATTCGTAGCCAAGGTCTAGGCCATTTCACATAAAACTTGTTATCAATAAGAAATCCTAGATTTCGATGACAAATTTGCTCTCAGCCAATCAAATGCCACAATTTCAGTAGCTTATAACAGTTACTGAGACTTGTTCTTGATAACAGGTTTAATGGAACAGGGACCTGGCCATGATCTGCCCCTTCCTGGCTTAGAAGCCCAAAAAATAATCTAGTCTGTTTAGGATGAAATCAATCCTAACAAATACATACCTCCCCAGTCATGATGATACTGAAGATAGTTCGTCTGATGTCTGTGTTCATTCTCTGTTGCCGTGACAACTCGCTAATCTTGTGACTACTTTCTAGGTTCTTGCCGATCATCTGATCCGGCTGCCCTCCTGAAGATTGGTCACTGAAGATAGGAATAGATAGATGTACAGTAAGCTCATCGGTGTAATTCAAACACTCACATGACTGTAACATGATTATTTGCATTTACATTTGTTGGCCTTAGCATCATACTGGCTTTAAAGCCCCACTGCACTACTTTAGCTACTTGCGCCCTCTATATAGCAAACAATGCCTAAGCGGTGACTGTTGGTCCCCCATGGTCCCCTTCTTTTTAGGTTAATTGAGAGCTGATTTGATGAGATAACCACCTGTCAGTGATCATGCAGGGCGGTCTAATCCCTCCTGGCCAAACTAGTACAGATAGGCTTTAAAGTACTTTTCATGAGTTAACTGAAATGCAAGACAAATATTGCTGTATTGATATAGAAATATATCTTTCCACATTTACCTCATGCATTACTTCTAACCGTCACAACGTCCAACCTTCTCCTATCTCACTAACTTTGCAAGCAAAAATTTTTTTGAATGAAAAAGAAAAAGAACTTGAAAGAACAACAAAAACCCTTTTCCTTCATTGGCCCATCTAACATAAATTCAAAAATGTGAAACAGGTTGAAAAATCAATTCAAAGGCCTAGAATTTGTAACACTTAAAGCTTAGAACTGGGCAGGTAATGATATGGATGCTGCTATTTTCACAATAGTGAAAATATTGCATAGTTGCAGCTAAAATGTAATGCACATCTCGGTATGTGAATTCAAAGTCTTTGCTACGTCCAGTTTTTGTATTACCTTTGTACATGTCAGAGGCCTAAACACTGTGATATCATAAACTTCTTTCAGGTAATAATATTCACTTCAAGGTAGAAATGAATGATACACGATATGAAAGCTCTAGTTACCTGACGTTCTGTTTAGGGCCATGACCGCTCCAAGCCGATCCTACAATCCACCAGCGACCTCTTTCATCGGCCAAGATGAGATCGGCGAGCGAGATGCGAAGCGTAGAGTCATCGCCACCTGCAATATACATAGTTATATCATTTAAAGCTCCACTGCACTACTTACAGCTACTTGTGCCCTTTATATAGCAAACAATGCCTAATTGGTGATCATTGGTCCCCATGGTCCCTTTCTTCTAATTGAGAGCTAATTTGATGAGATAACTACCTGTCAATGACTTTGCAGGGAGGTATAATTCCCCTGGCCAAACTAGTGCAGAAAGGCTTTAACACACTGAATAACAATTAAATAAGTTCAGGGAGATAGATCGAGTCAATAGATCTATTATCATGAATCTCACTAGATATGTTGTTTAACACAAGCATAATCCAAGTAACAAATTCACCTCTGCATGATTCAGTATACTGGAACAAATGGGAGAGTTGTCCGCCACTACATGTACATCACAGTCGCTCTTCCGATACCAAAATTTAAAATCTCTATGCTTACAGCAATTTAAAAACGATTGTCATTTTCAATTGATAACCGTCTTTTAATCTTTAACAAATTTCATTCAGGTTTCCTACAATGTATTTTTTCTGAATTTCTTCTTTCTTTTAAAGCAATTTAAAGCCCCTCCAAATTGTTGGGTGCCACAAATTCGCCAAAAATTTGATGGCAAAATCATAATGTTAAAAAGGATGCCATTTAAGACACACTTCTGCAAAGATTTCCACCCCAAAGATGTGTTTGAAGACAAATATTGATAAAACAAACCATAATTTGAGTTTTCTGTTGTACGCAGAAAACCTAAATTTTGTATTCTATCATCAATATTCGACTTCAAACATTTGTTTTGAAAATCCTTGAAGAAATCTGTCTTAAATGACACCCTCTTTCACATTAAGATACAATTTAAGTGAAATTTTGCCATAAAATGTTTGGGGCTCCCAACACTTTAGAGGGGCTTCAAACGTACCTCTGTCTTTGATGATGCTCCGATGTAGTTTCCTTAGTCTATCAAGGTTTGTAGGGTCATAGTTGGGGATCCTGCGTAGGTTGTTGTTACGTAATGCGCCAATCGTCTCAAGCATAAACTTCACTCGAGACCTGCGTACAGAGTATTGAGATTACAACCAACCAAATTATAAAATGTTCTTAATGAGTCTTCACTACTGTGCAGGACATTATCAAACACACATCCTTTGTTATCTATAACACAAATGTATTATCACATGTGTCCCGTACTCTGAATAGTCTTGATAAAGACATATACGGTGAAACCTGTACAGAAAGACCGCTCAAGGGAGACAACAGAAACGGTCTTTATAGGCAGGTGGTTTTTATATACAGGTTTCTGTAGTACATGTTTCAATGAGAAACGTTGTTCAAGGGAAACAAAAGAATCGTGGTCTTTATAGACAAGTGATTATTCTTTAAGAGAACAGTCAAACCTGCCTCAGTGACCATGCATAAAGAGCACCTGTCTATAAAGACCACATGTTGTTGTTTCCCTTGAAAATGGTTTCTCATGGAAACCTGTACTAAAGGAACCTGTATATAAAGACCACCTGCCTATAAAGAAAACTTTCTATGTTTCTCTTGAGCTATGATTCTCCAAACAAACAACTTAAAGGTATGGACCAGTTTTGGAAACGCCCCCCTCTCAAAATATGAAATGGAAGCTCTTATTACCAATTATGAGAAAGAATATGTTTTGACTGATACATGATGATACAAATTTTGTCGGAAAACCACATACACTTGATATATTTGGTAAATTATCATATCTATCTGGACTGGATAGATATTGTGTACCGTAATTAACGTTGTATAAACCGCCTTCGTGTATTAACCGCACCCCTCTTTTTCACCCTTAATTTTTTTTTGCCGAGATTTTTTTTTTTTGTGTGTAAGATCATTACCGGTAATGTAAATTAAAAAACAGTAGGGGACCTAGGATAGAACCTTGTGGTATAACATGTAATAGAAGAAAAATTGGAGGAATTATTATTATAAACTACATATTGAGATCTATCAGAAAGATTACTATCAAACCAAGATGACAGACAAATTTGAGTGTTGTTCTAGTTTCCGAGTGGTGAGTCAACACACCGATTACCGAGCTGGGAGACCTTGCCAGGCATAGTGCCAGGTTTTTTTGTTGGTGTACAGTGTATAAACCGCACCCCCGACTTTGAATTTTTTCGGCGGCAAAAGGGTGCGGTTTATACACCGTTAATTACGGTAGTCCCATATACATCTTTCTGTGTACAGTGCTTGTAACTTTACCAAGACTGGGCCGAATTTCTTATCATTTTGATGATTCCAGAACCTTGCAGTACACACCAATACTTATATGCTAGATGATCAACCTTTTCTGATCGATTTCCAACGTTTCTTTCACAATGCAATCGTATGACTAGAAATTGTCTATACCTTTAAGAAAATGATATTTAAGATGACATACTGTTGTTTGAGTTCAGTTGGACACTGATTGGCGTTATTCTGAATGAGGAGGATAATGTCTTTGAGGGATGATGGGTCATCTTTCCTAAGTGTGGCTCCTGCACCTAATAAACAAACAAACAAACAAATAATATGAGTCTGAATGATATCATATAAGCCTCTACTCATTTACATACGATGCTTTAACACTCCTACACAAAAAGAGCCTGGGCCATTAATTACAAGCAATATTGCACGTAAATTATGTTTATGATTGAACCAAGCTTTCTTTGGTTTATCTAAGATTTGCTCATTCAAAGAAAAAAAACATCATCTGTATGATAAATAATGGGCTATTTTCGTAAAGTAACTAACTTTAATGAACACGTCTTTGTGAAGTGCCTATATACAAATTGTTTCATACACCTTTTATGAATAATTGTATCTCAATAGCCAAAGTGCAAATTGCATGCACAACTCAGCTACTCGGCTACTATGTATTTTTTTAAATAATTAATTTGGTTAATAATCTTGAATATTTAGTGAATGTTAATTTATGAGAATCTATTTTCCACTATTACCAGAATGCAAGTTTAACTTAAAGGGACTTTGTAACATTGTTCATATGAGAGATAGTGGTCCTAAGGTAGTGACTTCAATGCTAGATGTACAATTAAAGATAATCTGAAAATTTGAGTGAAAACGGATCATTATTCATGGTACAAATTGGGAAAAACTGATCTGATCGATTCCTTAATTCTCCCAACTATATTATTCTACTTCTATTCTGCTACTTGTCAAAGCCTGTTCAGCATCAAGACAAGGACAATTTTAGGTGAATGTAAATCGTCACAAAGCAATAAAATGGCTCTACATTCCATTCCAGACAGTTAAGTGTTGACAGATTTGTATAGCCTGTTTTATGTATTTTTCTCATGGAAAAACGGTTGGGAAAATTCAAAAATGGTTGGGAGAATTTACTGTTAATCACAGTTAGAGGGTGCCTCACATCGACGCCTTCAAAGAAAACCATAGATATCTTTGTGGTTTGAGAATTTGATCAGAATTTTTTGCATGTCAGAGGGTTAGTATAGTAGAAGGAATATAGTAAGTAACATTTTATACAAAAATTAAGCAATTTTTTCATCAACCTTCAACAATGTTACCGAGTCACTTTAAAGACTATAGGCAAGCACATCTATAACAAAGCTAGAAATGAGTGCCCATTAAATGAGAGGAAGGCATGACCAGACTATAGATAGCATTAGTACAGAAAAACAAACAAAATTTAATACAACACTTATTTACAAACACAATCCCGCCTTTGGTAGAATTCTAGATCAGATATAAGTAGAATCAGAATCAGCAGGACAGACTTTTCTATTCTGTTTGCAATGTTACCAAATTAATTTCAGAAGAACTTACTTTTCAAGATTTGTAGAAGCATTTCGATGTGTCTCTCCGTGAAGCTTTCAGCAAGTTTCTTGATCAGGTCATATATCAGCACACAATGGACAATCTGATGAATAAAATAACACATTGTTCCATTCAATCTGAACTTGTACATTGTGATCGCACCTTAACAAATTAATTTCAGTTTGGTTTGTGCTCAAACTTTCACTGATCTGTTTCTCTCATTTTTCTGCTTCTATTAAAACCAACTTAAATACAACATACCGTAATTAATGGTGTATAAACCGCACTTTTTTGCCGCCGAAAAAAATTCAAAGTCGGGGTGCGGTTTATACACGAAACACCAAAAAAAAAAAAAAAAAAATTAATGTTACGATTTTTCCCCTCCACCTGGCGCTATGCCTGGCAATGTCCACCAGCTCAGTAATCGGTGTGTTGAGTCACCACTCGGAAACTAGAACAACACTCAAATTTGTCTGTCATCTTGGTTTGAAAGTAATCTTTCTGATAGATATCAATATGTAGTTTATAATAATAATTCCTCCAATTTGTCTTCTATTACATGGCGTACCACAAGGTTCTATCCTAGGTCCTCTACTGTTTTTTTAAATTTACATTAATGATCTTTCACATTCAGCTGCACCTCGCAGTTAAATGAAAGGCCTTCCCACGTGGGTTTTTTAACACGGACCTGGCTTTTTTTTCTTCTTTTTTTAAGGGCGAAAAAGAGAGGTGCGGTTAATACACGAGGGCGGTTTATACACCATTACGGTATATATATATGTAAGATTTCTCAGAAAGGCATTTAATTGCAAGAGGTGCGTTCTCCACCAACATGTGTATCCAAAAGTAGAAAAATATGGACATCTTTCACTTTATGATTGAAAACAGTATCATACAGAGCAAATAAAGTGTTATATTCTCCTTACCTGAAAGTTATAAAGATGAATAAAGAGCATAATGATGTTGTCTATTTCCTTGCTATCACCATAGTTACCATCATCAGAATGAACCCTATCAAACCGAGCCGCTATGGACTGCAGAACATGGGCACCTAAAACATGAGAATAATTGTCATAATCAAGCACAAACTGCTTTCAATTTCAATATCAGTACACGTGTGATGAAGGTGTCTGAATTTGGACACCGAAGCTATCACACAGAAGTAACTTTGGTTGCATCATAACCGTTTTTCTAATTCCATCCAGATGAAATTGTTCAGCAAGCTTTCAACTAGGCCTGGACTATTACAGGTTTTCGTGAACCCAAATTTAACTTGAACATTTTGGGCTGGAGACCAAACCCCCGAATGCAAATTATCCTGACGCCTGGAATTTGAAGTGCATGCAGAAACAGGAGTTAAGATCAGAATGCTGTACTAATAATGCGACGTAAATGCTTGTTCAGATATGGTGGGGAAAATGATGTGTAAATGAATAGCACCTTCAAAGGCCTTGCAGGTATTCACTGAGCTCTGTGTTATAAGATACAGAAAATGTGCAGCAAATTACATTTTACGTCATCATAAAAAAACGGCTCAGATTTGCTGCCTAATATCTGAGCAAGCCTTTAAAGAGATGGTAAATGAGAAGTGAAAACATTTATTTTATTTGTTGTGAATCTCAACTTGCGGAGTAGACTAGTTGATGCATGCAAATATATTCACATAGAATAGGTACTGAAGTACTAATACTTACCGACTTCACTGCCGATGACTGAGTGTAGGATAGCAATCAGAAAAACATGTTCCATAACCAGTCTGTCTGGTGCCATGCTGTAACTGATACATGCATCCTGGATCAGTCTACTCAAACTCTCATTCATATCTGTCCAGATAAATAATGGTAATTGTTACATATTTCAATAGGCCATTTTTGTAATGTATCCAAATTTTCTAATGTAAATAATAATAATAATAATTACATTTATAGGTAGCTTTATTAAGGCGTTTCTAAGCGCACAGGTGGTATTGTCTAATGCAGTATAATTATTCATCATGTTCAACAGCTTATAAGCAACAAAATGAAATAAAATGTTAATAATACAAAACAATTCATTTGAATGTATAGGTCTTTGTGAAGTGCCTGATACAAATTATTTGATTCACCTGTTATATCTTTAGAGCTCTTTGGAAGCGCATAGAGACTAAGTATTATGAGCTATACAAAAACGGACTATTATTATTATTATTATATGAAAAATTGTATCTCAATAGTCAGAATGTGAATTTCATAAATAAATCATTGCTAGGTAAGACAAACATCATGGCTTGTCCTAACAACACGTAATGTATACAATTTGGTTTGTGTTGTAGTTGTACAACATGTGTGAGAGTGAGTATAATCAAGGAGGTTATAATGGCCCATCTTATCATGTCAACAGTTTTGAAAGTCAGTTTGAAATTGTACAATATCTGTATAAAATATACAGATGTAATACTGTAAATTATTGAGAATCTTTTTTTATTTATTCGGCCATAAAATTCCGAAATTCACAGTATATAAAGTCAACATCATAAATACAATTATCTTATAAATAATAGAAAAAGAAAAGAAATTGAGAAGCAAGGAGAAGAGGAAAGAAATGGTTACCTATGGGCCAGGGTTTGTTAAAGTGAAATGCTTCAATGTTGCCCGGAGGCATGCAAGTACTCATAGGTAACAATGACAGTGTTGACTGTGGTCTCTCCGAGACTCATCATTATTCTCTCTCTAGGAGGGGAAACAAACACTTACCATTGCGGCTGTTTGTGTGATAAAGCTCCTCTATTTGGTTGGAGATGGACAGGGCATTACTTTCACTCAACCTGTACAAGTACAACAAAACAAATGTTGAGAATCATTCTAGAATCTCATAAACCACAGTCATAATTTTGTATTATTAGAAACATGTTTGTTATTCTGGCTTTTATTGATTCAATCTTTAAATGTGAAGGCCATCATACACCTAATGACCAGGTTATGATTGTTTTTAAAAATACATGGAAGAAAAGGAATTTATGTTAAAAATGTAAATTGCATCAAACCAAGGTCTCAAAGACATGTATTAGTATATCTACGGGTACATGCAAATTACAAATGTACAGCCTACTTTTCATCTCCCATTCCTAGAAAAAGCAAAACTGGAACGAAATCAGTAAAATTTACTGTCAAATAAGTGCTAATCCGACATTTTACTAAATGGGAAGCTCACAAACAACCTCCAATTTCAATATTGACTATTCAGGAATTTAATCATGAGGAATTCAAATTCTTAAAATTCCATATCCGGGTGCACTTTAAAATCCAGTCAAAACATATGATGGGATGTGCGTTGGTTTAAACACTCGACTTGAGATGCAAAGGTCATGGAATCAAAATCCAGTGAAGCACTTGTGTCCTTTGGCAAGATCTACATTTGACACTCTCCACCCAGGTAAGAAATATGAACCGGTAGGAATTCCTTGAATGATGTGAGCACAAAGATCCAGACCCAGGATGATATATTGTGGATGTGTGCCCTTCAAAGATATCCAATATGGTTATTCTTACTATCATAAACTGACTATCATACCTATTAATTGCTCCTTTGAGTTGTTTCCTCAATCGATCCATCTTAGCTTGTTTCTCAGCATCCACCGATTGTCCCATCATCTCGGCTCTTTTATGAGGAGGAATGTAGGATAATGTCTTCTCGGGTTTCTTCTCGCCGATCAAATTACCGTAGGGATCCATCTTGATTGACATTGTCTTTCTCACATCATCTTCATCTGAATCACCAATGACTTCCTCCTCCTTTTCTTCCTCATCGTCATCCTCCTCCTCATCATCATCATCATCATCACCACTATCAAAGTCATGAGCATTTTCCTCCATTCCACTTCCATCTTCATCCGAGTCCAACTCATCATCATCTTCATCTGAAAGTCTTGACTTCTTTTTAGATTTCAATTGCTGATCAGAAGATTTCCTCTTAGCAATCCTCTCTTTATTGTCCTCTTGTAGACCATCCTCCAGCGTATCGTCTTCTAAACCATCACCATCCTCCTCTAATCCATCATTCTCACTATCCTCCTCATCCCCTTCACTATCTTCTGTATTCTTTCCAAAGTCCATGAACTCATCATCCATTGCTGCTTCTAAGAGTTTAGGATTCACAATATCCAGTAAATCTGTAGTGGTAATATGTTAAGGTCATTCATTTATATTTGCTACTCCATATGCAGGAGAGAAATAGTACAGTCATTATTATGAAAATGGCTCCCACTGTTTGCAACAGAAAATATTTCACCTCTTTCAGTATGATAAACATTTAAAAAGTTCTAAGGAATCTAAATGGTGGAAAGTGTTATAAATAGAAGAAAAAAACCAAGGCTAGTTATCAACAGAGCTGATTATACATGTGGTCAGGCCAACACAGGTTCAGCTGTGTGCTAGCTTAACAGAGCAATGTGTGCTGAGGCCCAACTTACACAACATACATTGACGGCTCTAAGCAATAGCTTACAAGGACGCCTTTTGATGAAAGCAAATAAATTACATTTCAAAATATAGCTCTACGATGGAATACTAGGTGGAGAAAATAGATAAATTAGGTTCATTAGAAAGAGAGAAGCAAGGTGAGAAGAGAGGATGATAAGGAGAGAACAGATGTAAAGATAGAAAGTCAATGAGAGAAAGAATAAAAAAGGTGATAGTTAGAATGCAATCAGAGGCTGTGTGGTGGACAAGTGGAAACTTTACTTTTCATATAATTCTGCTTCAAATGGTATAAAGTGATTTTAAAAAGGTAGATGTTGCTAAACATGACACTTGATATGAGTGTGATAGTGGGAGAAGTGGCTAAGATAGGAATGAAAGTGTATTTATTTTACCCTTGGATTATGAGGCCTATATTCATGTAAATCAGTGGAAGAAGGAGGAATTATTTATTATGAATATTAATATGTCCTGTACCTGCAAAAACGCTCCTCGACTTTTGCTAATCATATAAGCTAAATAAAAAAAAAAATTAGCTAAAACATGGCATTGTCGAAAACAACCTTTAACAGTTTAAAACTCAATGTTATGATTAAGAGCAAAGGGGGAAACTTTGCAATCTCTCCATACACACTAACAATATCCATGCAATGTGAAGAGAATAAAATGAAAGGATACAATCGAGGCCATCCTCTTTGAATGCTGTTGGAGTTATCTTCTCTTTTGTCTTCCTCTTCTTCCTGAAGTTAAGGCCTTTCTCCAGACGTCTGATGTTTTTTTCCTCTTCCTCGTTAGCTGCCAAGAGCTCACGCTTTCTCTGCTCTTCTTTCTCCTACATCAAAAGAAATAAATAAGACCAATCTACCCTCATGTTTTTTTTTGTGTGTAATACAACAGGATGGCTCAATGGTAGAGCAGTGGTCTCGGAACCGGAAAGTCTGGTGCTTGAAACCAAGTCGATGCGCTAGAACCCTTTGGTAAGGCATTTATTCTCAATAGTCGTCGACCCGCTGATTGCTTACTTACAAGCATACACATGCTTTCTAATTAGCAGTCAGTTAAAAGAAACCATCAAATCAAATCATTTAACCGTAAATAAAACATGACAGCTCTTTAATGCAGAGGTGCACCGCACCATGTCTGAACAAGCGTCTGAATATAGTGTCAGACTTTGAATGTTGATAACATTTTGAAAAGAAATTGTGTTTAATTTCATCCCACATACATTATTCTATGGTATCGATCTCCTGATCTTATTAAACGTACCATCTTTATTTTCTCTTCTCTTTTCGCCTTCTTCTCGGCTGTCTTCGAATCCTTTGGAGTAACACTCTTAGGTGACTTTGCTTTCTTGGTCGACTCCTTCTTCTCTCCACTGATGTCATTCAGGTTCTAGTAACAAAAAAATAGTGAGTACAAATTAAAATATGTCCACAGGCCAATTTATCTTTCAGAATTGATAAAATTCAGAAATTTTTAGGGTAAATTCAGAAACTTTTAGGGTTATTTCATTCTTTCAAAATTGGCAACTGAGACTTTCTTTATAATTAAAAACTAAACCTCTCTTCTACTTCTACTTCTACTAGATTTGGTAAACTCTGAATATTGCAATCTTTTATTACATTCAGTGACATGCACATTTATTATAGATGTGAATTACAAGGAAACATAACCATTCACAAAGCCTACATTTCCACCAAGACTCAGTTTATTCTCACATTCAATACAGCATATAAAAGTTAAAACGGGAGCACAATTTACATTCTCATTAGAAAAAGATACTCCTTTTTTCTTCATTGACAAACCAGTGAAAAGAATATTCTACATTTCTGTGATTTAAAACCTGTAGACCTGTACAATCAATGATTTTACTGTACAAACACCCAGCAATCTTACTTTTCCTGACAAAAAGGCATGTTTTTTGGCTTTCTTCATTATCCTCATTTCTTTCCTCCTCTGTTTTCTCGGCTTTGCTCCTTTCTGTTTCTTGAAGCTCCTCCCATCTGACGACAAGACCCCTTCGTTGTCTTGGTGATCATCCTCAGCAAACTGGACCATCTTCTTCATTGCTTTGCGTGCTCTCCTCAAGTTCTGCTGCATGTGCATCGGCCGCCGACGTGAACCATTCTGGCTCCTCCCAGAACTCATTTTGCTATAAGGAATAAACACAATAAGATGAATGATTATGTTGTAGAGGCCTCTAAAGTCTAAACAATAAAGGACTGGTTATGCAGCCTACCCACACATAGGAGCATCACTATCCTGGCTGTGTGTGTAGTAAAAGCTGTGCTTTTGATTCTCAACATTTCAAACACCACTGTACAAAACTCAACTGATTTCACTCAAAATTGGTATTTTAGTGACAATTGATGACACCTAAATAGCCGGAAAATACATTTTTTTTAACTTACTGATGTTAAAAAGAATAATTTAAAAATTCAAATTGTAAGTCTAGTGTCAAACTTTGCTTACAGCTGCATCGACATGATTGTGTACAGTCTATGCAATATTGTGTGGATTTGTGTATGGGTCTAAAAATACCCGCCTCACAGCAAGCATGCAGTGCTAGTATACAAATAACGCACGTCCCAGAGTGCAATAGCGGTGAATGCAGTACACGCGAGGTTTCTTTAGATTGGTGCCGCTCTGTGAACGAGCCGCTTGCGGCGAGTTTACAGTGCGCACCATCTGAAAAAAACTCGCATGTTATTTCTACATAGATTAAACATAGGATGGTTAAGGGTAAGACCAGATAACATTATGTAGTAGGAGTTGCCCCCACCCCCATATAAGCCTCCTACCACAAGAGGGCGCCATAGGTCTTCTCGCACTGGGACGACAAGCTCTTACAAGCTCCTAGCACTAGAGGGCGCCATTGGTCTTCCCGCGCTAGGACGACAGATTGAGAACTGCTATAAACTGACTGGTACACGTTGAGATATACTCTAGGGATGTTACAAAATTTTGAGATTTTGTATACTTTACCTGTGATATACCTTAGCAGATAAAGCATCAGAAGACCTTTCATTTGATACCTAATTCACTTCCTTACCTTCAGTATTAAGGAAGTTACGGTCATTTTTTACATGGAAAATTAAGCTGTCGCTCCCCATTCACTTACTATTGACTTAAGAAAAAAGCTGTGATCGAGGAACAACCAAATACAAGTCATTCAACAATGTGAAACTCTGTATCTTTCTTGAACCTCATCAGAACTCAGTGAAATTTTCACTACTTATAGATTTAAGCATTTGGAAAAAGAAAAGAACTTTTCATCTTGACTTGACTCAATTAATTGGTTAATTAATTAGCAAAGTCATTGATTGGTACACAATGTTTATCTTGATCTTACCTCTATGAAACTGTGTTGATCATTAGATGATGATGATACACTTTGTTATTATTATTATTGGAAACAGATTATCTACTTAATAAAATTGCTTACCTCAATTTTCTTTTTTCATTGAACAGGACTGAGAGAACATGTAAGAACTTTAGCAAAGCACAAGATCCATGTGCAGCAGATCAGCAGAAGACACCCCATCCCCCTCCCCCCCCCCCCCCATAAAAAAAAAAAAAAAAAAAAAAAATTGGAAAAAAAAAAATCAATAATTATTATGCTGGGCTTAACATTAACGACCTCCTCCCCCTCCCCCCCCCCCCCCCCCGATTTGTTATTATTTTTTAAATCAATAATTATATGCTCGGCTTAACATTAACGACCCCCCCTCCCCCCCCCCCCCCAAAAAAAAAAAAAAAAAAATAATAAAATAAAATAAATAAATAAATCAATCAATCAATCAATAATTAAATACTGGGCTTAACAACACCCCCCCCCCCCCCCACACCTACATGTAGGATCCATGCAGGTATTTCAATGTTTATATTTGTTTATAATTTTTAATATTTGCAAAAAACGATAAAAACAAGGTCAATCTGACCGAGCATACGTTCCATAACAATAAAACAAAGATCTGTCTGGAGAAAGTCACTCGATTTTCACAACTTTTCATTCCTGTTATGTTTATAAAATCCACATTCATTGTCTTAATCCTGGCCAAAATGAATGGTTTCTTTTCATATTATGTACGAATGATGTATAAATTATCGATATTTTACATGATTTCATACTCATAATCAGTATTTTCATATAAAAACTGGGGTAGAAAACGGTATTTTCTTCGCATCGTTTGCATCAATCGCACGATCACCACACACAACAAGTCACGTACACACGCATGCGCTGTAGCACCCTCACAGCGCTGTGCACTCTCACTCGGTGACTGCCGTTCGAAGTTGCAAAACATGACATGACATCCATCAATTCCGGGCCTAAAAATACACATTTCGAGTCGTAGGATTTCGATAAAATTTCACAAGAGCACAGATAAATAGGTAAGCTATCGGTCTGCTTACTTTTTTTGAAGTCCTAACGACTCGATCCTTAAGTAAAAGACGGTGGAAGTTAACTCTCATTTTGTTTGCTCTCTGGTGATCGTTGTGATGAAAAATCTCCATATGAAGTGGATACCAAATTAAAGAGGAAAGTTTAACGAATATGATAAAACTAGTATCCGAAATATCAAACCCCTATAACAGCTACGAAAATGGTGTTTTAAGGGGAGTCCCCCACACCGTTCGCATTTGGGCGCGCACGCAAGAAGTCAGATTTTGATCACCGCTCAGCGCCGGGATTGTAACGTACCTATATACTCCGAGTAACTAGACTGGTAAGTGCAAGTTCTTTGTCTCATTTGTAGTATTTAAGACGTAATACATTGTAGCCTATAATCCATAGGTCAAGGCTACTTCAATTATAAAAAAGATATATCCTTCCACCCTCCCATATCCAAGTTTTGGGCTGATTATTGCCGACCCACCGCAGCAAGGCCATTCAGATTTGCGTACGAGCGCAAAGCGCCCTCTAGTGCCCCATGAATGTGCCTAGCATTGACTCTCTATGCTTTGCTGGAGTGCAGCCTACCCTACTTCTAGTACTAGTCTAGTCCTAGTGTCAATGGAACAAAATGTAACTGTCAGTAACACCGACACTGCACTGCACTGGCCACTGCACTGGCGCCGACCCTGGCCTTGCATATATGCATTGCCTTGTAGCTCTATCGCGTCCACGGGCACGGCTCCGCCGGGTGCGCCCCGGAGCTGCGACGGCAGCGTTCGCATCGACTAGATCTAGCTAGTACTACTACTGCGACGCATGTTTCATTTTTACAGGAATTTTGAGATTAAGACCGGTTTTACTGACCACAACTTTTCAATTACTGGCATTCCATATTTACAATGAAAGAACTGTTATTCGTATTGTTAATTTGACTTACATTTTCTCGTATTTTCCACGTGCGATCCAAAATGATTTTCCCTGCGTATGATTGCGCAATGGTTAATGATTGCCTCTCGATCTCATATGCACGTACGGTACATACACACGCAATTCAAGCGCAAGATCTAAAGAGCGCTGAAGAAAGATCGAGATCGAGAGCACACTCGCTGTCACATTTCAGCAATTCTGAGTGCAATGGGCAAGCGGGATCGTAAAGACGGTGGTAAATGTTTTCAATTACATTTTCAAGAGTAATATTATGTTGTTTAATAATTACCAAATTCTATAGATTGTTTAAAAATTACTTTTTGCATGGGACAAATAAACATTCACTGATCTCAGCTCAGTCCCACATGATTTTTTTCATGTTGGGTTCCTCTCGTCTTCTTCTTCGTCCTCGATCGATCCTCTTCCATGTCTTCCTCCTTCTCCTTCCTTTGTCTTTCTCTTTCTCCTTCTCACTATTCTTCTCCTCCTCCTCTTTCTTACGAACCTTTTCCTTCTCATTGTATAGATCCCTTGTTTTTTTGTGATTGGGCGTTCATTCATTTAAATTAAGAATATTTACGCCTTAAAACTAAAGGATTGTTAAACAATAACAATGTTAAATCTAAGATGCACGACCCTACAGGTTATCAGTGTCTGTTATATGGTGTAATATTGAAGCCCTAAAAAACGTGCTTCAAAATGATCAAGAAGTGCCTCAAAAAAGTAATAATCTTCGAGTGATCGGCTTTTACCATACTCGTTTTTCCCAATAGACTAGACTCTAGTGTTATGAAAACCGTTTGGCAAACGTTTTTCAAAATTTGTAATTCCAATCATAAATATCTTGATAATCTGACAGGTGATCGGCTTGTAAAAGTCATGGGGTTCCTGACTGGTTTAAAGGTTTATAGACTCTAATCATTATTGCAGCATGAGCTAAATCCAGGATTTCGTTTCAGAATCTGAGACAGATCCCTTTAATTTTAAATTAAACTTTTTAATAATTTTGTATCATAAAACTTTGGTTCATGCTCGTTGCAATTTAAAAAAAAAAAATTATAGATCTAGGCTGTTATACTTGCAAAGGCCAAACTGTGTGAGGCTGCAGAAATTCAATCATAAAGTTTTAATGAATGTTGATACTTTACTTCCTAAATTCTCTGGTGCATTCTGTGTAAACTCGTGTCAACATACTCGGTTCTAACTTTTATATTTTTGTGCAATTTTTCCCTTCAGAATCCAAGAAATCCAAGAAGTATAGAACAGAGTCTCCTGAATTAGAAAATGATGACACACAAGGACCTGATGGTAAGTATTACATAATCTCTATCACTATATCAATCCAAATATCATACTATTAGGCCAAATAACAAAAATGATGTGTTTCTCGTCCTGACTTAAAAAAAAAAAAGGAGGAGGCAGGGCATTATTATTTTGCTATTTTTTGCTATTTTTTCCAAGATAGCTGCCATGCTAAGTATAGCTGGCCAAGCCTCTTTATTCACAGATATTGTGCTATGTTTGAAAATATCTTTACGCCAAAATATCAACTTATGCAGTATCCTATCTTCCTCAATCCATCTATATTTCTCTTTTTTCATCCCTGTCTCGCTCCTTCTGTCAATATATGTCTGTCATTTCCTTCTTCTTGATATATCTATCTCTCGTTCAATGCATATGATGTATGTTATTCTTTGCCCTTCCATCCCTCTCTGTCAATTCCTCTGTCTCTCACTGTACTTTAGGCACGATGGCTCAGTGGTAGAACAGTGGTCTCGTAACCAGGAGGTCTCTGGTTTGAAACCAAGTTGATGCACTTGTGCCCTTTGGTAAGGCATTGCTCCCCTTTCTAAAGTACCTCAGGGAGGACTTAAAGCTGTCAGTCCCTTGGTTGCTCACTTACAAGCATACACATGCTTTCTTAGCAGTCAGGTAAGACAACCAAATCAACTAACCAACTAACCTTTGTATTTTTGATTGCATCCCTCTAGGTACATACATTCCTAAAAATGCCAGTCGTCAGGTAGAGGACCAGGAGGGTGGAGACGAGGATGAGTTTGGCGCTAAAGATTATCGCGGTCAAATGGAACTCAAGAAGGACCATGGTTCAAGACCTTTGTGGTTGGTAAGTAAGCTTGGATGCCACGTTTCTGTGAAGCTCCCTTGTCAGTCCTTTTAATCTTCTACCACATTTGTCTTATTGCCCTCTGTTACTTGTTCTCCTTCTATTATCCTCTGGTCATACGTTTCAATCTCTTCTCTTGGTTCTCTTTCTTTTCTTTCATTATATCCTTGATTATTCATTGTGAATTGCCATTCATACTTTGTAATCTAAAGTAAACATAATTGTATTTTACTGAATCGATTTTTAAATGCATTTGTATGTATCAATCTTTTGTAAATTCAACTTGTTTCAACCCCTGGCTGCTTTTTTTGAATTTACGTTTTTATCAATAAACCATATCAAATCAAATCAATTCAAAACAAATCAATTTTGATTCCTCACTATTTGCTTTGCAATGTCAAAATGACATTCCGTAGTTATCTTGTAAAATGGACCTTAATTTGATTTTTATGATATTTTGGCATGCTGACTTTTATGATCTCATGAAATGTTATTAATTAATTACCGTACATTTTTGGGGTTCATTAAAAAAAAAAGAGGGGGAAAAAAAAATCAGCACTGAATCTAACAAATTGGTTTGAGTGTGAACAGCACTGTGCACTTTTTTGTTTATATATATCTCTGATTCTGAGCATGTTTTGTAATCATTGCAGGCTCCTGATGGACATATCTTTCTAGAATCCTTCTCACCAGTCTACAAACATGCTCATGACTTCCTTATAGCGATCTCTGAACCAGTATGTAGACCAGAAAACATCCATGAATACAAGTAAGTCTAATTTCTATCTCAGAACTAGTATGTAGACCAGAAAACATCCATGAGTACAAGCAAGTCTAGTTTCTATCTCGGAACCAGTATGTAGACCAGAAAACATCCATGAGTACAAGCAAGTCTAGTTTCTATCTCTGAACCAGTATGTAGACCAGAAAACATCCATGAGTACAAGTAAGTCTAATTTCTATCTTGGAACCAGTTTGTAGACCAGAAAACATCCATGACTACAAGTAAGTCTAATATCTATCACAGAACTAGTATGAAGACCAGAAAACATTTACATATTGTACAAGTTAACTTTCAATAGTCCTTGGTATGGTTTGAACTTATCACTTTGATGAAATAATAGAAATTGATTTACACGCTTTGTTTGTTCCGATTTTGTGTACAGACTGACTGCATATTCCTTGTATGCTGCAGTGTCTGTAGGTCTACAGACCAGTGACATCATAGAATACTTGAGAAGACTAAGCAAGACTACCATCCCTAACGGCATTGTAGAATTCATCAAGGTACTGTACATGTAATTGGAGGCCATTAGATATGCAAATGTTAACATTTAACATACATTCAACGTAGGTGATAATTGCTCCATTTAATTACTTATTTTGACCATTGATACAACAATTTACCTGACCTTAGCCCTAAACGAACACATATCGCCTAATCACAACCCGAACCTTAAATTTTACTCTTTGATGAAGTAAGCAAATATATTCTTTAAGCTAAAGCCAAATCCCTAAAATTTTCTCTGCACTTTTGGAAATCCTGCCCAAGAATACATCAAGATAATTGTAAGCATTTAACATACATATGTACATGGCTTTTGCATCATTGATGTTATACACATGACATTCATTTATGTGTGTATGATGTACTTCAGTTATTTCAAGGCCCAGTTTCTTTAATCTTCTTTTTTATATGACATGAAAATCTGAATTATATATTTAGCTATCAAGTAAGGAGAAAAAATATATTGAATGGCCAGTTATTGATTCTGTATTGTAACTGTATATGATTGTTTGATTCTTTTATACTCGTTTCTAGCTGTGTACTCTGAGCTATGGTAAAGTGAAGCTGGTCCTGAAACACAACAGATACTTTGTAGAGAGTCCATTTCCTGTAAGTAGATTTATTGCTGTGTTTCTTCGGACCTTAGTTGAATGTTGGAAATATTTGGAATACAAAACGTATTTATTTTGGTCTTAGTTGATTTTTTAAAATGTGGAAAATAGGTAGAATTGCCTCAATTGAAATCTTGGAAAACTACATAAAGAGTGAGGGAGGAGTTTTTTGGGCCACTTAAAACAAAATCCAATTCATGGTCTCTTTGCTCCAAGATTATTTTGATGTTTTACTGAAATCATGTAATTACATTTTGTTCCTTTTTTTGCATGTACTCAATGGGGAGTTTGCACATCTGCATTTGCTGATAATAAAAAAAACAGCGCCTTGGGCCAACATTGGACCACTTCTGCCGTAAACTCCTGACTTTAATCTATTTGTATAGGCATTAGTTGAATAATGGAATACAGGAAGAGAGAAATATGAGGATAAACTTGTAGGTGAATATTGAATCACCAGAATTCCCAATCGCCTCAATTGATATACTAAGCCAATCTATCTTTCTCTTAGTTGAATGTTGGAGTAATAGAGCTATGTTTATTGACATTTATTACATATTGCAATAGTGAACATGTTTGAATAGGCCTCAGTTGAATATTGGAATACTAAACATATTTAGATTAGCTTTAGTTGCGTAAAGAGATACCTAAATTATTTAGATTGGCCTTTATGCAATACTGCAGTTTTACACAAGATGCTCATTACTACATGTATATTTGAAATGATTTGTTTTTTGTGTGTTATAATAGGATGTATTACAGAAGCTTTTGAAGGATTCAGTAGTACAGCAGTGTCGTCTGAGGTCAGATGTTGACGAAGAAGCAAATGAAGATGGCTTTCTTGTATCACAGAGGGCAGCAGGCGGCTCATCTGTACTCAAGGTAAGATAAAAATATTTGCAAAAAAGTCTTATTCCAGTTACTTATTTCTCATTTCTAGTCGTATTTCAGGGCGTTCCTGATAAAAAAAGGAAATCCAGATGTAGGGATAAATTACTTGATGATACAAATTACTTTTTGGGGGATAATGTACACATAAGTGAAAAGCCTATATTCTCTTCTTTCTTATGACACCAAATACTCGATCAATAAATCGTTTATAACTGATTGCTGACGGTCTGAACTGGCATTGTCAGAACCAGTTGTCAAAAATATGTGGATGGCTCCTACATACCGGTACTGCAATATTGCACAAAACATAAGAACTAGGGAAGGTAGGTGTTACTTCAGCAGATAATGATGAACATGTCTTTAAAGGGTAATTATAATTGATGGAAGAATAAAAAGAAGGCTTGGTTTAAAGGGAGTGTAGCCTGACAAGACTACGTGTCTTTCCTGTGGCCAAACTCAGGGCCAATTGGGTATAATACGACTACGGACAACGCGACTGCAGCAATCACATGCGTTCAACATACTCAAAACCGAAGCGTGAGGAGAACTTTGGTCTGTTTCGCAAACCCTGACCATGTAGAGATTAAGTTGCTGCATACCGTTAATCAAGTCCATACGTTTACATGCAGTTGTCCAAAAGGAGACGTAGATGGCGTTAACCAGTATTTGATAAGCTACACTGCTTTTAAAAGATTCTTGTATTGTTTTTTTTCTGTCAGCTGAATGCACCAAACTCCAAAGGAAAACCCAACGAAGCTTCTGATTCTAAGGATGCAGAAGGAGGAGGTGGAGGAGGAGAAACAGAGAAGATTCCAACGGATATCTTTGATTTCTATGACAAAATAGACAAGGAAGATGAAGACGGAGATGATCTCACTGCCGTCTCTTTTGAAGTAGTTCAAGATGAAATTGAAAATCTGCAAAAGAGGTCAGTTATCTAAGTACATTACAGTGATTTTGGCGGAAGGCTCCTGAAAAATCTCCCCAATTTCAGTCCTTACCTTCTGAAATTATGAAATTATTGAAGTTATGTGAAACGTAACTTCCCTGTAATATGAACTTTCCCCTCAATGTTTGAAATAACCAATATATCAACCAACTGTGAGCTTCTTTTCCGTACAGCCATCACCTCTTCTACGTTTTTTCTGACAAATATGCATGAAAATGTCAAAAGCTTTAGACTGGGAACTTGACGTTTGGGCAAAAGACGTGGTGAAACTGTCCTTATATGAACTAACTCCCTTTAGTTATTTTAATGAGTAGGGAGGGGGGGGGGGGGGTGGTTTGTGTCAATGACTTTCAATAATTGTCATAATTCATTTTAGAGTAAGGATGTTAATTGTCCATAGATGTTGGTTAATGATAGGGAGTTGTAATCTTAATCAAGTCTAGGCCGTCCATTTCAGTATAGTTTATACTCTCTGTCTCTCTCTTTCTCTCCCTCCCTCCCTATCTCACTCTCCCCTTTCTCTCTCTCTCTCTCTCTCTCTCTCTCTCTCTCTCTCTCTCTCTCTCCTTGTCCCTTACTTGGTTTTTCTCATTGTCTCTTTCTGTTTCTCTTACTTTCCAACTCTCTCTCTCTTTCTCTCACTAGATGTATTGAGTTAGAGTACCCTCTGTTAGCCGAGTATGACTTCAGGAATGACACCAGGAATCCTGATCTGAGGTATGACACATAATCTTTCTTTTACTCTGTTACCAGGCAGAGAAAACATAAATGGAATTAGAATAATGCAGAATTGTGTGAATGGACCAAGGAAAAGATGGAAAATATGATGAAAAGTGCCAGATAAACCAGAGGATTGCTTAAATCAATCCCTAATTCTTTTTTATAAGGGCTCTCCACATTACCAGTGCTTATTATAAGGATAATTAATGAATGCACTGCAAAGAAAATAATGATTTACACTGTGCATTTGGAAAAGAATTGCAGCCACATTTGTATCCATGTAAATGACTCTTCTGTGAAAATAATTAGTTTGTATTCAAAAACATTATCTCATGATCATGTCCTAGTCCTTCATTTGTCATACAAATTTTGTGGCAGTAAACTGAAACATCATGGTACAGAGAGGAAAATGAGAATGTTTCATGGAAAGTGGTGCAAGAAGGAAGCTCTTAAAAGTGAGATGAAAGACATGGAAAGATGAGACCATAAAGATAGCTTGACCGGTGATACTGTTCAGCACTTTGCAATCCTTGGGGAAAGAAGCTTTATTATTATAATCATTATTATCATTATTGATGTCATGTCTGAAGAGGAGAAGAAAAGAAAGATCTAGTTTTCTTGTATCTCTTTTCTTTTTGTGTGACAGCATTGATTTGAAGCCAACTGCCGTCCTACGCCCATACCAAGAGAAGAGCTTGAGAAAGATGTTTGGTAACGGCAGAGCTAGGTCAGGGGTCATCGTACTTCCATGTGGTAAGCTTTGTACTTGATTTCCCCATGCCTTTGCCCAGGTTATATGATTTGTATCATATTGCGTATTTCACCTAATCTGTTATGAACTTTGAAGAATTGATACTATTTTCAGAATATTGCATATTCATAATCATTGATTTGTATATAAATAGTTTTTCAAACTTCACATTTGTCATAACTAAATGAACAAAATTATTTCTCTATATTAGTGCATCTACACAAAAACATATTACCGGTACTATCAATAACACTGGGATGCTGGTGTGAGGAATAAAGATTTTTAGGAAAATTGGAAATTTATATTATCAATATAAAGAAAACCATTAGTGCATAGTGAGGCAATGACGTCATAGACTCATGAGTGAGTTACCAATTTGTCTTGTGATTTTCAACAAAAAAAAATTCATAACTTTCTGTTGTCCAAATTTGCTCAAACTTTTTTTGAATGATATGTCTGATTTTTCTGCTTCTATTGAAAGTAAGTATTTTTGGGAGTGGACTTTCCCTTTAATGAAAGATGTTGTGTTTGGACAGGTGCCGGCAAGACGTTGGTAGGAGTGACCGCCTCCTGTACGGTGAGGAAGCGTTGTATGGTTCTGTGTACATCGGGAGTAGCAGTAGAGCAATGGAGATCTCAGTTCAGGATGTGGTCTACCGTAGATGATTCTATGATCTGCAGGTTTACGTCAGATGCCAAGGATAAACCCATGGGTGAGCTTTCATTCCTTATTTCAGATAATGTTACTCTAGGAAATTGTTGTATAAAAGCTGATATATTCCTTATGTTGATCCGTGAACATGCATACATGTACCGTATTTGTCGGCGTAAAGGCCGCAGTATTTTTGGAAGAGAAAATATCAAAAAGTCGGGGTGCGGCCTTTGCGGCGAAAGAGTAAAAAAAAAAAAGATCGCAAGTCAAAAACACGAATTTGAACATATGGGACAACAATGAAAGGTGATGGACATTTCTAGAATAACTGTCTAAAGTAACACATGTCTTACCGACAATTATGTGTTATATTTTTTAAATGAAGGGCAAAGTTTTGTCAATCTCGTAAATAAAATTCATAACTTACTGTGCAATGCATTACACAAGAGAAAGCTGCGGGTAAAATCATCATAGTCGCGATAGCCGAGCGGTCTAAGGCGGTGGTTTCGGGTCCCAATCTACATTTGTACGCAAGAGTTCATATCTGCCTTCGTCACTTTGTTTAATTTTTTTTTAAATTTTTTTTTAAACGTCAAAATCAGGGGTGTGGCGCTGCGGCCTTATCGCCAGCAAATATGGTATGTGGCAGTATGTTAATTTTTCAATTTACTTCTGAACTTTTCGTATGTTTCTATATTTCTAGGGTATTCCAGCAAGTTTTCCATAAAACAGTGGCTGCATATGAAAATGACATTTCCCCATAGGATTTTGTCAAAGTTTGGGGACATAAAATAAAAGACTTTTTACTAGAACGCAGCATTTTGTCTGGTTTATCCTGTATCAACAATTCAATGAGACACAATGTGACATGATGAGTATATTTGTCTGTTTGGTTGTTTGTTTGTATAGGCTGCAGTATCTGTATCAGTACATACTCCATGGTCGCACATTCGACTAAGAGATCATGGGAAGCAGATCAAGTGATGCAGTGGCTTCAATCTCAGGAATGGGGGCTTATGATCTTGGACGGTTAGTCAACATTTATTGTTTTCATTGTTATTCTTTTAAAGGGGAATTCCACCCTGATATTAAAGTCACTGAGTAGTCGGCTCTCATGGGGAATTCGACACCGTTCGGGTGTTTACCCAATAACAGGTGTTGTCAATCACCAGGGTTAGCCTTGAGTTTTATGACCATTGGACCTTATGTAATGCTTTGATTTGCCCGAAGACTCTCGAGCTCTCCGAGAGATTAGGGGGTAAATCTTGACTGGACTATGGGTTTGCTGTGTGCAAATTTGTACCCCCATTAATGGTATTTCCACCAAGTCTGGTGTCAGCGAATTATGGCCTTCTGCACATGGAAACTGGCGATCCAATCCCTTTAAGTTGGTTTTAATAGAAGCAGGAAAATGAGAAGAACCTGTCAGTGAAAGTTTGAGAAAATTCTGATTAAAGATAAAAAAGTTATGAATTTTTGAAGGGTGCAATCAATCAATTTGTTCTTTAAAGTGACTCGGTAACATTGTCTCAGATTCTGAAACAAAATCCTGGATTTAGCTCATGCTGCAATGATAATTATAAACCTTTTGGTCATACATGAATCCCAAGACTTTTACAAGCCAATAGCCTGTCTGATTATCAAGATATTTATGATTGAAAATCAAAACCAAATTTTGCGTTTTTCCTAACGGTTTTCATAACACTACAGTCAATTGGGGAAAATGAGTATGGTAAAACCGGTCACTCAAAGATTTTTACCTTTTTGAGGCACTTCAGGATCATTTTGAAGCGCAATTTTTTTAGGGCTTCAATACTTTTACACTATATCACAGACACTGATAACACGTAGGGCCTTGCATCTCAGATTTAACATTTTTAAACGATGCCTATAAAAATGAAAAAAGTTATGAATTTTCGAAAGGTGCAATCAATCAATTTGTTCTTTAATGGTTCCATTCATTTATGACAACAGAGGTTCATACAATCCCAGCCAAGCAGTTCCGCCGGGTCCTGACACAGGTCCAGGCCCACTGTAAGCTAGGACTAACCGCTACTCTGGTCCGAGAAGATGACAAGATCGCAGACCTGAACTTCTTAATCGGACCCAAGCTCTACGAGGCTAACTGGATGGAGTTACAGAACAAGGGTTTCATTGCCAGAGTACAGTGTGCCGAGGTCTGGTGCCCCATGGCTCCGGAATTCTTCAGAGAGTACCTGGCGATCAGGACTAGGAGAAGATTGGTCAGTCATAACAATTTTTATTTATTATTGTTTCTTTACTGCAACCAAAACTTAAAGTTTTGTTGCAGAGGGCACAACAAAAAATAATTTTCTGTGAAATAATGAAAAAACTGTGTGTCAAATTTGAAAGACCATACAATTTAAATGACAAAATCATCTTCGTTTGATCAACAATTGATTCAGAGACGGCTGAAATATCCATAAATATAACCATTTCTAATATTTGTGGGGCCCCACATATGTTACATTCTTAAGAAACGTAATTAAGGACATATCAATTTTTCACATACCGTATTTGCCAGCGATAAGGCCGCACCGCACCCCTGATTTTGACATTTAAAAAAAAAAAATGTTTTTTTTTTTTTTTGGTTGTTGTTGTTGTTTTGTTGCCGAAAACCCACGCGGGGAAGGATCTTCATTTGACATCGAGGTGCAGTTAAAGGCGCTGATTTGTGCTTGTAAACTTGTCACAAATAATAGTAACAATTTCGTTTTTAAAAGAATGTGTAAGATCATTAATGTGAATTAAAAACAATAGAGTACTAAGTCCTAGGATAGAACCTTGTGGTACACCATTTGTTATATAAAAAAAATTGAGGAATTATTATTATAAACTACATATTAAGATCTATTAGAAAGATTACTTTCAAACCAAGATGACAGACAAATTTTAGTGTTGTTGTAGTTTCCGAGTGGTGAGTCAACACACTGAGCTGGGAGACATTGCCAGGCATAGCGCCATAAATAGAAACTAAAAAAAAAAAAAAAAAAAAATCTTTTTTACTCTTTCGCCGCATAGGCCGCACCCCGACTTTTTGATATTTTCTCTTCCAAAAAATACTGCGGCCTATACGCCGGCATATACGGTACTTAATAAATGACAAAACCTGGTAAGGGTGTGAATAAAAATTGACTAAAATGAAATGAATAAGTTGTTAACTGTATATCAATATTTTATGTTCTATTTTAGTTGTTGTATGTGATGAATCCAAACAAGTTCCGAGCATGCCAGTTCCTGGTGAGATTTCACGAGCAGCGGAATGATAAAGTGATTGTCTTCTCAGATAACGTGTTCGCTCTCAAGCACTACGCCATAGCCATGGGGAGGTAAGTGATCCATTCATCATAGCACATTATTTAAGCCTAAAAATTAGAAGAGAAGAAAAGGGAAGCAATTATTTGTCATCTAATGGAATGAAAAAGTGATAGTCTACTCGGATAGCTTGTTTGCTCTCAAACACTACGCTTTAGCCATGGGGAGGTAAGCCATCAAGTCATTGAAACATTGTGGCACATAATAATAATAATAATGTGTTCACGCCAGGCCCGGTTCACGCAATCTACAGTCATCTTCACAATTAAACCCCGTGTCTACTTCGGTGTCGACTCTTTCTTATGGTGATTGCTCTTTTGTGCTTTGGAACAATTTACCTTTACATGACAAAAAACTTTCAGACTGTCAACCAATTCAAAACTTGTCTTAAAGGGGCATGTTCCCCGTATTCCAGAGGGCATTCTAAATACGTACCCGCAGGCGGACGGTGCTAGCTGCCTATTGACACCAACAGACTACGGCTCTTACGCAGATGGCATGTTCCGAATGCCCGCACAATGCCGATTATCGCATAAATGTGCCAAAGTAATACCAATCGCAGTTCGGCTCTAAGATTCGGCTGCTGTTTCCACCCACTTTCGTGACGTCACAATCGGCAGCGATCAGCTGGCTTGGCGAAGGCAGGCCAGGCCGCGCGTACTTTGATTGACAGCTGTATGCAAATTAGAAGTCGATCTTCGGAACCAAGATGGCGATGACTAGAGCAGTGATAACTACACTGGCGGGAACGTGCCCCTTTAAATATTTATAATTGCTTTTGATGATTAACTTACCCTGTTCACATTGATATATGCAATATTTTGTTTAATATATAATTATCTGTCATTGTATTTTGTTTGTAATAGTGCTTAGAGTCTTTGGTGAAAACAGTTTGCTTTACATGGTATGAAGGTGGGGGAAATCAGTTAAATAAATACATATTTTAAGTGCTTTGCCCTTGACAGTAGGCTATTGGCAAATTGGCCGCTGTTCATGTCAGTTTATATAGAACATAAAATTCTTTGGCATACGTGTATACTGCCCAAAACAAAACATTTGGTTTTGAAATTAGAGCATTTTCTCGAAGCACACAATACGGCCACTGTTCTGGTCTGCTCAAAATCCTTCTCACAAATGAGATTAAAACAAAGCTTTTAAAGTGTGATTTGATTTCAATGTTTGTTTTTTTGCAGACCATACATCTATGGGCCTACAAGTCAAGGGGAGCGAATGCAGATTCTGCAGAACTTTCAACACAACCCTGCTGTCAACACAATCTTTATCTCCAAAGTAAGATCTATCTGCATGTTTTCAGAAGCAACTATTACTTTGTAATAAGTCTGATATGTAGCAATATAGCAATCATGTCATATTATCTTAACATCATTGTCTGCATTGTGATGATATCTCAAAATCTGACCTAAACGGAGATGATTATATATTATCAAGATAACTGGATATTTAGCCATCCCAATTTTAGGCCTGATGGGTCCAGTTTTCAGTGTAGCTGCCAAAGGGAATCATTTTCCTATTTAGTCACTAAAAAAATCAATATATTAGAACAAATAATACTTCGATGAAATAATGTTGAATAAATATTTTAAATTTTTAGGGCCACTAAATTCTTGAAATTTGTTTTAAGTGCCCATTTTTCTAAAAGGTAAATTTTTCCATCAGCGTTTCATAACGTAATTGTAATTGTATTGTTAAACATGGGAATTTCAAGTAATTATAATTGTGATCAGGCATTTGTTCTTCTGTTAGGTTAACAGAATATTTGACAAGGGTGCTTATTATGAAATAATTATAATTATAAAAGGCCCAAAATGGTAACCTTTGCAGGGGTATGCTCATTCCACAATATAGGCACCCCAATATTTAAGATGGAGCCTTTAAATATTACCATCTTATCTATCAATATGTATGCTTCTTGCTGGATCCCCTCTGTATCTGTCTCTCATTTTCTGTCTTGTTCTAAATTTCTTTTGTTTGTCTGCGTGTCTTCCCAGGTTGGTGACAATTCCTTTGATCTCCCCGAGGCCAACGTCTTGATCCAAATTTCATCTCATGGTGGTTCTAGAAGGCAAGAGGCTCAACGTCTAGGTCGTATCCTCAGAGCTAAGAAAGGTAACCTCATTGTAATATCTGGCAAGACATTCATGTGAATAAGCCATATTTGTCCCAAACATAAACTGAGAACAGTACATCTTTTCAACATGAACAAATCTTTGTTCAGAACACACCAAAACTTATATGCTACATGATCGACTTTTTCTGATCGATTCCACACCGTTTCATTCACAATGCAATCCTATGACCAGGGCCCCGTCTTACAAAGAGTTACTGATTGATCCAAATCAATCGTTAGTCCTCCAATCAATCACAAGTTTGCAGTCTCCTATCTCTTATGTACATAGTTGCAATTGATATCAATCACAAATAAGTTGCGATTGATATCAACTCTTTGTAAGACGGGGCCCAGAACTCAACTTTATCTTTAAGTGGCCAATCACAAAACAATGCTTTGGTCTTGTGTTACTATACCTTGTCAAACTAAGAGCCTCAAATATTTCTTCTTTAACCGCTGACCTATAGAATGCTAGGTAAAGTTACAGTATTTAGGTTGATTTTATACATTCTACCACTACACAAATTACCTTTTTCAGGTGATTGGTACACTATAAGCTTTAACATAACAAAAAAAATCAGGTTGAACAAAAAAAGTTCTTCTGAGGAACAAGTTTTCCTTTGTTAAATATGATCTTAGACTCAGGGGCCAGGTTTAACTGAATTAGTAGAATACAGACAATAGTATATCAAAATCTATTTTATAAAATTTGATATTCCTTTCTTCACAAAAAAAATTGATTTGTTTTTTTATACAGGTTTCATTGCAGAGGAATATAATGATATTAATTTTCTAAAATTTGATTACCTCTCTTTACAAAAAAAACAACAACCCAAAATGAGTGGTATGTTAAAGATAATCTTGATTCGTTTTTTATACAGGTTCCATTGCAGAGGAATACAATGCGTTCTTCTATACACTGGTCTCACAAGACACTCAAGAGATGTTCTATTCCCTCAAGAGACAGAGATTCCTTGTCAATCAAGGATATAGCTTCAAGACTATCACCAAGCTAGCGGGCATGGAACAGGTATTTCATTCGATAGACCATTTTTTAAATGTAATGTAATCAAATTTAATGTGTAATTCTTTGTTAAAGGTATTACAAAGTTTTGGTATGGGGTCCTGAATTTGGTTCAAATGAACATATTGGAAGCATATGCGTTCCTACAATATTCATTGATCGTTGTCGCGGTTGAAATTGAGTCTAAAGTTATGAAATTATAAATAAAAAACTCTTTATGTTGTATAGCTCCCTCTCAAGGTCAAGATATTAATTTAGCTTTGAAACAATGTTTCTTGACTAAAATCGACCGATTAGCTATTCCCGTTTGGAAATTATATACCACAACTACATATTCTGAGAGTTTCATGGTCGCAGCTACCATTGTACGGCCATAGGTGCTATTTGAAATTTATCAAAATTTACCGGGAGCACCGGTAAATTATTATATTCAATTTTTCTCGAAAACAGAAGTGTTTTAGGGGCTAATTTTTTTGGTGCGTATAATACATCCACAGGGGCATCCAAATATATCAAAATTGTAAAGATTCACTATCCACCCAATTTTCAAAATTTCCCAAAACTTTGTATTACCTTTAAGTGCCATGTTACAAATTATTTCATTACCCTGTTATGAATAATTGTATTACAATAGTCAGAATGCAAATTGCATACATCAATTGTTGCTAGGTAGGACAAACATTTTGGCTTGTCCTACGTTACAGCACATATGCGATTTGCATTCTAGCTATTGAACTGTAACTATTTTAAAAAGGTGAAATGAATTAATTTGTAAGAGGCACCTAACAAAGATTTGTGCATTAAATTTGTATTACTTTACGAAAATGCCTATTTGTTTGGATTTCATATTTTTGCAACTTGTACTTGTACATTAATTTGACACGTACAGAAACTGCAGCGGCTTTTTAGGGGCGGTTTACTGCGCCGTATGTGAGCAAGCCTTTACTAGGATGAATTGCTGTTATTCTAGTGAGATTGGCACTAAGTTGTAATATTGCATCCACTGTCGTAATACTGAAATGACTTATTACTTCAAGAATTTGAGAAAAGTAATAATAATCATAAACTGGATTTATATAGCGCTTAATACGGAATACCGTCTTTAAGCGCTTTACTTATAGTATTACCCTGGTCATCGGATTCATGCATGCACAATGTGCACCATCTCCATTCCCTGGGGAGTATTCCTACCATATGTTAACCGTGAGGGCAAGAAATAATAGGATATGACAAGTGCTGGGAGGTTAATTTGATAAAAGCGTTTGATTATGTAAAGTGTGTTCATATGAATGTATGAATTGTGTGTCGGAAGAAGCATTTGATAGTGTATAGTGTGTTCATATGAATGTATGAATTGTATGTCGGAAGAAACATTAGATAGTGTATAGTGTGTTCATATGAATGTATGAATTGTATGTCGGAAGAAGCATTTGATAGTGTGTAGTGTGTTCATATGAATTTATCACTTGTATGTTTGCAGAGGCATTCGATAGTGTATAGTGTGTTCATATGAATATATCACTTGTATGTTTGCAGAGGCATTCGATAGTGTATAGTGTGTTCATACATGTATGAATGTATCAATTGTATGTCTGCAGAAGCATTTGATAGTGTATAGTGTGTTCATATGAATGTATCAATTGTATGTCTGCAGAAGCATTTGATAGTGTATACCATAGTGTGTTCATATGAATGTATCACTTGTATGTTTGCAGGAAAACCTGAAGTACTCGACCAAACAGGAGCAGCAGCAGCTCTTACAGCAGGTACTCGCTGCTACTGATGCTGATGCGGAAGAAGAATTAGTTCCTGGAGATCTCAAAACTGGCTCTCGGGTAAAACTACCACTCTCTCTCACTCACACACACACTCTCTCTCACTCACACACACACTCTCTCTCACTATGTCTCTCTCTCTCTCACTCTCTCTCTCTCTCTGAGAAAAGGCTGTTGATATATATTTTTTGGCAAAAGAACTCATTTACAGGGCATTTACAGGAATTAAAGAAAAGGAAAAGGAATTAAACAGCTTTTTCCTCTTTGGTTTCTTTACGTCTCCTCTTGTCTTGATCCGTCTCTATTCTGGCGAACTTGTCCTCATTATTCTTCCCTTCTTTTATCCACGATTTTGTGCAGGTGGTTCGTCGTGTTGGTAACATGAGCTCAATGTCTGGTGCTGATGATCAAGTCTACATGGAATACCAGGCAAAGAACAAGAGCGTTCATCCGCTCTTCAAGAAATTCAGAAGGTGATACCATTTCTATGAGAGACTAGTGATGCTATTCTGAGATGCCATATGAAGAACGGACTTGATGCCATGACCTACTCATCTGAAAGTTGTACAGTGAAACCTGCATATAAAGGCCGCTCAAAGGAAACATGAATATTGGTCTTAATAGGCAGGTGGCTTTACGCATCTCATACCATATGAAGAACAGACTGGATGCCATGGCTTACGCATCTGAAAGTTGTACAGTGGAACCTGCATATAAAGTCCGCTCAAGGGGAAAATGAAAATTGGTCTTTATAGGCAGGTGGCTTTAATTATACTCATCTTATACTATATGAAGAACAGACTTGGATGACTTCGCTTACTCATCTGAAAGTTGTACAGTGGAACCTGCATATAAAGGCCGCTCAAAGGAAGCATGAAAACTGGTCTTTATAGGCAGTTGGCTTATATTCATCTCATACCATATGAAGAACAGACTGGATATCATGGCTTAGTCATCTAAAAGTTGTACAGTGGAACCTGCATATAAAGGCCGCTCAAAGGAAACATGAAAACTGGTCTTTATAGGCAGTTGGCTTATATTCATCTCATACCATATGAAGAACAGACTGGATATCATGGCTTAGTCATCTAAAAGTTGTACAGTGGAACCTGCATATAAAGGCCGCTCAAAGGAAGCATGAAAACTGGTCTTTATAGGCAGTTGGCTTATATTCATCTCATACCATATGAAGAACAGACTGGATATCATGGCTTAGTCATCTAAAAGTTGTACAGTGGAACCTGCATATAAAGGCCACTCAAAGGAAGCATGAAAACTGGTCTTTATAGGCAGTTGGCTTATATTCATCTCATACCATATGAAGAACAGACTGGATATCATGGCTTAGTCATCTAAAAGTTGTACAGTGGAACCTGCATATAAAGGCCACTCAAAGGAAGCATGAAAACTGGTCTTTATAGGCAGTTGGCTTATATTCATCTCATACCATATGAAGAACAGAATGGATATCATGGCTTAGTCATCTAAAAGTTGTACAGTGGAACCTGCATATAAAGGCCGCTCAAAGGAAGCATGAAAATTGGTCTTTATAAGTAGTTGGCTTATATTCATCTCATACCATATGAAGAACAGAATGGATATCATGGCTTAGTCATCTAAAAGTTGTACAGTGGAACCTGCATATAAAGGCCGCTCAAAGGAAGCATGAAAATTGGTCTTTATAGGCAGGTGAAGTTTTTAAAAAGGTGGTCGCTAAAGCAAGTTTGACTGTATTAGATGATGGAATGGTGTCAAATCACCATATGTACTTAGCTGTACTAACAAAGTTGTGCATTGTTCATTTGAAAAAGATTTGGTGACCATATTCATGTTATATGATAAACTGGAGGAATATGTGAATTTTTACATATCAAGCATTTCAAATTTGAAATGGGTACATCTCAATGTTTCTATTCATCTTAGCCATTGTGCATTATACTTCAAGGTGTGTTTATTTTTAAAAGATCTACACAAAGTCATGAGTATTTCTACACCTTTCTGTGAATGTTGCCCCATCGTCAGTGACAGCTAGTGTACAGTGTACATATGAGCTCCACTCGTCAAATCTCTTTACCTAGGATTCTTATTTTTGAATTCAAACATTAGATAAGTATCCTTATAATAATGATATGTTCATTTATATAATTCACTGACACCACTCACCAGACTTGGTTGAAATATCATTAATGGGTGTGAAGTCTGCACACAGCAAACCAGTAGTCCATCAAGAAATACCCCCTAGTTTCTCATTTAGTCTTCGGGTGAGGGAAATGTACGACAACGACTTTACCATATGGGGGATGGGTGGAAAAGGGCTGAGCATTACCTAGGGCCTGCTGGCAATAAAACTGAAGGCTGATCCTGGTGATTGACAACACCTGTTATTTGGTAAACACCTGAATGGTGTCGAATTCCCCATGAGAGCCCAAGACTATCCGCCTTTTCACACACAGCTAAAATTCTATAAACATGATTAGTATAAACGTGTTTGAAACGTGTTTAAACTAATCACGAGCCTTTCACACACAGAAATTTCGGTGCGATCGTTAATCGTTTCGTGATTAACTACTGCTCGTAGTGCCATTGCGCATTGAAGGTCATGTCACATCAATCAAAGCGCACGCTCCATCCAGTTTAAACACGTCTGAAACACGTTTAAACACGAATAACCTTTCACACACAAAATGTCAAGCTCGCTAGATACGAACTTCGTATCTGCAGCCTGCTTTTAGGGGCGTATGCATCGCGACTTCGTATCTATCCCAACATCGTATAAACGATGTTCACACTGGGAAATTTTGTCTATAAACATGTTTAAAACTGTTGAGTTAAACACGTTGATTCTAATCATCTCTGGAAACGATGAATTTTAGCTGTGTGTGAAAAGGCTGTATGTCTCTTTAATTGGTGTGGATTAATGTCAAGATGTCAAGGTGGCTCAGTGGATAAAGAGATATCTTTGCAACAGGGATGTCCCCAGTTTAAAACTAAGTCAGTAGTTGATGGTTTGGTTTGATGCTTCGAAATTAATGGCAACTGTGTACTAATAAGAGATAGGATTTGCAATTAATGTAAAGTTGCAATTGATTTGATCAATTGCAACTCTTTGTAAGATGGGGCCCAGGTCCCGGGCCCAGGTATTACAAGGTAATTTTACTGGTCCCAGCTCTTTCCTTTTTTGTCTTTTTTTTTTACACAGGTAATTTTCATGGTTCCAGTGTTCTTTTTTGTATACCAGTAAGCAAGTTTCCTCTGTATAGTGACAATGTACATGCTGCAACTTGTTGAAGAAGATTATATTGCCTTTTGAATACAAGACAAGTTGTATAATTATGATTTGTTTGTTTTGCCAACAAGAAAATGTTTTTATTCTTTTTAATAAAGGGCATCCTATTGTTAATCTATGTAGTGACTTCATTACTTTTTATTCAGTTTTTTTCACTAGATTCATACTCTCTTGAATATTTAAATGATGCAAGAATAAATTATTGTGAAACAATGAAAAGTGAATTGTACTGTAGTCTGTTACAGGGGTTACAATGGTTCTATTACCATTTAACTTAATATCATACATACATACATGTATATTGATAATGTGTGTGAATTTGACCTGGGCCCAGTTTCATAAAAACTAATAAAATCAGCAAGTTTACTGTTATATAAGCTACTGCTATTAATGCATTTAATTGGCTGAGGGAATTTGTTACAGATATGTGACACTTGTTCCTGATGAATTTTGTTTGTGAAACAGGGCCCAGATCTAAATGAAGAGGGAGCTTTGTGATATGTATTATGAACGAATAACTTATACATTGTACAATAAATAATGAATATATACATTATTATCAACAGTAATTGACTTATGTTATAATTTACATTTTCACGTGGATAGCAGAAAATACAACGAAAATGGAAACCACAGGGAATGCCCAAGACAAAATTATGAATGGTTCATGCAGAGCTCTGTAGATAGCATTGAAAAAGTTACAAATCATTGCATCAAAGTACAAACATGTACATTCCGTTTCCTTTACTTATTAACAATTTTTCTTCTAAACCGCTTAAGATGCAATTTGCGGTATACAAATATCGTATTATTATTTTATTTTGACATTCATATTCTGTCAAAATATCCTCTTTTTTTTGTAGAATTGAAATTGGGATGCAGTGCATACAAGACATTTATTGATAGCTGATTTATTCTATTTTTTTTTTTTTTTTGGGGGGGGGGAGGGAGGGGAGTATTGTTAAAACATTTGCTCCCCAGTGATCTTAACCCATTAAGTACTGAATTCATTCATTGCCATAGGCTTAATACAGGGGCCACCCGGTTACAGTAGGCAATGGATTAAGACTGCACTATGACCCTTGACTTTGTCCTGGTATTCAGTTTAAATGCTTTAAAACCAATGTACAGTGTGAGTCAACAAAAATTTACACCTTGAAAATTGCTAATTATTTTAAAAATTATCTTTGAACAGTACATTTATTATACATCTTATGAAAGATTGTTTAATCCCAAATCATTTTGTATCATTATGTGTAGTATGTGTTCACGCTTGGATGAACAGGAGGCATTGTGATGTTTAATTAAAACAATTGGGATTTGGGTATTAAATTGGGTTTTGCAGATCCAAATAACATCCCTTACAAATCATATGCCACACAAATATCGAATATCGAATATCAACGAACATTTGTGCGCGTGTGTGACTTTGCTTCTACAAAAAGCATATGCATTTGCATTTCATTTGATACATTCAATCCATTCTCTCACCCCGCTAATCCTAACATAATACATGCTGTAGGCATCACTTTGACGCAAGTCGATTTTTGCACTCTCGCAAACAATACCTCCTGTTATTCCAAGCGTGAACACATACCACACAAAAATTATACCAAAAGATTGGGATAAAACACTCTTTCATAATTAGATGTATAATAATTTACCGTTCATAGATGATTTTTAAAATAGTTAGCAATTTTCTAGGTGTAAACTTTTTTTGACTCGCACGGTATGTGCATTAATTTATATTCTGTATAACGGGTCTTTGCAGAGTAAGCGAGGTATTCTAAAACTGAATGACTGAAAACTTAAAACACAAATAACAAACAAAAAAACAAGTCAGTGTCAAATAGTTCATTGTTTATTCTACTTTCAATGATTTATTAGAAGAATACAAATTACAATGTAAGCATGACATGCGTACCTGATTTAACCCACACAGCAATGGCTAATATTCATTGCATAATTTATAATGCTATGAACACAAATATTAATATGAACACAATATAAGCATGACATGCATACCTGAATTAACCTACACACCAATGGCTGGTATTCCCTGCATAATTTTATGAACAAAAATATTAAAGGTATAGACCAGTTCTGGTCATACGATCCCAATGTGAAAGAAATATTGTGGAATCGATCATAAAAGCTTGGAAGTATTGGTGTGTACTGCAAGGTTCTGGAATCATTAAAATGATAAGAAATTTGGCCCAGTCTTCGTAAAGTTACAAGCACTTTACACAGAAAGATGTATATGGGACTACGCGATATCTATCAAGGCCAGATCGATATGATAATTTACCAAATATATCAATAAGTAGGCGGTTTTCCTGAAAAATTTGTATCATCACGTAGGTCAAAACATATTCTTTCACATGATTGGTAGTAAGAGCTTCTATTTCATTTTTTGAGAGGGGGCGTTTCAAAAACTGGTCTATACCTTTAATGTGAAACAGCTAAGTTGAAATCATAATCTTATATATTTATAAAATAAAAACAAACCAAAATGAACGTGGAAAAGGACATCTATTCAAAATTCTTGCGTAGTACAACTACAAGTAGTAATTAATTATCATAAAGGCTATAAACCGCATTCTCTAAACGTATTTAGTTCACATGTATTCCAATATCATTTTCAATGACTTCTTTGCGACCTCTTGATTTATTATTTCAAATGATGTACTACAATAGAGATGTTCTGAATCATTCCTCCTGATACCAAGATACGGTTTGGTTTGGTTTGGTTTGTTTGATTTTACCAGACTGCTATTAAATAAAGCATGTGCATGCCTGTAAGTAATCAGGGGACAGATGGCTTTTAGTCCTCTCCGAGGGACTTTGTAAGGAGGATTAATGCCATACCAAAAGGCACTAGCATATCGACTTGGTTTCAAACCCGGGAACTCCCGTTTACGAGACCACTGCTCTACCACTGAGCCATAGCGCCTCCATACATGTATGTACAATCTAAAACAGAGACAAAAACTAGGAAGTACCTAGGTGTGCATGTAACTATCCAACATCCATGAATGTAGATACCACAGGTCACATGTACATTGTGTGTGGGAAACATCTTTGACGGAGCACCAACCTACACATAGCTTCCTCTCCGCTAAGGCAAGGGTTCACACTAAGTGCTGCATGCCCTGGGGTGTTTCACAAAGATCCTAAGTTGAAGTTATCTCTAAGCTGCACTTAACAATTATAGAAAGCCGTTAGCATCTTATAAAAAATAAGGTAAAATTATTTTATAAGGCATAAAATGTTAATTCAAATCATTCATATTTTCTATTATAAAGGAGATTTCATATTCTTGATGTGGAATTTATTAAAAATCTAAAATATTTGATATTTGCTTTTGAATATATTTGATTTTAGGGCTACAAATGGCTCTCCATAATGTTTAAGTCCAACTTAGAGTTAAGTTTGACTTAGGATCTTTGTGAAACACCCCCCTGGTTTCACATAAGATGTGGAGTACATATCCTGTATCTTTCTCCTGCATCAGCTATAGGAAGCCACTTGGCTTTTGTTTCTTTCAAACAATAACATCAATACATTCCTTGCTTTAAAGTGTTCTAATTTGCATTTGATCACATTTCTGAGTGATAATTTGCATGATTCAATCAATGGGGAAGGTTACATGTTTATCCTAGAAATTGTCACCACATAATCTTTAACTTCACTGTCAACTTTGAAAACTACTGCAAGAAATTTCCCTTTACAATATCAAGAAAGCAACCTCTAAAGCCTAAATAATGAAAAGAAAATACATGTATAGACAACTTTGTCTACATTTTCACCCGCCTTTAGTCTTTTTTCCTTTTCTTTTTTTGCTCCAAAAGAGGAAAACTCCAATGAATACCTGGTACCATATTTGGTATTGGTACAGGCTTTGATGAAGAATTATCTCCCATTCAAACATTCTATACGTACATTTTTACACATACAAATTATATGGGGTTGATTCAACTAAGAAAAAAGAAACTTATAAATGCTTTCATATTTCATATGTGTAGCCTACTTAAAACAGAGACAAATTGAATGGACACACTTTGCTTAAAGCTATTCTTTATATGCCACATCCTTATGACTGGGTTGTCTCAACCTAATGCCCATTCAACTATACCTGACAAGAAACGAAGCATTGATTCCTTCAGATATGCTATGTAGTCCCACATAACATTACACCGATGGTCTAATGAGAGTGAGATGTAGTCGTACAATATGTGCACTAAATCTACATAGAGAAAGATATTTTTGTAGATCAGGGGAGTGTTTCACAAAGATCCTAAGTTGAACTTATCTCTAAGTTGGACTTAACAATTATGGAAAGCCGTTAGCATCTATGAAAATATTTGTAATAGTTATTGTAAAAGGCATAAAATGTTGATTCAAATCCTTCATGTTTTCTATTATCAAGGAGATTGCATGTTCCTGATGTGGAATTTATAAAAAGTCTAAAATACTTGAATTTTTGCTTTTGAATATACTGTATTTTAAGGCTACAAATGGCTCTCCATAATTTTTAAGTCCAACTTAGAGTAAAGTTTGATTTAGGATCTTTGTGAAACACCCCTCTGGAGTCTTGGAGACGTCTATGAAATCCCATTTCTATACGATGGGTTTGTCCTTTAACTGACCCGTAAATGCTTGAACCATGACCTTGACGTGAGTAAAGTCACAAAAGGGCTGATTGCCTGTTTGCTTGCATCGACACATCAGGTAAGATTTGCTCTTCTCTACCTCAAAGCGAACTGGCTTAAACTCTGTAGGTTTATGGGCTCCATCACAGAATGGCTGTAAGATACAAAGTAAACATCGCATCTCATATCCATTCCAAAAAAAAATCTATTGTAACCCTTTTAAACAGTTCTGTATCAACCAATTACACATTCTTTTCAGAGATATCCTCTATTTCAATTCAATTTCAATTCGTCTTTATTTTCATTTCCAACTGAAAGATAAACAAAGGCATTACAAATATTATCACATCAAGATGAAAATGACTATGTACATATATTTTGTTCATACTTTCATAATAAAATCTTAAAATAAATTATTAAAATTATTGTCTGTCCAAGCACATAACATTCCTTCCATAGTCCATACCGACAGAGTTGCATACTACAGATAGTTGTGAAAAGGTTGGCATAGACGTATTTTCTATACTGTACACTCTAGATTATTAATGAATTCTATAATACAACCTGTCATTCTGACAGTAGCGAAACCAATATAGCGAAGCTTTAAGTTAAAAAGTGATTCATGTGTTTCAAAACAGGATTCAAAGAAAGTAGTTATATTGGTCAAATACACACTTGGCAGAGCTGATGTGTTGTTAGACACAATGGTGGCCCTACAAACGCTGATACAAATCAAATACAAAATAAGTTGAAGCCAAAATATTTGATAGGGAAAATGGAGCCTAAGGAGGAAGCATACTAATACCTAAAGGGGAAGTTAACCCTCATATTAAGTTGGTTATAATAAAAGCATAACAATGAGAGAAACAAATCAATGAAAGTTTGAGCAATATCCGATTAAAAATAGGTTAGGGACATGAACATATGTGCACAAGTCAAATGTTCTTTGACTTACGCACCAGTCCAAGATTACATAAGTCGAAGCACTTCACTCACTCCCATCAAGATTGACTTACAAGAATTTGACTGACTTTACTTTGTAAATAAATATCATTCTCTTTGTGGAGCTCACTATTAGCCATTTTTAGGGTTCTTATTCCTCTGAAAAGAATTGCATGGTGTAATTAACCCTAAAAACTTCACCTCAATATTGATATTATTCTTGTTTTTCTTGTTTACAGTACCTGTTTCTTGCTGAGTCCACATTTGCACCAGGAATATTTCTTGCCCGCCTCCAACTTGACCATTGTAGGAATCAGCTTTGCTACATAAGTTCCTTTAGGGCCGACCTTGATACTTCGTACCTATCAAAATAAACCATTTATGGGACGATGTACATGCTTAATGTAGTGATAACGTAACACAAGTATTCTAAGGACTGGGTTAACATTGGTCTTATATCCAAATAATCCAATCCATGTATTTATAAAGTGCCAATATCTAGTTGCCTAAACAAAGGTGCTGATGAGACTGAAAAAATACCAAAAATGTCTGTTCATGATTTTAACTGGGAAAGACAAAAAAGCAGTCACTAACTGTAAGCAATCTGAAATATACTTTATATATATGACCAATGTTTATATACCTATTCCTTTAATCCTTAGAATAAGTTCAAATTGAATCCTATTAAATTATTTATTATACACAAGACTATATCAATATTATAACTTCCCGAGCCTATACAGTTGCATGACCTCAAGCATTGCTTTCTCTTTAGGCTCCATCATATTTCTCCCTTTATTTAACTTATTCTCTTCATTTGTATACAAACAACAACAACAAATGAAAAATGTAACATGCCAAATGGAATAATGTATTATACAACATGTGAAATTAAACTGAAACTGAAACTTTATAACCAGTCACTTTCACAGTTATCATGTGATCAAGTTTTAAGAAAATCTAAAGGGGACGTCCACCCTGATATTAAGTTGGTTTTAATAGAAGCAGAAAAATGAGAGGAACGAGTCAGTGAAAGTTTGTGCAATTTAATTCTGATCAAAAGATAAGAAAGTAATGAATTTTTGAAGTTGCAATCAATCAAACACATACTGGCAACTCTGTGATAGTATCTTCAATTGTATGGTGGTGTGACCATAGTTTGTGCGTGATCTTTCTTAGTTCGCTATCTCAAAAATCTGATACCACCAATGGAAAGAAGAACCTACAATTACTGAGAGACAAAATTGTCTTTGGAATTGGGTGTCAATTATGAAAATATTGACAAAAGATTGGCAAATTTTGCTGTCCTTTGCATCCGTTTTGAAAAAAAGTACATTTACCAACAAGGGTCTAGGAATCATCTAGACCGAAAACTTCAGTCTCTCTAATCGTCGGTTGTTCCACTGAGACTACGTCTGGCTCCACTAGACCTCCGATTATAGAGACTGAAGATTGTCCTATCGGGACTGTACGGAACCAATGGTTCGGTTCGGTTCGGCAGGACCGCGATGAATGAGATATGCTACAAGATTTTCACTCTTTACATCCTCATACATGCTGCAATATTACAATAATTAGAGTCTAATTAAAAATAACATATATATAGCTTATTTGACTTACGATAGCTTGCTCATTTAGATCCTAAATTAATGATTAATCTGAGAAAGTCTCGTCGTCAACATTATCCGTCTTGGTTTTAGTTGATGAATATTTCTTTTTTCTTTTCGAACGTCCAATAGCTACCGTAGTGACGTACGAGTCAGCCCGGCTTGACCAACGAACTCCCACGAAACGAGTGCTCTGATTGGCCATTGGCTATGTTTTGGTAGGTGGACCCGGAAATATATCGGCCGCCGGGTAATATTTCAAATGCATAAACGTATACTGCTTCGCGGTTCTGAGATACAAATTGGATAATTCATATAAGTAAGTCCGTAAATTATGTATTCAATATTAAGTTATCAAATTTTGATAACTGTAATTAGGACAAATGACATACCAACCTAATTTACATCTGATTTAGAAATCAGAAAATTAGATCTAAATAAAGAAAATCGGGGGAGAAATGTCGGAAACAAAAAGCTGTTCCGCTGTGGCTCTAAATTACCCGCACGGTACGAGATCTCTGGTGTACCATCTGTATTGGGGAATGACAACAAATGTCAGTTTTATTAAAGAAATGACCCAAATCAGATGGTTATTTCTGTCTAGGAATCATCATAATTCATATCGTGAGAACTTGAGAAGATTTTATCAAAATTTTAAATTTAAATAAAAGCACTGATGGGGAGGGGGACAGTTGACCCTCCAAATAAAATTGAAACGTGGTTTAGATCTATTTCTAATTCGATACCAGTGATTTACAAATGTTGCTGAAATGACATGATTTTCAGGGTTTTTTTTCTTCTCACTTTTGCCCATTATGCCAGAGGCGGAACTGCTCCCAAACGCCTCTTTTAAGATAGGACAAGTGCCCCTTTTCTTTTCTTATAACTGTCCTTTCCTCTCTTTTCATCTCTGGTGAGCTGAGTAGACTCTACGTTTATTCTGGTCTGGTGCAAGAAACTCCCCTTTTCATTTTTACCTCTGATATTTTTGCCCTTTTTGGCCCCTTTTCCTTTTTAATAAGTGTACTTTTTCCTTCGTAATAAGAACACCTTTTCCTTTCTCTTAAATGCCACTTTTCACCTCAGATAAGTGCCCCTTTTCCTTTCTATAATCTTAATAATATTATGAGCGGACCTCTCAGCTCTCGCACTCGCGCCGCTCGCTCGCGCTCGCGCGCTCGATCCCCCTTTAGCTTACATGCCCCTTTTTACTCACTGGAACTGTCATGACCGTGTTCAACCTGCTGCAGGCACCAGCACATAGTCGGTTGAGTCCGCCGCTCAAATTCATTGAAGTTCTTAAGATTGACATATTTACCGGTGGTGGTAGGTCTATTTAACGTTCTGAAAGTGAAAATTACTTCACTTTTCTCTGTTTTTTTTCTTCAAATGCCTGTGCAGCACACGTACGTGCAATTCGAGTGCAGTGAAAGTTAAACAAAACTTGTTTACACACGTAAACTTAAACCCCAGTCGCTAACTATTTCGGTAGTAGCAAATAACTCACACATATATATAAAACGACAGGTTCTTAAGGCTAAGCACTAGCAAGTGCCGATGGAAAAAGAAGAAGATCTTCCGGTTCGTATGTCACCGATATAGCTATCGCTAGAGCTACCGCATAGCAACGATCACTTTGCCCGTGCACACTTTGTTTACAGGCTATGCTAGGCTAACAAACAACAAGGAGAAAGGCAAAGGCAAAGCCCATCAAATTACAAAATAGAGTCTAGATCTACGCTAATTTATCTGAAGAGGCACTTTTAATTGCAGTGGTGACATCAATCAAGAAAATCATGAGTTCAAGACAAGTATTGCAAGGTAATATTGATTTATCTACGCCTTGATTAAGGGTCAAAAGTCTCATTTTTTTAAAGTTGATACAGCAGCAGTCGCCACGCATGGCGCCGCACCGGAGCTCTCCAGCCAGAGCTAGAGAGGAGGCGGCGAAGCTGCAGCTGTAGAATCTATGCCTGAGCTGTGACCCGTGTACCCAAGTCTTAACGAGCTATCGCGAGCGCTGCATTAAATCACAAATTACATGATACTTACTTAGTCTAGAGACAGGTTGTATTCATAAAACATAGACTCTAGATACATTGTAGATGTAGACCTACTTCCTAAATTTTCTATCACAATAAAAAAGGCACCAAAATGACCAATCATTGATTGAATCAATCATTGCATCAGCCATCAATATTTAATTCGGGTCTAGAAAATGGCATCATAATTGTTGTTATGACAGTTAATGATCGAGTGATGAGTAATGTTTATGAATTATTGAATAGATCTATGATTTATTTTAGATTTAGATGTTGCCCCGTTCCAGGGCCAGGTGCTGTTGAGTGTTGATCCTATTTCTTCTTCTTCTTCCTTTTGAGTACAGACCTCTTTTACAGACTAGGGTGTGTGCAGGTGGACCACTACACCAGGGTTTCCCCCTACTCTTATACGAATAGTGCAGTGGGTTTTTAACGTGCAAAGGTAGTGACTCTTCTCTACACAGGGCCTCCATTTAACATCCTATCCAAGGGACGGTCTATTTGTTGATGTCTGCAGATTATGAAATAGATCTAGATTGACAAAAGATTAACAAATTTGGCAGCTTTGCATTCATTAAAAAAAGAAAGAAAAGTAGATCTAGTCTACTGCAAGTTCTACTAGATCTATACTAGATCTAGACCTAGATCTAGACCAAAGCTTGTAGAATATGAGAATTCATGGATCAAATATCACTTTTCTCAAATCTTTGAAATGTGCACAAAGTTGACATTGCCTCCCCAAATAAATAACCAATTTACCATAAACTAAAGTTAAACGATATGGTTCATTTCTTTCTTCTTCTTTAAAAAAAAAACTATGCAGTGTTTGAGCAGTATCAGAAAGCCCGCACTACGTTTGTCCAGACAGTTGCGGAGCTGGCGTCAAGACCACAGAATATTGAAACTTTGCAAAATGCAGGTAAGTTTGCAAACACAAAAAAAAAAAAAATATTCAAATTTATATATTCAACATCTATAATTTATGATATAAAAGACAGTATGGTTACATCTATGCAGACAGATGAAACAACATATCAGAGACACACATGCTTAATATAATGGTTGTACTTTGTTTTTTCTTCTCACTACATTGTTACATTTTTGTGAAGGTTCAGTCAAAAATGTGAAATACAAAGTATGATTTGTTTGTAATTCCATACGATCTGGGTCAACTTGGCACTAGCGAAAGTTCACACTCGGACGAAGTTCATGAATGAGTTATCCAGCAAGACAGCTGAATCAGTTGCAAATAGGAATGTGTAAAATAGTTAATAATTGAACATTTGATAAGGTGAGATTTTGCAAATTATGGACTTAATACTTAATAGATGTTTAGAGCTTCTAATGTAGCTTGCAATTGAAATCTCCAAAACTTATCACAGAGCGAAGCCAAGTTTTCCCTAGTGTTGAAATAGTCCAACCTACATGTAACAGCGTACAGTAGTTTAAGCCCCGATCCTAATATTTCCAATATACACACATCCTACATGTACTTGTATTAATGCATTACTACTTTTTTTTAAAGGTGTTATGTCCCTGCTTCGTCCTCTGCTGCTGGACATTGTACCCACAATTCAACAGACGGCAGCCTTAGCTTTGGGTCGCTTGGCCAACTATAACGATGACCTTGCAGAAGCAGTGGTAAAGGGAGATATTCTTCCTCAACTTGTCTACTCTCTAGCTGAACAAAATGTAAGTCTACTGATAATTATAACCAAAACTCAGTTCCTTTCATGTCCATATAGTGCAAATAAAGACAATTTTTTTAATTGTGTGGGATTTTTTTTTAAATAAGAGGAAAAACAATGTTTCTGCAAGAGATTTGCAATACTCATCTATTACTAAAACTAGTTAATATAAAGTGCAGGAATCATAGCCTTCCGACAATAAAAGCAGTAAATGAAAGAAGCACGTAAGATCACTACACAAGTTGTTGAATCTGTGAACTCCTCCGAAAATGTTGGTTGAAAACCACAATTTTCCCCTCTAATTTTTGCAGAAGCATTTTTTTCCTGAACTTTTTACAATTTATTGACTAAATTAATGTTTTTTTTTTCTTTCTTTCTTTTGTTAATAATGACAGAGATTCTACAAGAAGGCGGCTGCATTTGTTCTTCGAGCCGTAGCCAAACATTCACCCCAGCTTGCTCAGTCTGTGGTAGACTGTGGAGCACTGGATGCTCTTGTTATCTGCTTAGAGGAGTTTGATCCAGGTGTCAAGGAGTCAGCAGCTTGGGCTCTGGGATACATTGCCAGACATAATGCAGGTCAGTATCAATAGCAAAAATTACAATATGCCATTATTGTAATGTAACCAAGTTTAATGCATACCCTATGTCTTATTTCATTCACCTGTTAAGAATGATTGTATTTCATTAGTCAGAATGCAAACTGCATATATTATGTATTAGTAGGTAGGGCAAGCCATAATGTTTGTCCTATACCTAAAAACAAATTCTGTATGCAATTCGCATTCCGACTACCGTGTATTGAAGAAACAATTATTTGAAACGGTTGAACAGAATAATTTCACAAAGACCTATGCATTAAATTATGTTACATTACAAAAATAGCCAATCGCAATTGAGTAACTGATCCTTAAAGCTGAAATTTCGTAGGGTAAGACTTCAGAAATGATATGAAATTCAATTTCAAAAATCTGAATTCTAGAAAGTATTAATGGTTTAAGTGTTTTGATTTTCTTTCAGAGCTTGCTCAGTCCGTGGTTGATGCTGGAGCTGTACCTCTGCTTGTTCTATGTATCCAGGAACCTGAGCTTTCACTGAAGCGTATTGCCGCCTCTGCTCTGAGTGACATCTGTAAGCACTCGCCCGAGCTGGCTCAGACTGTTGTTGATGCTGGTGCAATCGCTCACCTAGCTCAGATGATTCTCAATCCTGATGCCAAACTCAAGGTCAGTATCTCTGTGTTTTCTATGAAAACTGTTCTCTTTTCTGCTCTAGTTCTTTGATTATTTAATAATCAAAGAATTAGAGGAGAAAAGACAAAAACACATTCCAGTTAATACCTTGATAGGGAAAATTAACTGGAATGTGTTTTTATATGTACATTGTAGATCATTAGAAGGCATTGTGTATCCATAATTGCATTATTGCTAACAAATTTACCAGGAAATGTGTCATTATCAGATATATTATCACGCATGCGTACCAAAATTTCATGAGCGTGCACTTTGTCGAAATAATAGAGCCCAGCCCTTTTGTTAATATTTGTGACTTAATTTCACTTTATACTTCACTGTTCTTCTGCATGGTTCTTATCTTATGCGTATTCATTCCCCTTTATTAAAATGGCTGTCGAAAAGTAAAATTTAGGTCACAAATACTCACAAAAAAGGTGCTCATACATGTACATGTTATACAGCTACAAAGTTAAGTTTATAAGTTTGTTGTTCAAATCTGTTTGGTTATGCATTCTCATAAAAACATCTCTTCTATTCTACTTTTTGTATACAGCGTCAAGTATTCTCGGCTTTGAGTCAGATCTCCAAGCACTCCGTGGACCTGGCTGAGATGGTCGTTGAAGCAGAGATCTTCCCTGCTGTTCTGACCTGCCTCAAGGATCAGGACGAATACGTGCGTAAGAACGTAGCCACTCTGATCCGTGAGATCGCCAAGCACACACCGGAGCTGTCTCAGCTGATCGTCAATGCCGGGGGCGTGGCTGCCGTGGTGGATTATGTCGGTGACTCCCAGGGTAATGTGAGGCTCCCTGGTGTCATGATGCTGGGATACGTAGCAGCTCACTCAGAGAATCTGGCAATGGCTGTCATTGTTTCCAAGGTAAGCAACAGCATCTCCTTTATCCCAGTTTGTAAATTAGGGTCATAGAAACTCATGCTTACTTTGTTGAAGGCACGTTAAAGAAAACTAGATTTCAAGATTTAGTGGAAAAGTAGAACCCACTGGCGATATCAGCAGTTATATATTGTACCATTAAGTTTTCATAGATCTCAACCAAGCCTTTTATTAACCGGGCGCCGGGCGATTTTTACCCTACGGTCCCTGACTTTTGGCGCCCGGTAAGACGGGGAAAATGAGTACCGGGCGCCGGTTCATTTTTATTTCTGGCGCCCGGTCTGGGAGAATTAACATTTTCTGTTTCATAAACTTCCACATGTCTAGCACTAAATGTTCACAAATGTGACAAAAACTTACTTGATACGAGTTAAACATGGACTGAATGAACCCTAACAAATCATTACATAATGAGAATCCTAATTAAAATCGCCCAGAAACAATTGCAGCACTAATACGAGCGGCCGCTATCTCCTACTCCTAGCGGAGTACGGATCACACAATACAGGGGATGTACACCACTCAAAGCTAAGACGAGCGCATTTCTCCAAGCCATGCATACATACACAAATGACATCAGTGCTGTACTGCACTACACACACAGTGTCAGTACAAGAAAGTCTCGATGTAACTTCCAAAAATCCATCCCAAAAGCCAAATTTTGCCATCAAAAATGCGGAATCGGAGTCATATTTCCAAAGCTCACGGGGGTTTAGCCCAGGTTTAAGAAACAGTTTCATCAAAATAGCGCTAAAAATCAAGAAATCAGCGATTTTGTTGCCAGTTTTTTTGCCTATCGCATGCCCTTCGGATGTAATGGTATCTTCAAAAAGCCAAATGAAAAACAGAACACCGGACCTGCTGATGCATGGGGTGGTATTCTGGTAGCGCGCACTAAGCTAGTCCACACTTTTATGGAGTGCCTGTTGTCAACTCATTTATCCTGTACAGATTATTTTAATCCTTCAATAAAAAGTCTCCAAAAAATTAATTTTGCAATGAAATGGGAAGAAAAAGATAATATGAGTATGAACTGAATTTCCAAAAAGTCTTTGGTAGATTATCTTTGTCATGAATATTGAAGGAGGAAGATAAAACCTAGCATTCCATAGAAGTGTGAACTAAAATTCTTGTTTAGTCTGGACTTAGTCCCGGCTTAACTTATGAGAATACCACCCATTGACTTTATGTACAAAGTTGATTGCAACTCCAGACTTGCCTTGATTCAGCGGCCCTCGTACTCATTGACTAAATTTCTGTGATGTTTTAAATAATGGATTTTTTTGATCAAATAGGTAAATATATTTAACAAATCTTTTTTTTTTTTTTTTTTAATTATTATTATTTTTTTTTTTTTTTTAAAGTGACAGGTCTAAATAACAAACCCGTTAAACAGGCAAAAAAAAAATGTTCACCTAAAATATGCTTTTTCAAGCTGAATACCGGTAATATGTTTTTTGAAAGTGACAGGTTGGCAGCTCTGCATTGTCATTATAGACCTCTAGATGGTTTTTCTTAAGTATTTTTTTTATAAAAATAATTTAATTCCCCCCTTCCTAACATTTTTCAATTTTTGACATTTAACGGCATGAAAATAGTATTAAACATGAACTACAACAACTACATATGACAGATTTATCCAAGGTACATGTATGAGTGATTTAATATAAGAGTGCTCAAAATGTAAACTGTAGAAATTAAACTACCGTATGTATAAATAAAAGGTAACGTTTAACAAATAATTTAAAAGAATACATATTTTCATCCATTTTGAAAACGGCTCCTGGTCCTGGAAAACGGCTCCTGGTCCTGGAAAACGTCTCCCGGTTCTCTAAAAAAATTAAGGACCGGGAGCCGCTTTTTCAGATATTTGGCTCCCGGTCTGCTTTGACTTAATAAAAGGCTTGATCTCAACCAATCTAATGTAATCATTGGTATTCTATACCCATGATGTTTTTTTAATGCATGACTGATGAAGATGTGATCCAGGGTGTAACACAGCTAGCTATTGTTTTTATACTTTATTTTAAATAGCATCCATATGCACATAACTTGCCAAGTTTACAGGACAAGTTGCTTCTAAAGCTACCTCACACACAAAAAAAGTAACTCTTGGAGATTGTGTTTTCAGTTTCGCCGCTCCAAAGCTTTGGAATAACCTACCACTAGAAATAAGAAAAGCCTCATCTGTTGCACTTGTTTTCAAGAGTTTATAAATAGTTCTTTTATTGTGTGTCTGTTAAGTATTAGGAGTATCACATCTTCATCAGTTAGGAGTTTTGTTTTCAACTCTATGCAGTAGAGAATATATAATAATAATATAATCTTATAGAGCGCAGACGCCGTCCAGGGACATTCGTGGCGCTAGCTCAGCACAGTTCTCTTTGATAAAGTAAATTTTTATTTGATAAATATTTGCGCTATATAAATTGACTTAATTATTATTATTATTTATTATTATGATCCAGGGTGTCACACAGCTAGCCATCACGCTTGCAGAGGAACCAGAGGACCACATCCAGGCAGCAGCAGCATGGGCTCTAGGTCAGATAGGTCGTCATACCCCAGAGCACGCCAAGGCTGTAGCAGTGGCTAATGTCTTGCCTCGTCTGCTGCAGTGCTACATCAGAGCGGATGCCTCAGAGGACCTTCAGACAAAGGTAGGTTACTTAGTACAGTCAAACCTGCTTTAGTGACCGCCTGTATAGAAAGACCACATTTTTTGTTTTCCTTGAAAATGGTTTCATATTGAAACATGTACTAAAGGAATCTGTACATAAAGACCACTTTTCTTGTTTCCCTTGGGTGGTCATTATAAACAGGTTACACCGTAGTTATACATGGTATTTTAATTCAGTAAATAACTCTTACTATGAATGTATTGCACTATTGACTAGCTCTTAATTGGACTATATTGTCACATCCCACAAAAGGCAACCAAATCGTCTGGTGTTTTTATGAGCCGACAAATCTGTCATATTTATATCTGTACAGATTTATTGGTTAATGATAAGGCGACAAAATGTATATTATATTCTCTTTCTCTATATTTAACCATGTGATAGCTTGCACTTTTAAAACAAATACCAAAATAATGTTTGCGACTGATGAATATTGCTTCTTTCTTTCAGGCCAAGAGAGCTTTGAAGAACATCCTCCAGAAGTGCATTCACCTCCCAGCCCTTGAGCCTCTCCTTCACGATGCCCCACCCAACATCCTCAAGCACGTGGTTGGTCAGTTCAGTAAGGTACTTCCCCACGATGCCAACGCCCGTCGTCTGTTTGTAACCAGCGGCGGTCTCAAGAAGGTGCAAGAGATCAAGGCAGAGCCCGGTAGTGCCTTGCATGAGTACATAGATACCATCAACAACTGCTTCCCCGAGGAGATTGTCAGGTATGTCAGCTCGATCTACGCTCATTTCATATAAAATAATAAAAAATAAATAAAAAAATGATGTTTTTGATGATTTTGGATAAATCGGAAGCGAAGTTCAGAACGTAACAATTTTCCTGGTACCCAGAATCGTTAGGGAATCTCAATCTTGAACTATTGACCGTTACTGGCATTGTTTGTTTCTTTACGGGAATGGCTTAAATCACGACTCCAATTTCGACTAATCAGATGGCTAGATTTGTACAGAGAGGTATAAATTACAATGAAAAATAACCTTGGATTCTAAATCGCATTTCATCTTCGGAGAAAATATCAATGCGCTAAAATCCATCATAGATAGAGCATTGATTTTTTTTTTTCTTTAAATAAGTACAGGCAAAAATCATGCTCATAGTCATAACAAACTATTTTGATTTTGTTCTTTGTTAGGGTTTTCCCCAAAAAAATGAAATCCATTTAATTGAACAGGTTATGTTAGTGTGTAACCAGATTTTTAAGAACATATAAAGAAAGTAAAAGATATTTGAGGTAATAAAACAACAGGAGGTTAAATATTCTGTCTCTTCATTTTCTTATTGCTTTGTATCAGAAGTGAAACTTAGCAGCACATTAGCTTGTGTGCTGCTACTTAGTATTTAGAAGTGGAACTTGTGGAAGGGTGTTGGCTCATATAATTTAAGGCAGAGTTAACACCCTTTTAGTTGTGAAAGGATGATATATAACTTTGAGATAAGAGAATCTGGCGAGTTTCTTAAAGCCAACCAGATTGGCAACCATTAAAATAAATAAGAATAGGAGAAACTCTAACTCTGAACAAGAATTGCCACACTCTCACATCTTTCAAGAGGTGTGTCTGAAAACACATCTTTTCTAATTTGTTGTAATATTCCTCTCTGTTTTGTAATCAATGTAAACTTTGTATGTTAATGTTCTCTTTCTTTGTTTGTAGTTACTTCTTGTTTATGCACTTTTTATGATCTAATTAAAAGGCGCTTTACGAATGTAATATTACTTTTATGAACAAGTTTAAAGCCTATCTGCACTAGTTTGGCCAGGGGGATGAGACGTCCCTGCATGGTCACTGACAGGTGGTTATCTATCAAATCAGCTCTCAATTAACATAAGAACAAGGGGGAACAATGGTCACCGCTTAGGCATTGTTTGCTATATAGAGGGCGCAAGTAGCTATAATTTACATGTTTTCCCTAATGTTTTAAATTAGACGTCTGATTTTATTTCTTTCTTCCATACACAGGTACTACTCCCCTGGTTATTCAGATGCCCTGCTGGACAGAGTTGAGCAATACCAACCAGTTGCCTAGACGACAAACGCCGCTACAGCTCCAACCTACCTTCCTGGACAGCCAGCAATCACACATTTTGTTTTCAGAAAATGAAAAAACTCTGTTGATAAGTGGTTGCATTTTTTCATTTCAGTAGCTTCAAATATGAGAATGCATGAAGTGGATCTAAAGATACTCCATGAATTTTGCATACTTCATGCATGAGCACGATATTCAATTCACATGAAGTGAATTCATAGTGTTCTTCAAAATTAATTTATTTTTATTATGACAACGTAGGACCTCTAGCTCTTTATGAATTATATAGCCTACCATGCAACCATTTTATGAAAATTGGAGGCCAGTTATAGTTACAATCCTACGATACATTATGTTATAAGTCAAACCTGTCTATAGCGACCGCCCAAGGGAAGCACAAAAAACACATGATTCAATGAGAAACCATTTTCAAGGGAAACAACAAATGTGGCCTTTGTAGACAGGTGGTCGCTAAAGCAGGTTTGACTGTACCATCATCATGTCATGTCTCTTAGATGAAAATGAGCAACAACTTTACATTTTATGAATCAAAATAATTTTTTGGTTTAAATCCATGGTGATAACCCTGTCAATGAAAGTTGTCATGTTCAAGGAATATCTATCATTGAGTTTATTAAATACTTACTGACTTAATACACCTAGTTCGAGAGTTTGCACTGTTCCTTTATATCTTTATTTGTATTCTTATATTTAAACAATCTGCAATAGATTAATTCTTGAATTGCATATAAATGTACTTATTTACTTGTTAAATCTAATACACATTGTTAGATACAACTACCGTACATGTAGTTTATTATGAAGGTAGTGCACTTGAGATAAAAATTCTTCTTTAGATTTTAACATCTTTGTCTCAATTGTAATTATCATAAGAAAGTGCCCTATATCTTTAAGGGTTTTCAAGATTTTTTGAACGATATTAAATCTTGAAATTTGAAAGGGGTGCACATTTTGATCCGTCCCAAAATGATTTGTACATTCTTAAATGTTTTGTACTTATTTGTAAATATTATATTTGGTTATTATGTTAAATGTATCTATTTGTGAGAGGTTTGTGAATAAAACATGCATTTATGTACTTTATTTGTTTACTATTTTTGTAATATGTGATGTTGTGATGAAAATGGTGTTGTTCGTTAAAAAGTTCTGAATTTATATTGGTTTGAAAGTTCTTATATCACAGCCAAAAGCAAAGATCTGTAGAGTTCAGTCACTTTCCTCAGATGGGAATTGGCAGACTGCAATAAGCTGCCAATTTTCCGATTACCAGTACCGGAAGTTGTTTTGGCGATTACTGGGTCGTATACGACAGCCGATATGCGCCCCCGTCCCGGTTCATGTTGTAAGGCGTGCGTTTGATCCAGATAGCTTCCCGGATCCTCCTGGCCCAAAGGTTGTGATGTAAGAACTTTCAAAGCAGTATTAGTTACAACCATCCTGATGAAACTCTCCCATAGTCTGAATTATATGATTTTAATACTAAGATGTAAGATGTAAAAAGCCGTCATTGGCAGTCGATCATTAAAAGGCAATCCAATAATTGTAATAGCTTCATTTGGATGAAAGGAACAAAATAAGAGGAACAGAATGGCGAAAGTTTGAAATAAATCAAGACCAATAATAAGAAAGTTATGGATGTTTGAATTATGAGATTACCAAGTGTATGCAAGTTCGCAGTTTAGTCAGTGGTTTGTGACGTCGCAGTTAACTCTCCCGCTTGTCTTGTACAAAAGTATGATTGTTTTCTGTATTTCTCCTGAGTGTTTCTCCCTTGCGACACTAGCTAAAATATTTTATGAAAAGCATATTATCATAGGTCCTCTAAAGAGCAAAGACGCTCCTGGGTCATACATTTTCGAAACATTGAAATTGTAGTCATGTTGTACGTTGGATTAAATGGGAAAGTTGTCTGCCACTACATCACAGAGACATTACCGTTTCAGCCAATTTGAAGAGCCCAAACAAATAGTGATTACAACCCTTTTTGAATTCATAACTCTAATTTATTGTCCGATTTCATTCAAACTTTAGCCCTGACTTTAGCTGCTTTCCTCTAAGATTCTGATTGGGTTTCCGTTTTAACGATGACATGAAGAAACTATTCCTCTCTCTCTCTCTCTGTCCCTCACCCCTATCTCTCTCTCCCCCTCACACCCCTCTCCCTGTCTCTCCTTGCCACTCTCTTTTCTCTCATCCTCTATACTATTTATTCTATCTTCCTGTGTACACTGTGCCTTCTCAATCTCCTACTGGGTCAAAATCCCTCCATTACAGGCCTTCCTGGCAAATCAATAGACAATTTTTTGTAATGAAATCAAATTTAATGCATAAATCTGTGTTAAGTGCCATGTTATTAATGATTTCATTCACTTGTTACAAATAAATGTATTTCAATAGTCAGAATGTGAATTGCATACATTAATTGTTGCTAGTTAGGACAAATTGTGTGCATTAGATATGATTACATTACAAAAATGGCCTATTTATAAATATAACATTTTGAGTTACAAAAGAGAATCAAAAGTTTCAGAGGAGCTGGGTGAAAAAAGTCATTTATTTAAAAAGAAATCACATTACAGAAATGATCTTGTCAACTTCATTTTTACCTCTTCTCTCTCATCCTTGCTTCTTTTCCTTTTTATTTTACGGATAAATCTTCAACTCTCCTCTCACTCTCTCTTTGAATGTATTTTGATTTTGTTGTCTTTCTTAACTATCAGTGGCATTGTAAATACTGGGCTCAATGAAAGGAATGTAAACTAACAATCTTTAGAAATCACTTGTAATGTATTTATTACATACTCCACATTTCACCAAATTCCACTAAGAAATGTCAATCAGTATCCTCTCGTCCTGATGAAAGAAGGATCTTCAGTTCGTACGTATGACACATCAAATGATATGATTCAAACTTAAGTCTTAAAGACTGTAACAAGGACTTTATGTTAACTGGTTCAATAATAAAGCATTCTTTTAATTAAAGTGTACCAATATTAACCTTCCGAGGGGGAGGTATAAAAATGAAGAGCTTCCTTATTTAACTAATGAAAGCCACTAATGGTTCAGAGATGTACCACAAATCTGTTGCTATCATTAATATTTACTTGTATGAAAAGTGTACAAGGACTTTGAGGAAGTTCTAATTTCAAAACGGAACAGTTGCTCAATTGTACAATCGGGCAGGCACAAACTACAAAGAGGATGAAAACTTTCTGCAATACTACACCACATTTCATTTCATAGCCGCCCCTCCCCTATTTATGTCATAATCTATTGACATATCAATATTTTAAAGAGTACCATACACCTAAAAAAATAATTTGTGCACAGCTATAATGTATAAAATCAACCCAAGAAGACTTACCCAGCATTCTATGGGTTCAAGATAAATAAAACCTCATGCAGAGAAGTTCACCTGGGTTCTGTGTGAGCATGTACAGGTTCATCGACAAGTCTACTCAAAATTCGCTTTTGAGAATGTATTTAAACTTGAGATATCTGGGACATGTAAGCACATACTATAAATACCGAATAGAAATGTGTAACTGCTAACCAAAAAGTAATTTTTGGCGATTGGTAGTTTGGTACACTTTAAAGTAAGAGCAACAAGTGGGTCATGGACTGATTTCATCAATGAATAAACAAAAACAAGAACAAATATATGTACATGTATATGTAAGAAACAATAAGATGATAGGAATGCTAGTCCATCCTGGCTTTAACCTCTCGTGTTGTCACTTTGTCCTTCTCTCTGCAAAGAAATGAAAAAACAAAATCAAACATGTCTTTAAAATGAAATACATGTACAGTGAAACCTGTACATAAAGACCGCTCAAGAGAAGCATGAAAAGTGGTCTTTATAGGCAGGTGGGTGTTATGAACAGGTTCATTTAGTACAGGTTTCAATGAGAAATTATGTTAAAGGGAAACAAAAAATATGGTCTTCATAGACGGGTGGCCTTTCTATACAGGTGGTCGCTAAAGCAGGTTTGCCTGTACTTTAAAAAATGGCCGTGTTGTCTGATCTCTACTTTATACTTGTTTTTGGTAAACCCATAATTCATTGCTATCAAAATTCCCTTGAACAAAAGATAAATTACGAAGCAGGATGAATATAATTTGTTTGAGGAATGTATTTCACTTCATGTTCATTATGCTTGGCTATCCTGTCATCCATTATACATAGTGTAGCTTTTAAATCAGAGCACAAAATTGATTTAATAAATTCATATTCCTTCATCATATTAACTTTGGGTAAGCCATAAATATTGTGGATATTTTCAACACCTATAATAATAATATGGATATTTATATAGCGCTGGTATCCACCAGGCTCTGACACTCATGGCGCTTTACACATATCACCCTGGTTATAGTTGAGCTGCCAAACTAACTAGCGCTCAAGCATATCAGGTAGTGCTGTAGTCAAACGTTTAACCGTCCGGTATCCGACCGCCCATGGCGGATTCCGTTTTCATTTGGACGGTTTCATTTTCCCGTTTTTTTTATTTTTTTTATAATTTTTTTTTTTTAATTTCGATTTATGCCCCTCCACCTGGCACTATGCCTGGAAATGTCTCCCAGATCATTAATCAGTGTGATGACTCACCACTCGGAAACTAGAACAACACTCCAATTTGTCTGTCATCTTGGTTTGAAAGTAATCTTTGTAAAAGATCTCAATAGGTAGTTTATAATAATAATTCATCCAATTTTACACATGGCGTACCACAAGGTTCTATCCTAGGTCCTCTACTGTTTTTAATTTACATCAATGATCTTACACGTTCTTCTAAAAACAACATTGTTACTATTATTTGTGACTAGTTCACAAAGTTCTTCCCGCTTTTTCACACGGACCTGGCTTGCTGCCGACAATTTTTTTTTTTTTTTTTAAATCGTTTAACCGAAAACCGTCCGGTTTTGAATGGCGGTTAAACGGAATTGGAGATATCCGTGATGTTACAGCACTAATATCAGGTTACATTGTGATTTTGATAGCCCGATCCCCATTTTTATAATGTAACGTGTTCAGTCGTCGACGAGTCATAAAATGACTTCTGTTTCAGCTCAGGCCTTGACAAGACTGATGTATAGTATACTTACATAATGTGTACTACCACCCCCCATCCTGCTAGTGCATCTCTGTCCACAGCATTCAGAAGGCCTTGTGACAGGGTCTCAAATAAATCATCAGGTGCCTGCAAGAAACATTTCAAAATTCAGCTTTAACCAATCACAACCAATCATAAGGACTCCAGGGGGTTGTTTCACATAGATCCTAAGTCAAACTTAACTCTAATTCAGACTTAAACATTATGGAGAGCCATTTGTAGCCTTAAAATAAAAAAAAATTAAAAGCAAAAATTTAAGTATTTTAGACTTTTCATAAATTCCACATCAAGAACATGAAATCTCCATGATAAATAGAAAATATGAATGATTTGAATCAACATTTTTTGCCTTTTAAAATATTTTCAAAGATGCTAACAGCTTTCCATAATTGTTAAGTCCAACCTAGAGATACATTAGGATCTTTGTGAAACACCCACCTGAATACCATTTCTATTCTGATCATCATTGTTGTAAAAGAATATTGATTCAACATATGTGCATGTAAGGATGAAATGATCATATAAGGGGGTAAGATGTAAAATATATCTGGTTCTTAAGATATCGCGATAACAAGAAAGCGGGAGGGACAACCCGAAAACACGATGCCTCCGTCACCACCTTTGGTGGGCGGAGGCATAACAAATTTGTTCTCCCAAAAGGTGACCTGACTTTTAGCAAATAAGTGTAATTGATGACTTGCATTTATTTTGTTAAGGTTGCAATTTATTACAACTTTATATGCTAGACAGCTATATGCCCTAGAATGTCACGTTGAGTTCCGGTAAATGGAGAATATAATGTCTGTTTTACCTGACTGATGAAAAGGGTAGCCATGTTTTGTATCATATTTCTGTTCTTTGTAAACTATGTCTGAGCCTTCATTTTACATGTGAGCAAACCAAATATTATCCATGTTGAATGACATTGGACAAATAACTACATTGAATTAAATGAATAAGAAAGCATGTGTATGCTTGTAAGTAAGCAACCAGGGGACTGACAGCTTTAAGTCTTCTCCGAGGGACGTGGTAAAGAGGATTAGTGTCTTACCAAAGGGCATGGTGTTCATACTTACAAGATCTGGAACCCAGACGGATTCACACATGCCGTAGAGCTGCTCTGTACATGTTCCTGCTACTACAAAATCATCCGTGAACATGGGACATCCGATCAGATCCAGATTACAGATGAAAGGCTTGAAGGTCTTGGGATCTAGACCAGCAATCACAGGCTCAATGAAGTATGGCCCAAACCTGACATAATAATAAAGGTCATATGTCAACTCAAGTCATTTAAGAAATCACCAGTACAAATACACCAACAAATACATCTTTCACTATGCAAATTCCAACAAATACATCTTGTACTAAAATGAAAATTCCTACAAATACATGTACATCCCACACACTCAAAATTCGAACAAATACATCTTACATTATGAAAGTTCTTACTTAAGTGGTCCTTTCAGTTTTGCTTTCAATGAAATAGTGTGGCAGCAAAAGAGAAGCTTATTCACAGGAAAGGCTTAAGGCTATGAATTCCAGTTAGTCTAAAAATGCCAGTCCTCTTATGTAATGTGCAATAAATAGTCTCTCAAAGAGTATTATACAGTATACTAAAACATGCATTTAAGTGAGGATTACCTATTATCATAGAGTACATTTTTTTAAATCCAAGTAATGAATTACAAGTGCAAGCGACAAGTGTTAGCTAGACGGTGACTATTCATATTATGTAATCTGAACAGAATAACTTTTGAACGCGAGCTATAATTGGACTATGAAATCAAATGAACAGATAGCATAATAATTTCTGCTGGCTTTGCATGTGCACTTAATTTTAAATTGATTTTGTATCTTCTTTCATATTTTATTTTAAATATTACTGTATTGTAATCTTAATTGTAGTTTTAAGTAAATTCTCTTGTGTGACTGTTGATAGTGTGTGATTGTTGATGATGTGTGATTTCCAATTTCCCTTCTCCTCTCTTTCTAACTTAGACCTTAACAATCTGTTCAATACATTTACTACTAACGCTGTTGACTACCGTAACTTACCTAACCAAAGATCCCATGATGATTTTGTTTACGATGACAATGATGATATTATTAATGATATTGATCCCGACAGGAACTCTAATCTGTTTGATATTTGTAATAAATACTGGTTGCCAAATGATTTTAATGCAAACTCTGAGTTTCAACATGGCGATATATTTAATCCGCTTCATTTTAATTCGCGTAGTTTATATAAGAACTTTGATTCTATTCATGATTTTATTTGCCAATTAGACCAAAACTTCTCTGTATATGGATTTAGTGAAACGTGGATCCACAGCAATACTCCAGTTTCATTATTCAATCTCAGTGGGTATACTTTTTTTCATAATGATAGGGGAAAATGTAGAGGCGGTGGCGTTGCAATGCTTGTGCAAAATTCTCTGAACGTGTTTGTAAGACAGGATTTATGTTTGTTAGATGCAATTTGTGAATCACTCTTTCTTGAAATTTATGTGCAAAACAAAAGAATTATTATCATTGCTGTTGTATATAGAGATCCCCATACTAATGTTGAAGAATTTAATAGTGAAATTGATGCTTGTTTACAGAAACTAGAAAAAGAAAATAAAGATGTCTACATTATGGGTGATTTTAATATTAACTTGCTGAATTGTTCTACGGTAAATCATGTCAATGACTTTATAAATATTTTGTATAATAAATCATATCGTCCATTGATTGATAAGCCTACACGTATTTGTAAATCATCGACAACACTTATAGATAATATATTTACGAATGTCTGCAGTAAAGATATTAGTTCTGGTATATTTTATAACGATATAGCGGACCACTTGCCAATTTTTTCTATTACTCAAAATAATCTCAAAGAAAATAGAAATACTAATGCTAATAAATCCAGGAGATGTCTTAACTCTACTTCTATTGATTCCATAAGAAAAGAATTAGTTAATCTTGATTGGTCTGATATTGTTCAGTTTGATAATGTTGAACTCGCATATGATCGTTTTTTGAATAAGTTTAATGATGTTGTTAGTAATAAATGCTCGAAAGGTAAACATAAAAAGAATTCTTCACCAAGGAAATCATGGATTACTTTTTCTTTATTAAGATGTATCAACTAGATGGAACTTCGAATGCGTTCACAAGCTATTTTTGCATACATAATGAGCCCATGACCTTTGACCTCATGACCCAAGAATCTACTCAGTTCATCGGCTCTGCAAGTAACATACATGACCTAAGTTTGGCAGGAATCCATCAATCGGTTCTTGAGATAACGCGATCACGAGCTGTTTCAGCATACATAATGAGCCCTGTGACCTCGTGACCCCAAAATCTAATCAGTTCATCGTCTCTGCAAGATACATACATGACCTAAGTTTGGCAGGAATCCATTAATCGGTTCTTCAGATAACGCGATCACGAGCTGTTTTTGCATACATAATGAGCCCTGTGACCTTTGACCTTTGACCTCGTGACCCCAAAATCTAATCAGTTCATCGGCTCTGCAAGATACATACATGACCAAAGTTTGGCAGGAATCCATCAATCGGTTCTTCAGATAACGCGATCACGAGAACGGGACGTACGGACGTACGGACGTACGGACGTACTACGGACGGACGGACAACCCGAAAACATAATGCCTCCGGCTACTTCGTAACGGAGGCATAATAAAAAAAACAGGCTTTATAAAGAATATTGTAAAAACACGCAACGATACATCTCATAATAAATTTAAAAGGTACCGAAATATATTGAATCGTGAGTTGAAAACTGCTCGTGAAAAATACTATTATGACTTACTACAAGTTAATAAAAATAATCTTTCAAAAGTTTGGCAAATTATTAATGAGCTAATTGGGAAAAGTAAGCAAGATAGACTCCCCACTTTTTTATGAAAAATGATGTTAAAATAGAAAATGATGATATTGCTGAAGAATTCAATAATTATTTTTCAAACATTGCTTCTCTTGCTCAATCTAAGTTAAATCAATCACCGAAAACTCACTTTAGTTCTTATCTTAGCCATTCTTGCAATAAATCAATTTTATTTGTACCCAACATGTGAAACAGAAATAATTAATGTTGTTAAAAAAATGAAAAATTCTAAGAGTACAGGGTTTGATGACATTAACATGCATCTTATTAAGAAAGTCATTCATTCAATTGCTGTTCCCTTGGTTCATATTGTTAATTTATCTATGTGCACTGGCTCTGTCCCAAATAAAATGAAAATTGGTAGAATAGTTCCAGTGTATAAAAAAGGTGATAGACATTTATTTTCTAACTATAGACCCATTACCTTATTACCCTGCTTCTCAAAGATCTTAGAGAAAATCATGTATAATCGTATAGCTAATCATATAAATTAAAATAAGAATACTTTGTTAACTAATGCCCAATATGGTTTCAGATCAAATCATTCTTGTGATCTTGCACTGATTGAACTACATGATGTACTATTAAATAATATTCATAATAATTTTCATTCACTTGGTATTTTCCTTGATCTATCAAAGGCTTTCGATTTGATTGACCATAATATTCTTTTGTATAAGTTACCGTATTTTGGTATCCGTGGTGTAGCCTTGGACTGGTTTAATAGTTATCTACAGAATAGGTCTCAATACACAAGGTATAATAATTTTGATTCTTCTCTTTCTAAGGTTAAATGCGGAATTCCGCAGGGATCCATACTCGGTCCCTTGCTATTTTTGCTGTATATTAATGATTTGTGTAATGTTACTTCATTTTTTCATTTTGTTTTATTTGCTGATGATACCAATATCATTTCCTCACATAAAGACTTTAATACGCTCCTACATAAGACTAACGAAGAGTTATGCAAAATAGTTGACTGGTTTGATTCCAATAAGTTAGTAATTAATCATGATAAAACATGTATTTTGTATTTCTCTAAACCTATTAAGTTTCCTCCTCATACAATCAAAGTGAAAATTAATGATATATACTTGAATGTTTCTGACTCCGTGAAATTTCTTGGAGTTTTATTGGACAATCAACTTACTTTTCAAAACCATCGTATGTACATACTAAAAAAGATCTCTAAAAATATCGGAATTATCTGTAAATTGCGTTCTATTCTACCCAAAAAACATTTAATCATGCTATATAATTCACTTATACTTCCTTTTATCCATTATTGTAACATTACCTGGGCCAACGTTGGAAAAAGCAAATTAGAACCATTTCATAAACTGCAGAAAAAAGCCTTACGCATTTGTACAAAGTCACCTTATTTAGCGCCATCTCGCCCCCTCTTTTTGGAATTAAAAACACTTAATATTTATCATATATATGAATTTAAAGTCGCAGTACTGATGTATTATGTCAAACATAAAATGGCCCCAGCCAATATAATTAATTTGTTTAACTTTAATAATGATTTTCATCAGTATTACACACGTTCAGCTTCCTAATTTCACCTTCCATTAACTTCTAATACGCAAATGTATAATTCTTTTAAACATGTAGGACCGAAGATTTTTAATAATTTAAATACAATCATTCGTCCATGTTCAACAGCCTCCTCCTTCAAAGCCTTACTTAAAAGTCACTTTATTCATAAATATACTTCTTGATTTCCAAAAAATCTTTTTAATAAGTTTACCTCATATATGTACACTGTACATGTAATATCTCTTTCTCCTTCCCTTCTCTTGGGTGAGTGTGTGTGTGTTTGTTGGATGTGTCTGCTTGTGATTATTATTAATGTTTTACTTATAATTTGTTAATTTTGTCAAAGGGGTACCAGTCCACAAGATCCTGATCTTTTTTGGTTGCCCCTAACGATATGTTAATTTTATACATGTATATGATTATGTCAATATGTTTCATTGCATTGTACAATTTTCTTTTATATCGTTGAATAAAGATGAATTGAATTGAATTGAATTGAATCACCAGGGGCCATATTCTGAAAGCGATGTTATTCACTTATGATACGGAAAATGATGTTAATTGTCATAACAAATACAAATTGTGCAGAACTAACACTTACAAGCGTTTTCTTTCTTCTCTTTTAACTTTATGTGAATAAAGCCAGCTTTGCGCGGACAGTAATCAATGAACTGCCTTAAAGAATCTTCAGATGTTATGACAATAATCGTTTTACTAATATAAAAGATAACATCGTTTTCAGAATACCATCCCTGCTCCCATAGACTGGATATGTTAAACAAATAATACACAGCAGTGAGAGTATTAGTAAGAATTACCCACACAAGGTACCATTGGAACAGTCTAACACACACGAGGCGACTGTTGCTCATTATAAAATTTTCTCACCTCTTCTTGTGAAATGGTCGTGATAATATGATTTAGTCTTGAGAGATAAAGTGTACATCTTCTCAGAACTTAATTGGTCTATCTTAAGAGTTATAGAGATTGATTTATTGAAGTTCTGTGAAAATATAAACTTTACCTATTAAGAATAAACCATATTAGTGTCACAACAGAGGGTTAGAAAATTGCAAGCGACAGTGTACAACGTATATAAATATGAAAGGAATTACCTTCTTTCGTACAGTAGGTTTGATACCATACTCATGAATGTCTCGGGTTTCACATCCCTATTTTCTCGCAATGTGTAGAGATTCAGACGGAACTTTAATCTGTTCGATCTGTAAAAAGAACAGTAAACAAAAGGCTTAAGGTTATAACTAGCTTGATTACAATACTCAATAATACCTTTATATACAGTACACACATAGTTTACTCATGCCACCTATAAAGTCTAAGAATGGCACACCATTAACTAGGTAACATTAAATGTGAAAGAAAAAAATTCATACAGTGGGTGATGGTGTGCAATCATCTTATTATGTTGCCTTCCCAACTTCCTCTTCGATATATCGTAACTTCAGATCATGGGCGTAAATCTGTAATTGATACCTATTGTTCAGGGGGGATGATCTATTCATTCATCCCCCCTGAACAATAGGTATTACGTAAGGGTTGACGCCCATGCTTCAGATATTTCTTGTTTGAGTATAATCAATGTGGGCTTGCAAGTAAAAGTAATGTTGTAACGAGGTAGTACTGTATACAACAAAGGAACTTTCACAAATTGTAAAATACAGCCACTAATAATTTACACGTACATGTATGCAGTTCGGAAATTGCAAATGTTTCAGTGTTGTGTAAATTAAAATTTAGTATTTTGCAATATCAACTTTAGCTATAATTTGAAATAATTTTCAATTCATGGAAGTTTCATGAAGACAAAAGTTTTCAATTTAACAGAATCACTGTAAGAATGGTTGCCTATGATGGCAAGTGAAATAATATGAAGTGAATGAAATTGGTGTACTTACACTGTTGTTATGTCGGTAGCGAGCCCAGAGAGACCCAGATAGAGCCTTGGTCCCATCGTAAAGATCTTCTGTGCGTTCATCGAGACAGTCTGAGCTTGGACACCAAACCGTCTATCTGACGCTATCCCAACACAGTCTTTCCCTATCATGGCCACAACGGCCGAGCCGTTATATGACATAATAGACTGTAATGTAAAGAGGACATAATTGTTATCAATGAGAGCTGAATAACAAAAAAGCTTTGGCTGCCGGAAGGGAAGGGTGCAAACACATGCTTATTTTACAACAATAGCCATTAGTGTAAGTAGGAGCGTGTCGTTAAAATCAGCTAACTCCTGTGGGTGCCATAAAGTCAGCATCAAATTGGCAACCCCAAATCAGCTATTTTTGCATACATGGCATGTAGATCAAGACCTATTTTCTTTCCAACAAATCCAACATTGCGAACTCATGAGACGTCAGTGTTTCTGTAAAGTAAATCGCATGTTAGCTCATTATCATCATGAAGTTCATCATTAGTTCAAAACGAGGCAAGAAGAATCACACTAAGGCACAGTTCAGCACTTTATGGCACTCCTTGCAGTTACTTGCCTGACCTACCATCGGCCATCCCAGTAACCCTGTAAGTTGGGGCTCTGATCGGATCGGAAGATCGGAGCGACACCCTCGCACCTTTGATCGGTATCGGATCGGAAGATCGACAAAAAAAATCGGCCGACTTTTTTTTTTTTTTTTTTTTAATGACGAAAATTTTCAAGTTTTTGGCTATCAAATGCTCAAAAAAAGTTCATGACTGGGATTATTTTGTCATTTGGAGTTGTTGTAGACCATGTTTGTTGATATTTAGTGCCTTTTCATGACTTTGAAATTAATAATATTGGTCTAAGAGCAGAGGCAAAACATGCGGGCCGCCATCTTGAATTATAATGTAGGTATGCATTATAATCCAAGACGACGGCCCACATGTTTTGCCTCTGCTCTTAGACCACTATTATTAATTTCAAAGTCATGAAAAGGCACTACATATCAACAAACATGGTCTACAACAACTCCAAATGACAAAATAATCCCAGCCATGAATTTTTTTTGAGCATTTGATAGCCAAAAACTTGAAAATGTTCGTCATTAAAAAATTTAAAAAAAAAAAAAAAAAAAAAAAAATTCTGCCGATTTCTTTCCGATCATTTTAATTGATCGGCGATCGGATCGGAATCGCCGATCACCCCTGATCGGATCGGTATCGGCGTCCGATCCGATGATCGTTTACAGGGTTACATCCCAGTATAAAGCCACCTGAGCTGAGTGAGCTGCCAAAGAAAGGTATTACTCCACGTTCACCAAGTACCAAGTACTACCACACTTCTTAATCTTAGTTATTGAAATATTAGAAGTACAGTTTCACAGCCACACCCTGCACAAGGCACAAAAGCACCGCATTATTAAGTATGAAAATGCTTTATTTAAGAGGCCGGTACTCAACTAGAAGGAGTTATCAGCAGCAGGAGCCAGGAGCATCGTTTTTTAAAGTACTCCAGCAAACTGCAGCACAATACAATTCCATAGCGTACCGACAGGGGGGGGGGGGGTGGTTGCTGGCGCGCGCCAGCATCCCACTTAGTGACTGGAACTGTAATCTTAGTTTACGGTCGCTAACTGAACACACACGCGCCCGCACCCCACCGTCGGTACCATCGGTACTGTATACAATTGTATTGTGCTGCAGTTTGCCGTGAATCCTGTGAGAAAGTGCACATTATTATAGGCCTAGAGTAAAACCGCCAAACTTCGGACGTTGCCAAACTTCAGACAAAAATGACTTCAACGGCTCGAACGCAAAATATGAGCCTAGCTCAGCCGGGTAACTTGCATGCATTTGATACTACTACTAACCTATATCGTTAGTACAAAAAGTTAGGGCAGGTTGCCGTCTGCAAAACTCACAAAAAACATCGAATTCAGAGACAGATTTCAGGTTACCCAGATTTGTACAGTTCCTTAACAGGGGAGTTAAGGTGTAGAGCCTCCAATATATCGATTACAAACAAATTCTTGGCATATTTCAGGTGGTTTCTGCCAAAATTATGGGAGCTTATGAGATACTTTTTCACTCTATCGCGAACATTTTCTAATGGAGGCCGTTACCACGGACCTAGGGGTACTGGATAGATTCCCCTACCAGAAGATGGCGCTCTTCCAAACTTCGGACAGGCAATATTGAGTGTCATTTTGACTACGAAAAAATAGCGCTTTCGTAAGATTTTAGCACCAAAATATTGTACGAGTGTTGTGAAAAACACCTTTCTGATAGTTCTACCTCACTTAAATCTACCCAAAACGAGAAAATAATACTTTTTTTCATGAAATCAACGCAGTCAAACTTACCCCCGTCGTACGATTTTGATCCGGTTTCCAAACCTCCGATGAATGCGCACTTTAGCGCGCGCGCTTTACGTGCGATATACGTGCGCTATGCGCTATACGTGCTCTATGCGTGCGCTACACATGAACGTCCGAAGCTTGGCAAGTGCGTCCGAAGCTTGGCATGAAAACAGGTTCGGCGGGTAAGTAAATAATTCTAGTTTTCCATTTCTTTTACTAATTTTCTTTTACATGACATACATAAACAGTATTTGCACAATAATAGTATATTTGATCTTTCAATAATTAAAAAAGAATTTAATGTTTTCCCCCGTTTTGTCTTAAGTGTTCGAAGTTTGGCGGTCTTACTCTAAGTCTTCGTTAATTTTAGGAAAAATACTCCGAAAAAGATAAGAAAATTGACACAAAACAGGTAAGAAACATATCGACTTTTAAACCATGACCTTTATTTGGACATTTGATGAATATTTACTTCATTTTGGGTATGTTTTAGTAGGATATCTCCACACCGGAGCTACGGGTCAAATTTTGGATAGACTTCTGAACTAGCACCGGTAATACGGCTGGTTTTACTCCACCAGCAGGGGTACGGAGCGGCGTACGCTGCCGCGCCGCCTCACAAGCAGGTAGCGCTGACGTCCGACTCCGAGGCTTAGCGCTAGGCCACACTCAACATGCTCAACATCCATCATGTCAGGCACTTCACTCCTATTATTTACGGTATCCGTGTCCAACTTTCTCTAATCATAATCATAGTCATCTAAAATAATCATTTTATCTAAAAATGCTCAAAACACTGCTTACCATTTTGGAGTTTATTTGGTTTCCCGAAAAACGAGCAAAAATGTTCAGCACAAAAATGTGCAATTCACGTTCAGTATAATCGCTCTGTCTTTTATTGGACGAAGAGGGCTTTTTATGATTTTTACACAAAGGTCATATTCATAATGATTATTAAACAAAAACAGACAGCCCATGCATAGCCCATGCCCATCTCTTTCTCTCTCTCCCCCCCCCCCCCCCCTCTCTCTCTCTCTCTCTCTCTCTTCTCCCTCTCTCTCTTTCTCTAACTCTCTTTCTCTCCCTCTCTCTCTCTCTCTCTCTCTCTGTCTCTCTCTTTCTCTCTGATCCCACTGTACCTTTATCTCTCATTCCTCCTTAAATTTGTCCAGGCCTACTGATGCAGCAGTATCATTCTTTGTAATTTTTCGTTTTAATTAATTGTTATAGACCTATATTATATTACTTGTTTTGTAGGCTACATTAGGGGCGGATCCAGCCGGCGGCAGGGGACTCGGGGCCAAAGAGGGGACCCGCCATTCCGTGAGAAAATATTTAGCGGCGAACTATAGCCAGCCGGTGAATAACCGGGGGGGGGGGGGGTAAGGAGCACTCTTTTTCTTTGCACTCGAAAATTTGAAAATCCCCCCCCCCCTTTGAGCCCCAGGTGAGGGGGCCCGTCGCCAAATAAAGGTTTAATTGTTTGTGTTTTTACCTGTGTTTTTCCGGGGATGGGGCACAGGCTCCCCGGACCCCTCCCTGGATCCGCCACTGGGCTACATAGTTTTAATTAACATACTTTGATATCGTATTATTCTTTTTATACAACAATAAATAAATAAATAAATAAGTTATTTGTCCTGTGATTGTAGTATGTGATCAAAGCGCAGACTTTGGATTGTGTGAAATCCAAATTCAATAGCGCCTTAATTTTCGAGGGTCGGTGATTCAAAGGGAATGAGATATGGCTCTCTCTGAAAATTCTTTAAAAGTGGTTGTCTCCCTCCCTCCGAAAATTTAAAATCTCCATAAAGTATAAATTATCTTACTCGGTCGCTGCACTCCGTGACTGTGTAAACTTTGATAAAATACTGAAGTAGGCCTATACACAAAATGAATGTGTAGACACAAAAAATGATAACTATACCATGTCTGTTTTATTAAACATTCTGTAAAGCATATGCATAATATTACTAAAACGGTATACATGTCTTGTGTGACGTCCGAAGGGTATTATTTCCCATGTAATAGTATGTATAGGCCTATAACTTGTTCCTAAGGAGAACGATGAGAAGATGAGGGGAATGGTCGACATTTTGTTGAGAGACATGAATAACAACATGAGGTTTGGATGACAAAGAACATTATTTCAGACACCTCTTCAAAATGTTTCATCCGTATTCAATCTCGAATTACATTATTGAATAGTATTTTGGCCACAATAATAATTGATTAAAAGTCGTTGACGACACACACTTATGTTGTTCTTTGGTTATGGGGAATTCCATTAGTACATTCAATTTTTGTCAATTGAAGATTGTTATTTATGACTCTCTTCATGCGCCCATTGAAAATAGATTAACAATATTCCCAGACCCTTTCTAGAACTCATCGCTCCCTGTAGAGCATGTTTTTATACACTCAACAACAACAACAAAATGAATGCTCTTTTTTGTTAATATTTAATAAAATATATTTCAATTCAAAGAAAAATAAATACTCCACCAAAATCAATTAAAATAAAGTTTTGAACTTCCACGCTTAGTGCATGGGCACATAATATTGTCTTATAGATCCTTTAAAAAAATCCTTGATTTAGCTCATGCTGCAATGATAATTATAAACCTTTAGGTCAGTTAGGAACCCCATGGCTTTTTTACATGCCGATCGCCTGCATTGTCTGATTATCAAGATATTTATGATTGAAAATCGAAATCAAATTTTGCGTTTGCCAAACGGTTTCCATAACACTATACAGTCTATTGGGGAAAACGAGTATGGTAAAAACCAGTCACTCAAAGGTTTTTACTTTTTGAGGCACTTCTTGATCATTTTGAAGCGCAATTCTTTTAGGGCTTCAATATAACACCATATCACAGACAATGATAACACGTAGGGCCGTGCATTCCAGATTAAACATTGTTAAATGATCCCTTTAACCGTTTCAAGTTCTACTTATTAAAGGGCAAGTCAAATCCAACAATAACTTACTTTCGATGGAAGCAGAAAAATCAGACAAACCAATCAAAAAAGTTTGAGCAAAATCTGATATCTAATAAGAAAGTTATGAATTTTTGATGACATGACATACTTTGAAAATCACAAGATTATTGGTAACTCACTCATGAGTCTGTGACGTCATTACCTCACTAGCCACTAATTATTTTCTTTATATTGATAACATAAATTTCCTATTTTCTCCCTAAGAATCTTATTTCTTCACACCACTACAGTGAGTTTGTCTCCTACCCAATTGGTCTATTCCAATATGGTCTACTCCCATGCAGCCTGTCTATATTTTCCACATGGTCTAATAATAATTTCGTCTACTCATTATGTGGTCTAATGACCATTTAGGCTAATAGTCATTTGGTCTAATTTCCATTTGTTTTATTCTCCAATAAGTCTACTACCCATTATTTTGTTCTATTGATCATTTATTCCAATATCCAGTCGGCCTGATTCCCAGTTTGTCTAATGCCCATGTTGTCTTCTATCCATAATGGTATAATATTAATTTAATCATAATAATCATCAAAATAATGATTATCAGTATACACAAATATTTTTGACCTCAGTTCCAGTTGAACAAACCCTGACGCAAATTCTGTTTCTGTGCAGGCCTACTTGCCTAAAAAAAAAAAAACGTGCGCCATTGATAGTGTGCCCAACTTGAACCAAGTTGTCCAAACTAGGAATATAAAATTATCGATGACTGAGGAAGATATCACAAGGACGCCCTCTGATGAAAGCAAATAAGTTAAAATTTCAAGATATACTTTGCCTTTTCGCGACTTTTTTCTTTCAAGTGTCTAGCAACTTTTGAGACCAAACGGTATGCAAAAATTGAACTATTATATCTGTTGCGAGGTAATGTAACATTTCATAGTCACGTGTCGGGCCAAAATTGAACGAAAATACATGTACATTCATTTACTGCTTTTCCTAAATTGCTCTATGAGTATGACACTGCCAATACGGTGTCTTTTGTCTCTTTTTCTAGGTAAGGAGCACTTTTTTTCTTCTCCCAATTCGTGAAATAATATTTAGCAGCGAATCAGCCAACCGGTGAATAAGCTGGGGGGTGGGGGTGGGGGTGAGCACTTCTTTTGGGCTCAATAGGGGGAGTGAACACTCCTCCCCCCCCCCCCCTCAACATCCATCCCTCCCCTTGAACAAAAAGGAGGGGCATAGATAAAACACAGATTTAAAAAATGGTGTCTTTAAAATTCTAAAACAGCCCCCTGTTGCCAACTAAAACACCCCTTGTTTGCAGGGGAGGGGGGTGTTTGAACACACACCACCCCCCTCGATATACGCCCTTGAGCTCAACACCCAGACATTCCTGCAGTGAGCACAGTTTGCCCTTGTCATCGAATGGCCCATGAAGAGTGCAAGATTGGGAAATACTGAATCACAAGAGTAAGAAAGAAGAAAGAGAGAGGGGCCTAAAGGAACTGGAAAAAATATATTAATATGATTGCCGCCCCCCCCCCTTCCGGCTGAGACTCTTTGTTTCTCCGCACTTCATCTAATGGTGCCCAGAGCCCCCTAAATGATTGGGACCAGGAAACATCACAGCTTACAATAGCAGCGGCGGATCAAGGACTTTCTAAGGTAGGGGCGGGGAGGGGGCGAAGCCCACGTGTGAGTAAAGCGTACTGCATGGGTGGCGTCTATAGGAGGGGGCTAGGGGTTCCAGGGGGCGAAGCGCTAGGACGATCTCGAGTTTTAGCAATTCAGAACCTTCAAGATAGCCTTCTTGAGCGATAGATATTTTAATCCATCACTCGCCCTATTAGTATTTTTTTTTTATTCCGTTGGAAATCAATTATCTCTCACATGCACACAATCATACCCTCTCTTAAAGTTGAAATAACTTTTTTTTTATATTACAAAGCTAAAGGGTTGTCTTGGGAACCAGTTCTATCTTTATGGATAAGGTCCAGTGGCCCCACCTTAGGGGCCATACCCAGTGGCGGATCCAGGGGGGGGGGGCCCGGGGGGCCCGGGCCCCCCCTTGAGAAAAAAATCATGTAAAATCACGTGATTTTTACCTTTTTGGGGGGTTGGGCCCCCCCCCCCTGGCGCTCAAGGGGGGGGGGGGGTGCAAATTGAAAAATTTTCGAGGACCAAAAAAAAAAAAAAATGTGCTCACTACCCCCCCCCATATATATATTTTTCTTTTTTGTTTAGTTTTTATGATTATACAACTTTGTAAAACATCAACAATTTCAAATGCTAATAACATGTCATAACATGCCCCCTCCCCGCCCCTACCTTAGAAAGTCCTTGATCCGCCGCTGCTATTGTAAGCTGTGATGTTTCCTGGTCCCTCTATTTTGCGTGTCAAAAATACACCCTTTACTCGGGCGGTCGGGCTCCGCTCTGTTGCTCCTAAGCAATTATCGTAACTGTGACCAAGATGGTTCTTATTGTATTTTCATTTGTATTATATTTTGAAGTTACCCGCACACTTGCACTTCGTACACACACAAACGCACCAGCATCACACATGCAGTTGTTCATCCTCCAAATTTTCGGTACTTTACATAATACGTATCGTTAAATGAATTCGCACGCGCACACTCCCGATATTCTTGTCGACGATATAAACGAGAGCAAATACTACACACCCCAAGAATTCAAAAATTCATTTTCTTACAAACCAGACAATATTTCACTTTTACATATAAACTCCAGAAGTCTGAACAAAAATTTCGAATACGTTGAAAACCTTTTACACTCTTTAAATAATTTTGCATTTTCCGTCATTGGAATAAGTGAGACATGGTTACATCAGAATTCTCCAGATATGTTCAATTTGCCTAATTATAAGTTGATTAGGGCGGACCGCAAAGGAAGAAGAGGTGGCGGTGTTGCGTTTTATATTACACAAAACATAAACTTCAAAATCCGTTCAGATATTAAACTAACACAAGCAGAATCTTTATTTATCGAAATTAATAACTCAAATACCAAAAATGTCATCATAGGTTTGATTTATAGACCCCCTGATTCTAATTGTGATTTATTCTGTGACGAACTGGATTTTCATCTTCATAAAATAGGGGATGAAAATAAACACAATTTTATCCTTGGTGACTTTAACATCAACTTCTCACCCTCATCTGATAACAGTAACTCAACCAATTGTATGCAGTTGATGCATTCATACGGCTTTTTTTCGATTATTAATAAACCCACCAGAATAAATCCACATTCATCAACTCAGATTGACAATATTTTTTCAAATGTACATAACAACAAAACCATCGGTGGAATATTGTGTTCTGAAGTGTCGGATCACCTACCCATATTTTTAACTTGTGAATGCAAACTATCTGGCCGTAAATCATTTGATGAGCTTATATATCGCAAAGAATCCAAACGTAATATAGAATTGCTGAAACAGGATTTATTTTTCGAGGGATGGGCTGAGGTATATAGTGTAAATGATGTCAATACTGCATATAAGCATTTTAGTAACAAATTGCAATATTATTATGAAAAGAATATTCCTTTAGGCAAAATGAGTAATAAGCGAAATAAACCCAGGAATCCTTGGATAACGAAAGGTTTATTGAAATCAATACAAACACGCAATCGCCTCTACAAATCACATTTACACAATCCAACTGACACTAACCTAAACACATATAAAATTTATCGAAACAAATTAACAAAACTTATCCGTACATCCCGTAGATTACATTTTTCTAATAAAATAAAAAAGGCCAGTTCAAACACAACTGCAACTTGGAAAATTATCAAAGAGGTAATGGGAAAAAAAACGAATCCCCCACCCACGGATAATATCACATTAAATGGCACTAAAATACATGATCCTAGTCTTCATGCAAATTCATTTAACTCATTTTTTACGAATATCGGCCCTGAACTCGCCAGCAAAATTAATAGAACTCACGCTCACTTTAAAGACTATCTTTCCAATCAAAACCAAGAGTCTCTCTTTTTAAATCCGACAAATCCTAGCGAAATTATTAACATTACCCAATCTCTTAACAACTCAAAATCGCACGGTTTTGATAAAATAAGTATGTCTCTCCTAAAAGAAATAATGTATCCACTTGCAAAGCCTTTAACTCACATATTTAATCACTCGTTATCGCAAGGTGTTTTCCCTGATCTATTAAAACTAGCTAAAGTCAACCCCATTCTCAAAAAAGATGATCCTCACGAAATAAGTAACTATCGCCCAATTTCCCTACTTCCAAGTATATCCAAAGTCTTAGAAAAGATCGTTCATAATAGGCTACACAAATTTATCACTAAACACAAAATACTCAATTCAAATCAATATGGCTTCAGAAAAAATTACTCAACTGACTTAGCATTAATTCAAATTTATGACAAAATTACAAGTGCCATAGCTAACAAAGAGCATGTTATAGGTATATTCTGTGACTTGAGTAAAGCATTTGATACGCTCAATCACGCTATTCTACTCTCCAAACTCAGTCATTATGGAATTCGGGGTCAGCCACTCTTATGGTTTAAAGATTATTTAACAAACAGAAGACAATATGTTACATTTAATAGTTATGATTCTGATCCTCTTTTAATTCAATGCGGTGTTCCTCAAGGCTCCATCTTGGGTCCACTGTTATTTCTTCTTTATGTAAATGATATTATCAATACATCCCCCCTTCTTTCTTTTATCTTATTTGCCGATGATACAAATATCTTTTATTCCCATAAAGATCTTAATATGTTAAACAATACTTTGAATTATGAAATTAACAAAGTATCCGATTGGTTTAAATCCAATAAACTTTCACTCAATACAAAAAAGACTCATTTCATGTATTTTAAACATCATTCTCATAATACAGAAACACCTATATATATTAAAATCGATGGTATGCTACTAGAGAAGAAAACTAATTCCAAGTTTTTGGGTGTCCTTATAGATGAAGCCTTGACTTGGAATGATCATTTACACCAAGTTACAATGTGCATTTCCAAAAGTATTGGAATAATCTCCAAGTTAAAGTTTCTTCTACCCCATGCAACCTTATTCCTACTATATAATTCGCTAGTTCTCCCGTATATAACATATTGTAATAGTGTATGGGCAAATTGTGGTTCGACAAAAATTAATTCTATTTTCAAACTGCAAAAGAAAGCCATACGTATTTGTACAGGTTCGCATTTCTTAGCTCACACTGATCCTTTATTCTATAAACTGAAAACACTAAAAATTTTCGATCTGAACACTACTCAAGTAGCAGTTATTATGTTTAAGTACATTAATAATCTGCTTCCACCATCCTTTGATAACATGTTTAGGTTTAATAATTCCGTTCATTCATACTCTACTCGCATATCTGGAAACTTCCATCTTACAAACCCCAAATTATCAATAACACACAAATCTGTTAGACATTCTGGCCCGGACATTTGGAATGATTTACCCGACAACATAAAGTCTTGTTCAACCATCTACTCCTTAAAAGCTACACTTAAACGACAAATAATACAATCATATGCTCCCCCCTCTTTAAATTAGTATAACAAAACCGTGACTTAATTATTCTTTATCATGCAACTGCTCACTGCACCTGCACTTGCACCGCACCCTCTTGGTCACTCAGTTTTTTCGAAGAGAGTTATGTCGCCAATTCTTTTACGAGGCCGCCATCCATTTCCAGCCTAACCGCTCACGATGGTGGTCTCCTGCGTTCCAAATTACCTCTCTAATTTATTGAAAATATTTCATATTTCTTATGTTATTGTATGCTTCGTACATGTTTTTCGAATGATATAATTGTACATGATTTTTCATTTAATTACTTTTGTAAACATTGTATTCATTGTATTTGTTATTGTTCGAAATTTTGTACTTTGACTTTGAATTTGTATATTTTTGAACGCAGAAATAAAATCAATCAAACAAACAAACAAACAAATTTACAGTCATAGGGGGCGACCCTGTGGGACGGGGGACACGTCCCCTCTCAATTTTGTTAGGGGGGCAAGGCCCCCCCCCCCCGGAAAATTGGAATAGTGCCAAAACAAAAATGTATAGCAAATACTGACTAAAGACTGCAACACACTTTTAGGCTCTGGAGGGCCCAAGAGTGCGGCGTTAGACTTAACAAAAAACAATTTTTTTAAAAATATTTTTTTTATTCGACAAGCTTCTAACATACAACAATATACAAGAATAACAGATAAAAAAAGTCAGCTTGAACAGGATAACCCACGAAAGCTCGAGAGCTTATTCCCAGTGAAATTCGCATTTAGTCCCCCACCCGATCATGAAAAGAAATCGCTGCCCCTGTTTACAGTACAATACAATATTTAAATAATGATGATAATAATTATAAGAACAACAGTAATAAGAAGAATTAATTAAATAAACCAATTAATAAACCACTGCATTAGTGGGCAACCCGGGGTGGGCAATAACATTCAAAGAAATCCATACATATCTTTGTGGATTGAGAATTTTTAAAGGATTTTTTGCATGTTAGTGGGTTAGTACAATAAAAGGAATATAATAACAAACTTTTCATACAAAAATTAGGCAGTTTTTGACATCAACCTTTAACAATGTTTATCGGTTCACTTTATTGCAAAAAAAAGAAACAAGAAACATCAAGCCACAGTGTCCATTTATTGAAATGTCATGCAAGATTGTTGTTCTTCTCTAGTACATTTTTTTCAACTTCACAAAAGACGTGAATTGGACTGTTGTAACTTACATCTTATAACATAAATGTTTAAACATGAGAATAAGAAGTTGATACATTATTGTCATGTTTGCTACCAAATCATTACCAAGTAAAAAGTTACATTGTATTTTTGGTATGTTATAAATTAAGTTTTTGGGTCACAATTTGGATCATGTTTGTTCGTCATGATAGCAATGTCTGGTGTTTTTCTATAAACTGAACTGAACTAAACTGAATCAAAACAGAATCACACTAGACTTGTTAACTAATAATACATTCTAGATTTAAAAAATATAAGTCATATGGATCTATTTACAATTTCTGAGGAAATGAACCTAGCCAATGATATCTCTGACTTGGAGGCTCTGTGGATATCCAACCAATCAAAATACTAGAAACTGTGCGTGGGCGTCGTTTATGGTGTCAATTATGACGATGGAAGGTCGTGACCACGTGGCCCCGGTACAGGAACTATGCGAAGCATGCGCATGTTGTATGGCTAAAAAGCCGTGAGAAAAAAAAGAGAAAAAAGCATTTTGTACGCACAGTACATGCAAACGTACGTACATGTGTGCGCGTCCAATATAACGTGTACTTTATTGGTGAAATCGAACATTCGCACGCTGCGCGCGCACCGGCTCAGCCCATTTATCACACACACAATTAACTACCCACACACTTCTCTTCCCTCACACCGGAGACACATCTAAATTTCATAAATTTCCGTTCATTCCCAATTCAAATAATCAGCAAAATGAACAAGCTGTATGTAGGAAAACTTAGCCGTGATGTAACTGAAGACGAGCTTCGAAAACTCTTTGAGGACAACGACATCCCAGTCCAAGAAATCCTGATGAAGAAAAATGGATTTGCATTTGTGGACGTTTCCAACGAAGAGTTGGTCGAAAAGGCCACCGAAAAACTGAACGGTAAATTATAACTTTTTGTAACATATTGTGTTGTTTTCCTTTCCGTGTAAAACTCAGACAGTTTTAGACATCAATCTATATGAAGTATGAATACCTGTTAAATTGTTTTCGATTTGTATGTTGCTCGAGTTTGCGAGGATGATATTGATAATAATTGGTGAGCTTTTTCTGCCATGTGTGCCTGATTTTTCTGGATTCATGATCGACAGGAAGTGAGTGGAACTGGAAGTGAAAGCTTCTATTCGCGTCCTGAACCTTGCCCATATTGGCATGGTCCATGATCTGTTTTGTGTCACAAGTACAGTTGTGAACCTAGAAGTCTATTTCACATTGGGCACCAAAAATCTCCACTCTCCAGTCCTGCCCCAGAAAAAAGAAAATCCATAAAACAAATCTTGCCACATTTTGTTTTCCCTTCAGCTACTTCCAGCTCCAGTGCCCGTTCAACTGAGAACTTACACATTCCAGGCCATGTAGATTTAGTCTAGCACTGTCTACTGTGTACCTTTTTTTATATAACTCTGCCTTTGTCATGTTGTCTTTGTTCCTGGTGCATGGTGTCATGACCTTTGATCCCCAAAATAATAGCTTGTACTTTGTAGTCCAGCAGTCTAAGAGTAAGAGTAAGACTAAATTTAACATACATTTCATTGTCATTAAAATAATAAAGAAGTGATTGGTCATACTCATAGATCTACTGCTTATGCATTATTAATAATAATAATTATATTTGCTTAGATCTATATAGCACCTTACACTTTTAGAAGTCCCTATGCGCTCTACAATAATGCAGCATAATTACCCTGGCTTTAGCAGTGCAGCTGTGAAGCGTGCTGCGTTTCAAGGAATAAATTCCTACCAGGAATTGACTTCCATTGACTTCACCTGGGTTGAGTGTGGCAAATTTAGATCAATGTCTTGCCAAAGGACATTAGTGCAGCGGCGGGACTCAAACCGCAGACCTTGTGATCGACAGTCCGGCGACGTATCCACTCGACCACAACACCTCTACATGCATATCGGCAACACTGTTCCATCATGAATATTGGCTCAACTCAAATTCATTTGTGTTAAAAAATCATTCAAGACGGCCTAATCTTAGTCAAGTTACGATGGGCGACAAAAATGTAATGTGTTTCATTAAGAATATCGACTTGCCTCTGGAACCTTTGAATTTCCACGTCTATGATTTTAATTTTAAAAAAGTGCATGAATTGAACTGTGCATGAATTGTCACCATACTACCCACGTGCGAAGATATATATTTTTTTGGATGTGAATTTGCCAAACAGCAACCGAACCATTAAACCTTGCAGAATCGAACAGAACCTGAACATGACAGTTGAGTTACAACACTACATATTAGGGCTGCGACGAGTAGTCGAATGCTCGAGTACTTGCACTGTTCACAACTACTTGAGTAAGAGAAGTCATACTTTAATATTTGGCCGCAAAAAAAATTAAAAAATTCCCGGTCACCTGGCACTGTCCAGGCCGACGCTTACCCGTGCCAGGGAGAGTGCCTGCCGCTGGCATGGTACTGTCAGTAAAAATGTTACCCAGCTAAATCAAGTCAAAATCACCACTCAGAAACTGGGACCAAATGTCCGGATTTCTGTTTGGACTCGGAGGAAAATGGATTATTCTGCCATCTTTGGTTTTTATAACAGCATTGCTTACAGTTATTATTATGATTAAATCGGCGCCTTCAACTGCTACTCAAAGTAAAATTGCACGAGTTCTCGGAGACGGACCTGGGATACTGCTCCTGTGGTATGGTGGTGGCAAAAACAACAAAACAATTTTTTTTATTTTATTATAATAAAAAACAAAAAAACATGGCGTTCGAGTATTTGAGTAATCGCTTGTAATCCTAGGAGTGTACTCGGGTACCTCATTACATGGTTGTGCACAGCCTTACTACATATCCCCATCATCTTGGATTTTGTGTTCCAAAAGACGTGGACTACATACTCATGACTTTAATGCGAAAATTGACCCAAGTTATTGTAATCAATTCATTCATTTTGACTAACAATTTCCACCAAGGCTCAGTTGGCCATAGTGCTGAGTAATCTGTGACCCTTCTCACCCACTAAAAAAAAAATATGTCATTGACATATTTTTTTTACAAGGAAGCGAAACAAATACAGTTTATAGTCAAACTACAAAATAAACTGACCTTCGCACAAGCAACAAAGCAATATGGTGAAACAACAAAATGTTGGAACAGAATAAGTTATACAAACAAGAAACTGTCAAAAGAATGCATGAGGCAAATAAAACCAAACCAATGGGAATCGCTGCCTTTACTAGAGCCTACACTGCCTATTAAGGTTCAAGGTTCAAGGTTCATTTTATTTCTTTCTTCCACAACATTTTTACATATAATAATAGAACAAAAAACAATTAAAGTGCAATTTTAAGTCGATATATATATAATCCAAATGAAAGAAAGTGGAGACCTTAGAAAAGCTGGGCTTGTAAGAGCAAGGTCCCCATATAACATAATCCATTAATGTTTCACTTTTAAAAATGTTTCAAAGTTATCAAAAACTACACATGATTAAATATGGGGGAAATATTTACAAAAGGGATAGCTTGAAATGTGAAAAGGAGAGGATGAAAATATATACAAAGGGATCAAGAGGAAAAAAGCGAACTGGAACGAGAAAAACAACAAAACAGAAAAAAAAAAAAAAAACAGAGAAAGAAGAAAGTTATATGTATATAGGGGAAAATGGTATTAGGTGTAAAGAAAAAGAAAAAAATAGAAGAGAGGAGGGGGGGGGGGGTGAGAGAATGTGAAATGCTGACATTTATATTGAATAATCAAACATAACAAAAACAAAAAGATAATGCACGTTATCAATAACAATTGATAAATTATTTCCTAATATCATTTCTGGTGATATAAGCCTAAGGTAAACAGTAAACACACGTAAATATTTGCATGATAGAACAAGAAACTACCGCAACTCTATCATAATTTAATGTGGATATTGATTTTTTAATCTTTTGGTAGCCTTTGTTTAAAGATGTTCATGCGTGGGTATATATTCCTAATTTGAAGGTAAACAGTAAACACACGTAAATATTTGCATGATAGAACAAGAAACTACCGCAACTCTATCATAATTTAATGTGGATATTGATTTTTGTCTCGCCTGCGTAGCAAAAAGCGAGACATAGGCGCCGCTTTTCCGGTGACGGCGGCGGCGACGGCGGCGGCGACGGCGGCGGCGGCGACGGCGACGGCGTCAACATCAAAAACTTAACCTAAGGTTAAGTTTTTGAATTTTTGATATAATTTTTAAAGTATAGGTTCTTAGTCAATGAAACTTGGATTATAGGGTAATCAAGTATCCCCAATCATGTGAGTAGAATTTCAGATCACAAAGTCAAGGTCAAAGGTCATTTCAGGTCAACAGACTTGGACTATGTTGTAGCATCATCATCGAAAACTTAACCTAAGGTTAAGTTTTTGAATTTTTGATATAATTTTTAAAGTATAAGTTCTGAGTCAATGAAACTTGGACTATAGGGTAATCAAGTATCCCCAATCATGTGAGTAGAATTTCAGATCACAAAGTCAAGGTCAAAGGTCATTTCAGGTCAACAGACTTGGACTATGTTGTGGCATCATCATCAAGATTTTCAAAATGCTTCGTTATTTTTCAACCGATTTTGATTCTGATTGTTTCATATGATAGGGCTAGGAAGGGGATTTAAAACTTGTACACAGAATCGTGAAATTCATTATCTATGCTAATTTATGCAAATTTATTTGAAATCACAAAAAATGCTTCTTCTCCTTCATTTCTCGACCGATTTTGATTTGGTTTGCTTTATCTGGTAGAGCTAACTTTGGTACACTAAACTTCTACACCGAATTTTGAAATTGTTCTCCATTAATTAATAATAGTAATTTATGCAAATTTTTTCCAAAAATAACAAAAATTGCTTCTTCTCCCTCATTTCTTGACCGATTTTGATTTGGTTTGCCTTATCTGGTAGAGCTAAATTTGGAACACTAAACTTCTACACAGAATTTTGAGATTTTACTCCCATTGATTAATTATGATAATAATGCAAATTTATTCCAAAAATAATTTAAAAATCACAAAAAATGCTTCTTCTCCTTCATATTTCGACCGATTTTGATTTGGTTTGCTTTATATCGTAGAGCTAACTTTGGTACACTAAAGGTCTAAACAGAATTTTGAAATTGTTCTCCATTAATTAATTATGGTAATTTATGCAAATTTATTCCAAAAATAACAAAAATTGCTTCTTCTCCCTCATTTCTTGACCGATTTTGATTTGGTTTGCCTTATCTGGTAGAGCTAAATTTGGAACACTAAACTTCTACACAGAATTTTGAGATTTTGCTCCATTGATTATTTATGGTACTTTATGCAAATGAAATGAAATTATGTCCCTTCCAGGGCATCACATTTTTATTTTTTGACCAGTTCAAAAGTGTACCACGATATTTGTTGTTGCGAGATGCGGATGAGCACTACAATGTACGTCATTGACGTTCTGGTTTATCATATTGAATTGCGTTATGCAGGCGAGACCGCCGAGAGCGTTTCCCTTGTTTAATCTTTTGGTAGCCTTTGTTTAAAGATGTTCATGCGTGGGTATATATTCCTAATTTGAAGTAGGCAACCTAGGCGATCACTCCCGATCACTACATAACACTGAGCCAATGGGTATGCTCCCGTGCATACGTCCCTCTGCTGCCCTCTAAATACCCACGCTTGAGCAACTTTAACTTGGAATACTGTATACTGTGTGCGTATGGTGTCGTCAGTGAATCAGACGCAAGTCAATTGATATAACAAATCACTTCTTCATCTACTGTAACAACGATCGCCATAACGTTGGGCCGTCTGTAAGGGTATTTGACATTTGTCAATTAACGTTTGTAAATTTTTCCAACGATTATTATACTTGCGTCAGGCTGTTCAAAAGAAATCTGAAACAAGTAAATAAGATGCAGGTTTTTAAACATAGGTACGGGGTTCAAGTCCCGCTGCGGCACTAATGTCCTTTGGCAAGACGTTAATCTACATTTGCCACTCTCCACCCAGGTGTAAATGGGTACCTGATATGCTTGAGCGCTATTTGGCAGCTCGGCTACGACCAGGGTAATATGTGTAAAGCGCCATGAGCGTCAGAACCTGACGGATACCGGCGCTATATAAATAACCATATTATTATTATTATTATTTATAGCGAATCGCAAATTTTTATTCAACTATGAGGATAATAATAATAATAATTTCATAATTATGAATGCAAGTGAAACACATACTACCACTTCCATCATCACATTAGGAACGTACTTGAAAGCACACTTAATGGTATGAAACTTGTAGGTAAAAACTTGGTACCTGTATTATCATTTTGTCCAGTTTCTGGTCCGGTTTCAGGCATCTAAAATAATATTGCAAGTTTTCAGGTCTGGTTCCAGTTGATTAGTACCAGTACAGGCTTGTCCCACTACGTCCCAGCACTAGGTATATGGCACGACACACACACAGAGGTGCCAACCAGTACGATTTAATCGTATTTAGTACGATAATAAGAGTGGAATACGATAATACGATATCACCTCTTAAAATACGATTCTTCTTCAATGATTTTGTGGCTGAAGCAAGAGCTTGGAACTAAAAAGAACTGAGTTTGCAGTTAAAACAAGGTATATAGATGAACATGTACAATTGAATATGTTTAAAAAAAACTAATTACAGCAAAAATATGGTCTTTACGGCATGCATTTGCGCTGCGTTACGACATCAATATGTTTTTAATATTTTGGAGGTGCTGAGTACTAATGTGTACTTCCAAAGGTTGGCAGCTCTGCACACAGGTGACACAAACATTTGGTACAAAGTTTTATTCCAGGAATAAAAGGCGTATAAACAGTAGTTTTTTTTGTAACATTAATACTATTAAATGACAGGCTTGATGGTAGAAGAGGGGAAAAAAAGATGAGATACATGTAGCTCACAAATTATTTTTAACCCTGGAATGTCCAAACTCAACCTTCACTTGAAATTCATAATTCTACTTTGAAATGTATGAAGCCAGATTTTGTTCAGCCTTTATCATGTTATTCTGTTGTTGTTATGACCAATCCTCCGATTTTCATTGAACAATGATGCTCATGTTTGGCTTTTGTTTGTGTATTTGCAGGTTATCATCTACAGGGAGGGCACATCAAAGTCGAGCCATCAGTTCCAAGGAAAGCAAGAAGGTACTACCAACAAACTGCTTTTTTTTCATGATTCAATTCTCATTCTGATGTTCTATCCTTGCTTGTATTTAATGTTATGATAGGTATTTTGTAACATTCTTTTGTTTTCATAGATGGAATGGAAGTATGAGTTATGAAATGGTTGAGAAATTGAAAATTTCAGGAAAATGATTCACATTACTATCTGTGTTTTAGGTTTCATGCTGGGAAGTTGTATATTTGGGTTAGATACCATAATTCCAATCTAAATAGAGGTGAAAGTCACCTGTAGATAACCCTGTAACCGATAATCGGATCGGGGGCTGATTGCTGGCCAATTTACATAAATCAAATGATTAATTCTGATTGCCGATTAATGAAAAGTGATTAAAAGAGAAAGAAAAAAAGATGAAAATTTTCAAGTTTTGGGGCTATCAGATACTAAAAAAACATGCATGGCTGGGATTATTTTGTCATCTGGAGTAGTTGTAGACCATGTTCGTTGATATCAAGTGCCTTTTCATGACTTTGAAATTAATAAAGATTAGAAGAGGCAAAACATGCAAGCCACCAATTTGTATTTCATTGTCATAATCCAAAATGGCATGTTTTCGCCTCTTCTTTTAGACCAATAATTTAGAGATCACAGGGTCATGAAAATGTTTTAAAATCCCAGAAAATGAAACTATTGCACACTTTATAAAGAAAAAATGTGAGATAGTCTTAGTACATTAATCACACATGACTATGTCGGACAGATCACTTGGATTAGGATTTACACTGTGTCGGAGTGAGCAAATAAGTGAATTTTGTGAGTGCATTAGTGAATATTTACTCACGCAGGTGAAGATAAATAGGAAAATGAACAGGGCTTGTCGAGTTCATTGTCCGTCTCATTGTGACTTAACCAAGTTCAGTGCATATCACACATGCACATGCTTCAAACTTATGCAGTGTTTCAAAACATTATTTATTTGTTTTATAAGACGGGTCTATTTATTTAACTACCGTATTTGCCGGCGTAAAGGCCGCACCGCCGTATAGGCCGCACCCCCAACTTTGACATTTCGTAGAGGAAAAAAAAAAAAAAGAGAGAAAAAAAAAACGGACCAAACAAAAGGATCGTAATTTTCTTGTAGAACACTCTTTTTTTTTTACAAACTATACCAATTCATCAATATTCTTATAAATCAACGAGAAGTTAACCTCAAAAATGATCATAATTTAGCAGATCTTCATCGACTTTTAAGCTAGTAGATCTACTGTATCGTACGCAGATTTGGTATCCTACAATACCCCTTCCTCGATGTGCGGTGTAATCCGAAATAGCATTTTTCGACCTGCGCAGTTGCGTTGCGCGGCAGCTAGCTCCGTAAGTAACGGCCTGTCCCTTTGTTTACTTTTTGGCGATGCAATGGTACGGACTTAGATCTAGATCTATCGGCAGATTTTTTTAGAAAAATAAGTTTTTTCGTCTTCATGTCAACTATGCAACATAAAATTGTCGGTAAGTTGTGTGGAGTTATTCTAGAATTGTCCTGTACCGTTGTCTAGTCATGCTACCGTTCCTATAGGGGTCATTCCATCGGGTTGGGTCATAAATTGTGACATGAAGGTTCAAAATTCAGAGTTGGTGAATAATTTGTTTATTGTTATATCCTGTTTCTAACACCAATCCTACAATAGATTCCATTGGAATTGTGTGTATTCCTTTGCACACTTACATTTAAAATGAAAAAACAGACACAACAAAATACCAACGTTACAAGGACATCTTTTTTTACTTGCTCATTTATTTTCTGACCTGAAACTTTGTTACAGTCTGTACTCCACTTTTTGTTGGTGTGGAAAACATTAAGATGATGGGAGCAATAGTTTAGAATACTCAAAACTTGAACACAGCAACATTATATCAACTTATAAACATGAAACAAATGAGGAACTAGCAATTTTCAGATCATGTTTTTCTTCTAAAGGGTTATCTTTTCTCTTGCATAGAAAATCTTGGCTGCATTCTAAGAAATGTGCCAATTAATTGATGCATGAAACATATTAAATGAGATGATGACACAAATGAAAGGAAAGCTGCAAGATTTATGGTCTATATTCACCTCAACACCTCGAAATACCAATGTTACATGGACATCATGTCCGAGTAACATCCGTATGATATTAGAGTTACTGACCTCTTATACTCATTTAAACATGACAGACTATATCAAATGTCATCTGAAATATCTTTCATCCATTGACCAGTAAATAAAAAAACAAAATATTCATACAATAGGTGTATTGGTTGATATTAATGATTAACTTTATACTTCTTCAAAATAGTGATTAGATTGGAAAGATCTTCGTTTCCAGGAATATTTCGATGATTTGTCATTTTGCCTGCTCTCTTGATCGATCTCTCTGCCGGAGCTGAATCCTCAGGCAGCAATCTAATAAATATGCATGAAAAGAAATAAATAAAAACAAATGAGTAAACAATATTAAATGAGATAAAAATAAAACAAAACTGTAAATTGCTTCTGTGACTTTTCATTTCAAAATGTGTGTTCTGGTTGATAATTATGAGTACTTGCACATTGTAACATTGTAAGAATTAAGGATGGAACAACTACACAGAGGATTGCAAGATGGATAGGGAGGCATCATCCTCACGTTTGGCTAGTTTTGCATGCCCAAATAGAAGTAGGTATTTGGTTTTCATTTATTATTATTTATTATTCTTTTAAGTTCAATATTTGTGTTAAATTATTAATTTCTTAATTTTTTTTGTTTGTTGTTATTTATCATTATTGTTTTATATCTTATTTTTTGGAGGGGAGGGTAGGTGGTGAAAACCCTTTAACCTCCCTTTAACCTTTGTAGGAGGGGGGAGTGGGAGCCACATGGCAAACATCAATAATGATTTTATTTTTTAAAAAAAATATTTAAAAAAAATAATTAAAAAAAAAAAAAAAAAAAAAAAAAAAATCATTATGTATCCAATTCTAATTGAATCGGGGGAGGGGTCGCATGCCCTCTCCCCTTTAGCTCTCTCCATTTTTCTCTATCTCAACTCCAACCCCCTTTTTTGCCCAAAAGTTGGATATGTCGGGCCTTAGATTGAACTTCCTAACAATTTTAAATAACTTGTGTTTTTCCTTAGGCTTAGCCATCATTTTTCAATGACAATTAATGGCATCATATAATTAATATTAATTAATTTAACAGTTGTGAGAAAAATTCTGAGGTATAGGAACATCAGTTATATCTTTATTTACGGGATTCTTATAACAAAATTCAATTTCTGTCTAAGAAATTAGCTTTTTAAGGGGAAAAGTCCGGCAACGATTTTGCATGTTTCGTTATAACACATATATCAGTATGTGGGACAACAGTAAAATATTCACTCACACGTGATGGTTTTGAAACCGTTTTAAGCTATAAATAACACAATTTAAAACGGAATTACATTTAAACAAAATGGAATTTCATTGTCTATGATAATAATTCGGGCTATAAAAATAACTTAAAATACATATTACGTACCAATTTGGGCGCTGACGGGCGAAAATGGCTGCCCGACGTTATATGGACATTGTCACGTTTGTGGTTGCAGCTCAGGGGTAGGTCGTCGCACACCATCAAAAAACATGTGTGCGCGTTCGTGAATAACTAGCAGGTCATTTTAACACCAAAAACTGAAGCTAGCGGGCTGGTTTGGTCTCAAACACCGTAATTTCACACCGACGTTACCAAATTATGAAGGACATCGCGGGGGATTGTTGTGGTAAATTAATTATTTTCTTGTATTTACCGACCGATTTAATCGTCATTCTTTTAACATATGTTCATCAGGGGTTGTACCTTCCTAATAAGATGAAAGTTTCTGAGAAAATATCCTGCTAAATTTGTGTAAAATGTTAGATTACCGCCGTTACGAAAAAAGTGCTTAGGACATTGTTGGTAACGTCGGTATTGTGTTTTTTCAATATGGGATAACTTGCCGATTTTTTGCACATTTCACCTGAGCTTCTCAGACATAGTAGGGGTATTAAAGGTGACATGTTTTAAGTAGGAAACATTGCATTATGATGAATTTTTTTCCTGAAATGAGTTCATGAAAATGACTTGTTTTCATGTCACAACTTTCACCCTTAAAATCGCTGAGACATCGGTAGTTAAACTCTCACCAAAAAAAAAATATGATGAACAAGTTTCTGTTTTCATGTTTATTTATTCTGTCATACATTACTCTTAAATAAAATATACTTTTAATTTTCTAAAAATACATTTAAATTTGAGAAAATAGCTTCTAAACATTCAAACACATGAAAATGCTGAAAAGACCCAACCCGATGGAATGACCCATAGTCCCATACGTGCAAATGGACGTGATGTTTTGACCGCTGAATTTTGTTGTTGCGTATACGCCGCACCCCGACTTTTTGATTTTTTCTCACCCGAAAATACTGCGGCCTTTACGCCGGAAAATACGGTATGTGTAAAAAAGCCAAGAAATTTACGTCAAACCCGATCAAAAAGCCAAGAGTTGGTTGCACAATCATGGAGGCTGCCATTTGACGTCACATCATGCAACACGCAATACGTGCAGTCGAACGGTAGTACATGTACAATTCGCGTCTCAGTGTGCGTATCAATGTCTTGGCCATAATCATATGAAAACCTGTCCATGACATCACGTCAGAAACTTTGATCAAGACTGCGGCACGGAGCTTGCAGTTGCATACTATTGTGCACAACTTGCATATTAAAGCACAGAAATCGCATAGCCAGGCACGGTGGAAAAAAATTAATCATATTAGCACTTGATTTTAATACGGGTTTGTCTTTTAACATAACATAAACTATTAGTTTAAGATTGGTTTCCCCCTGGTAAAAGCCTAAGTAAATTCTCCTTTGTTTTCTTTGTTTTGGAAATGGAAAATATTGGAGGGGTAAGAAACAATTATTTCAAGATGGAAAGGGTGCATTTGTTTGGGTAAGAAAGTCATGAACTGTGTTATTATATCCTGCTGTGACTAGATTTCTGGTTAACATATGTTGCAAAAAGAAGACAGTCAACTTGCATGCATGTACTACTGCGCTTCCAGTCTGAGCTGGCTGGCTGGCTGGTGCTGGCATGCTGATTTCCTTTCCCGTACAATGTGTCCAATACATCATGTACAGTACATAGGCTCGGAACAGTCAGGTCTACACACTCACTCTCACACACACACACACACACACACACCCCCATAGGCTATGCAACCGAACACATGCATACAGTACACAGCATTGAAAGGTAGAAAGGGCAGCCAGGCGAAGCTATTGCCCACACATAACCTCCGTATGACCTTGTAGATTCTACATGTCAGCATTCCATAGTGATTTGCTATGTGCTAGCTCTGTCTAGTGCGACTACCATGCAAGCCTGCCTTTGATTCAGCGTAGTAAGCTTGCTGCATGCGTTTACGGGTTTCATTTGTATGGAACCGCTTGTACACGTGGTAGTAGGGAAGTGGGAGTTTATGGGTGGGTAGTCCACAGAATTAGCTCTCTGTGAATCATGTAGGTCTACCGATTTGATCTTTCAAACCTTTCATGAAATTGGAGAATTGAATCAAAATTATAAAATGGGTTCTAGAAATGGTAGAATGTAGGCAATAAATTGGTCAATTGACACCATCCGATCGTGCATGATTCTTTTCTACCATGCAAAAAAATTCCTATTACAAAATGATAACCCACAGCTAAAAGTGAAAATACTCGGCAAAGATGTGTGTAACATTAGCTTGTACAAAGTTGGGTGCGGCAAAGTTAAGGCGGGGTTAAGTGCATGGAGTTTAAAATGGCAAAAACATTAATGTGCACACTGAGACATGCATATTATACTGTTTGCCATTGAAAGAAATGGCAGCGATTCTGGGCATTTTGATCGGGTTTGTTGCTCATTTCTTGACTTAATATTAATATCCATATTGTAGACTGGTTTTGTGAAACAAATAATTCTTGTTTGGAAGCTCGTGCATTACTGATATACATGTACATGTATGCACTGCAAGACAAGTTTTGTTCATTGTTTGAATTGATAGTGACTTGACCCACGTGTAGTGCATATCCACTCAAGCACTCGCAAACATGTTTTTTTTTATTTTTATTGTGTACCATTATACTAAAGTAGCCTAGGACTTAGTGAGAGCAGAAAACACTCAGAAATTAATCATTGCAGAAATAGATAAATTTGACAAAGAATAAGTGGGGAGATGTGACATTTAATATTGAGAAACTCTCTGGAATTAGGAAGCTATGAATTTTTAACCTGACCTTTCTAATTGACAGTACAGTGACTTGTACATGTGATAATATGTAAATTATTTTCTTTCGCTGGCAGACATACAGCCTAAATATTTTTATAAGAAAATATGTTTGTCTCCTGATAATTGAGAAAAGTGAAATTTACTACCCTATATATATATCATACAAAATGTAACAACTTGAGAAGTACAAATAGTCTATCATCGCACATTGTGATCTAAATTGGCAGGTTCTCCACATTGAGTATGTTCAACGTTTGTAACTTCCTGATCCTATGTTTTTACTGGAACATTCACAAGTTCCCATGAAGGTTCATTTCCTTTTAAAGAGATAATTGAGTTCAGGTAAAGGTGAGAAATAATTTGAGAGCTTTCTCCTTAGTTAAAATTCCCATGCAGAGCAGTAGCAGTAAGACATTAAAATTATTGCTTTGGAAATGTTAATAACAAGAAAGAGGTCAGAGCATTAGACCAGTTTTAAGGCCATGTCTTCATATAAGCGTGAAGCCGTGAAGCCCTTTACAGTATGACTGAGTAAGATTGATATCATTTTGACAACTCAAAAATATTATGATTCCAAATTATTGTAATAAACTTACAATACATGTACATGTAGGCTTACATTCAATCTTTCCATTAACTTTTAGAACGTTTCTTTCACTGTACTATCATAGTCTGCAAGCACAGACCCTAATTTGACACTTTATCAAAAAATCATTGTGCCTTGAGAGAAGCCTAGCCCAGCTACCTACTGGTTGTGTCCTGTGTCAGGAGCAGCTACAGCACATGGCCTATGGTAGTCTTATAGTGCAGACTCACTTTTACGACTGACCAGGGTTTGTGCTTGCAGACTAGTACTATCACATGATGAGTACTCTACATAATTCTTTATATATTGGCATATGGATATTTGCCACTAACCAGACAAGCACTTAAATGTCTATCAGACAGTACTCTTGAATGAAAGCCGACTTCTTTGTCCATACCATAGAGTGTTCAGTTCATCCATCCATAGAAAAACTAACAAAGTCCCCATCCTCTATTGTCAAGTTAATCTACCCTGTATAATGTATATTTTAACTGTACACTCAGTTCGCACGTTGATGTAGGCCTGGTAGTACCAGCTAAATCTGTTACTTTTTTTGTAAGGTTGATAATTCCACAAGACCACATAGGATTAAGTTGTCTTTTGAGTTGCAACTTGTAAGACTCCTGTTGCACCTGAAATATGCAGGCCACCATTAGATCCAGTCTCCCCCCAATGGCAAGACAAGCTCTAAAATGCTAAACTAGGCCCATTTTGAAAGCCCAATTTCAGTAGAAATGATACATTGTGTACCATGACGATACGATACATTGTGTACCTACTACTTCTACTCGTAGTAGATCCATCCATGTGTGTACACAGACTTTTTTGCGGGGGAGTACCCATGTACATGATTTTGCCCTGGAAATAATTGTACGCCAACCGCTCCAGCCCGTAGCGTAGCACTCTAGCTTGCGTAGTGTTTCTTGCTTGATTCACAAGTCGGGTGTTCTTTTCGTGTAACTTTTGGAAATTTTACTACCTGTGTAATAAACTTATCGGTCATCTACGCAAGTATGAGTAAACATGTACCGTAGTCAAAACTGGTCCAAATAAAACCTTGGTTTAATCCTTTACATCATGGTTGAATTGTTGAGAAGTATAATTATGAATTCAAGTTTCATTTATGTTTCAATCTAGTAAAGTAATTATCATTGCACTTATTACATGTGTTGAGTTGATTCCTACATTTTCTTATGTACATAAAATGTTCTGTTTTCAAATGCACAGGGGTGAAATGAATGAGCATTGTATTTTATTCATTCATTTTTTAAATGAAAAATGTTTTATTCATAGCAGTTTTCCTTGTTTGCTTTTGGATTGATTGTGCACGAGGTAGGCACGATGAATGAAGGGTATTGTAGCTGGGGTAGGGTGTGAAGGAACCATATGGAACAGCAGGGACACAGGAAGTATGCACAATTAGGCCCAGCCACAATAGCAAAATGGCCTCCACATTATTTTCAAAGTACAATAGAAGGAGAAAAAAAAAATTAAATCCACACTAAACTAGAGAGATTGAGATCACTCTGTAGGTTAATCCTGTGAAATCATCTACCTTGAAAATTCTATTCTCTATTCTATTTTCTGTCTCGTACTTTCAACACACGTGGTTTGAGCTGCCCAAACATAATGGAGTTTTTACATTTTCTCCTGTTGTGACCAAATTGACAATTTTTTCTCTCAATTTCCTGTTAAATATATAGTTATGGAGTGTAAAATTCACCTGTCTCTCCATTGCCATTCACTGGAGCCAACATGATTGATAGTGGTGGGACCATGGGAGTAGGGCCAGACTGGGTCCCGGAAATCTCCCGTTCTGGGCTTCCAGTCCAGTTCCGGGCCAATTCCAGGCCAATTCCAGTTGGAAGTTGAATTTGTGAAGACCCCAAAAACCTGGAAAAAAATCACAGCACTTCACAACAACTGCCACCCTGAGTCATGTTCAATAGAATCTGGCTTACAGTACCTTGGCTTTCATGAATTCAGAATTTGATCATTCATTCACACCGTTCTTCAATATTTGTATGCCTCCACCCCATGAAGGTGGTGCCAAAGCCATTACTTTTATGTATTGTCCGTTCGCCCCGCTTTCTTGTTATCGCAACATCTCAAGAACACCTTGAGAGATGAAGTTCATACTTTGTGATAGTATATATCATCGTAGGAAGGTGATCCATCTAGATTTTGCAGTGAGTAGGCCAAAGGTCACAGAGGTCAATATGTACAGGTATTAGCCTCGTTATTGCAATTTCTCAAAAACTGTTTGAGCCATAAACTTCAAATTTTGTATTAGCATGCATCTTCGCAGTGAGACAAATTGATTAGATTTGGGGTAAAAGAACGTTCAAATGTCAATTTACATGAAATTCATCGGTTTAAAACAAAATTGTTTATGACCGAATCAATAACTACCTTAAGCTATCTTAGCTGTGAACTTGAAGCCTGTAACTGTAAAATGTACATGCCCATGTTATTTTCTTGTCATGATGCAGCCTCTGGTCAAATTCAGGTGTATTTCAAATACATGACTCCCTCGAATATGTTATCTCACAATCTCACAATTTGTTTTTCATGGAACAAAATAGACTGAATACTATTTGTATTTCTCTAGTTGATAACTATTTTATCATGGTACCTGTACCATTATAATTTTGTTGTGTTTTTACACCATCTAAACCTGTGTGAATTGTCATGTGCTTTCCCCAACAGTCAAATGGAGAATGGATCTACAGGAAACCAGGGGTACGTTGATCAATGCTTACTCCTCACCATCTTATAATAGTAGTTGAGAAACACTTGGTGTTGCCTAGCTTTTGGAACTTTCTATTTTTTTTCCATTTTCTTATTGAAACTAACTTTTATTGTTGTTTGTTGTGGGTTATTGTTGTTTGTTGTGGGTTTGCTCTTTGATACCTTAACCTTCCTCCTTCCCTGCCATTTTTGCTTTTGTTGTTGATTGCTAGTAGTAATAGTAATACCTACTACTGTGAAACCTTGCAGCACAGGGACATTGTTTAACACTGCTTATGCCTGATTATTTCCTTCAATGATATTTGTATTCCCCTTTCTATTCTTACTGATTTATTATATCAGCAAACAATAACTAATTCACAAGTTGCCATAATCACTGCATTAGTAGAAGTTTGTGGTGTCGTAATTGAAAAGTTCAGATTAGCTTATTGATATTTTCTTCATTCAATTTGATATTAACGGGGCCTAATTCATGATCTGATTCAGTCTTTGTTTTGTCTTGTGTTGTATTTTTTACGGGAGAAGAGAGCTGAATTTAGCAGATCTAGACTAAACTTGACATAACCTTTTGAAAATTGATCTGTTTAATTTTGTCTTGCCTGGTTGGAACTAGAAATACGGACCATGATTTCAAAACATGGGCACTGACTGACAGCAATGATAACAGCAATAAATTAAAATCACCATCATTTTCAAAGTATTTTGTATTTCAATTTCTTGAAAATCGTACACAAGGGTTAGTGATTATCAAAGCTAGATATTGAAGATATTTCATGTCCACAGTCGGTAGAAGTCGGTGATGGTCCATTCTAGTACATAAGAAACGACTGCATGTTCATGTTCGGGACGGGTATACTGTGTTTCCTGCTGCCTTTGTTGTGTGCAATGTTCATTTTCATGTAGCTTTGAAGTTTGTACTCTATTAGAAAAATGTTTGGCTCTTGTGATTATGAAAAACCAATATCTTGAAGCTGAAGTTTGCACATTATAAACTTGGCTGCTGTAAAAATTATAATGTTAAAGCTTTTCAAACTTAGAAGGCCTGTGTCATAATGTTTTTTTTCTAATAAACTGGGGCCAGACTACTAAAATCAGATCAGGCTCTCATATCCCAATAAATTTTATGTAGGAAAATAATATAGATTTGTTTGCAATTACTTTGTAATATACGGTACAAAACTTAACTTGTGGAATCAGAAAGATGACTAGAATTCCATAATTTACACTACATGTAGATGAAACTTTATCCTGCAATTCATTCTCAAATAATGATACCTTATCTCTTGTTGCATTCTTGTACTCATGATCTCACAAATATGCTTTTACTCATAAACTGCCACAAATTGGTCATAGTCCTGCTCAATGTACATGTTTAGACTATTATTATTATTATTATGATGCGTGTTCATTTTGAGTCCTTGAATGTACAATTTATGCGCATTACTTTGTGATATTGTTTGTATTGGATTGTGAGTGTTCTAATTTTGTTGGTAATCATACAAAGTCTATATGTCTTTCCTGTCATGAAAGTCTGAATTAGAGAAAAAAATCTTAGGTCCTGTGTATTTCACAATACTAATGAGGTTTGGGCTCTATTTAATAAAATGTTGCACATCCTTTGGCTCCTGCCCAGGTGAATGTAATTTTACCAACATGGACCCTACATGTACAATGTTGAGAGATACTAAAAATAACTGCAGTCAGGAAGGAAGTTTTTGTTTCCAGATTTTGCAGATATTACCTAAAACAATACCATTATAAGACTCTTGAGAGTGACATGCTTGAGTGCGTAAAATCATATGTATGTCTACCGTATTTCATAACTAATGTCGAGTGGGGCTGCTGTCAGCATTGATTTCCCTTGGTGACGTTTCATGATGTCAATCACTAATGTGTCAATCTTGACACTATGTCATTGTAACTTCAGATGATCTATTTAAAGAAAATAATAGATATTAGAGCAATTAGTATTTGAAATGAATGTCTGTTTGTTTAAAACAGTTCTTCCGTAAGTACCAGTCCGTTTTACATCTCACTATGTTATAGAGCCATTTATAAAGATAAATATGTATGTCTACCGTATTTCATAACTAATGTCGAGTGGGGCTGCTGTCAGCATTGATTTCCCTTGGTGACGTTTCATGATGTCAATCACTAATGTGTCAATCTTGACACTATGTCATTGTAACTTCAGATGATCTATTTAAAGAAAATAATAGATATTAGAGCAATTAATATTTGAAATGAATGTCGGTTTGTTTAAAACAGTTCTTCCGTAAGTACCAGTCCGTTTTACATCTCACTATGTTATAGAGCCATTTATAAAGATAAATTGTCTCTAACTCTCTATGTAAAATTATCATTGTGTGTCTACATGGCTCATGTGACTCATTTTGTCTCATTTTTTCCCCCTCTTTTTCTTTGCAAAGTAACAGGTTGAAGATCATCATCATGAATGTACCAACAAAAGTTGAACACAAAGAGATTGAAAAGCTTGCTACGACCTTTGGAACTGTCACACTTTTTGAAGCCTGTAAGTCAATTCATCATATTCATATAGCGTGATAGTGTCCTGGAAACTATTTTAGTTTTTAGTTACTGAAATCTATTTTTATTGTCCTGACATAGTAATAAATCTGATTAATGTTAATTTGTTTTTAAAGTTCTGGGCGATGCTCATACACCGGGCCAGTGGTGGTGTCGAGTATTCGTGAAAATCTGATCTTTTCTCTCCAAAATCTTATTTTTATTAAGATACTCGGTCTGTTTTTGTTTGTGTCAAGAGGTTGGCATCTCTGCATAGGCCTACTAAACACTAACAAAAAAACTTCTAGATTGTTTGGCGTTATCAAATTTTTGAAATTAGATAAAAGAAAGTATAATATTTCAGGAAATGCTATTAGCTCAAATTTGATCAACCTAACCAAATACACCTTTATTGAGCTGTAATTGCTTTATTGGAATAATGAACATTTTAGTAAACAAACAATTGCTTAATATAAAAGAAATTTGATGGGTGAACACATTTGATGAAGCAGCTCTCATTCATATGTGACTGTCATAGTGCTAAGTCAGTCCATGTGGTATTTTGGTTCAAGTTTTATCAAGAAAATCTGAAAAAGGAAACAAATTGATAAAAAATGCTGGTATGTGAAAACATGAGAACGATCATGTATGTTCTATGCATGAAAACCACATAGGCCTACGTCAATAATGAGCCTGCATTGAAACCTTGTACTCCGAATGGATTGAAATTGTTCAATATGCATGTAGTTTTCTTTCAATTTTTTTCCCCAACAAGTTATAGACTGAAATGTTTTCTTTCTTTTCTTTGTAGCCCCGTCCAAGAATGATAGTGGTACATATGCTGTGGTAGTGACCTATGAACTACCAGAGCAAGCAGAACAAGCCATCAGACAACTCAATAATTTTGAATACCAGGAGTCCAAACTCAGGGTGAGTCTTTAATATTTCCCTTTTTAAAAATAAGGTACATTATTAATAAATGTCATGCTAGGAAAGCAGCAAATACATTAAAGGGAAATCCAACCTCTAGAGGAAAGAAGGAAAATCAGAAAAGTAGACTCTTGAAAGTTTGAATGAAATCAGATAAAAAAGTGTTAAAGGTCTGAAATTTCAGGGTTTTAATCACTACAGTTATGGGCTTTTCAAGTTTGCTGAATCGGTAATGTCTATGTGAGGTAGTGGCGGACAACAATCCACTGACCAAACTGCCAATTTGAGATTCGCATAGACTTAGTGATCTCATATTTCAAACATTCATAACGTTTCTTATTATTGGTCAGATTATTTCAAACTTTCTGCCTTCATACAAATGAAATTATTACAAGTGTTGGAGTGCCCTTTAATGTGAATCACTAACTGTTTTGAAGTCTATTCTTGAATTGTCAAAAGTCAGCGTCAACTTACAGTTGGTATAATAATTTACTGAAAATGAAATCTGCCTCAACAAAATAGATCGGGTGAATAGCTGAATAATGTGCAGGTCTGTTGGAGACAGTCTCATTAATTTTTGTTTTCTAGTGGTGTTAGTGGTTGAAATACCACAAGAATCCATTTTATGCAAATCCCAGTATTTTAATGAATTTGTTTTACTTATTGATTTTTTTTAATTGTTTGATGACTATTTTCAAGCTTGTTAATCAGTTCTCATAAAATGTAGTCAAACAAGTGGTTTTGTTGAATAAACATGGAAAGCAGTAAGACCTATCTTTGAATACTTGAAATGAAGTTAAACCTGTATGTAGTATGCAAATACAGTAGAATGATAGAGTAATGGGGGTGTATTGTATTTAGGTTTAAGCCAAAGAGGAAATCCTTGTCGGCTCAGCCATTACGCATACCGATACAGAATGGTGGTGTGACTAAGTGGTAGATGTGAGCTTTGCCTCTATATTGTATACTTACAAATATGGGAGGGTTGTCTAGTATATACTGGTACATGTATACTCGCATACAAAATGCATACTCTATCTCACCCTGAGAAAATAGCTTTTCCAAATGTTGCGAGTTCCACCAATCCACTGAGATTGGATGTGCAACATAATGAAATTAAAAATAAAAGTAAAAATCTGTGCCTGTAATGTAAGGTGTCCACCTGAAGGCTCCTTTAAATGTCTTACAATCATCCTCAAACAACGTTTTACAATATTGTTGATGTTGATATTGATGTAAGTTTCACAAATGATAAATAAAAGTTTAAATGGCAATTCACCACGCAAAAAGACACTTCCTTCCCATTTTGGAAGTTGTTAAAGGTGACTAAAAACGCTATTTCTGGGGATTATGTTATTAAAGCCGATGATAATCAAATGCCCCATAATGGAATATCATACAGTGAAACTTGTCTATAAAGACCACCCAAGGGAGACAAGAAAAGTGGTCTTTATGTACAGGTTCCTCTATTTCATGTATCAATGAGAATCCATTTTCAAGGGAAACAAAAAGTGTGGTCTTTGTAGACAAGGTGGTCTTTCTATACAGGTGGTCACTAAAGCAGGTTTGACTGTACAAAGAATATTTTTTACCCTGTGTTTTATCGTTTTGATAGGTCAAATTCAAGAATGGTGGACGTGGTGGACCAGGAGGCCGCTTTAATAACAGGAACCCAGGAGGCCCTGGAGGCATGTACCACCAGCAACAGAATGTACCAGATACATCCAATTTCCCCGTCAGGTAAATATATTAATACAACATCCCATCTCAATACCTTGCTGTCTCAAATCAATAGATCGGTTTACTAACACATTTAAGTTTATGGATGTTTTTTGCCTGGGGACTTAGTGACGAGGTTTTCCATTAAGCTGTTATAATTGAATGAACTACAATACTTCAAATTCAGTCTGCATACATTACTTGTTGCTATGCTGGGCAAGATTTTGGGTTGGCAAGAACTACTTTTTTTTTAAACAGCATCAAATTTGAATGTGCTTCATTTAGTAGACTAGTATATTTTACCAATGTTTTGTTTACGTGTTAATGCAAGAAAGATAAATTTGGCATGCAACTTTATAATGTGAAATGCAATTTAATCTAGAATCATGCTACATGCACAATGTACAGTACCTGTAAATAGGATTAAGCAGGTGAATTAATTGTGTTTTCGTATTCTGATTAGGAGAATAGATATTAAAGCCAGATTATTTGGGATTTATTTTCATTATTCTATCCTATCTTTTATTTTCAGAATTCTTGTCCGAAGTGAATTTGTAGGAGCAATCATTGGAAAGGGTGGCAACAACATCCGAGCAATCACCAAGGAAACAGGATGCAAGTAAGTCATGCTCTAATCTCATTTTCTTCTAGCTTGAAAAAAGGTAAAAGATGAGAAATGAATTGATTGTATCACAATTTCCCATATATTTTGTTTATGAAATTCAAGTATTTTCCTTTTTCTTTTGCTTTACACGCCTGTATAATATTTGTCCTTATTATTACAATAAGTCACAATAACAATGATTTTGCACATATTCCAAAAGGATTCAAGCCATGTTGAACGTTCTCAGAGCAGAAAAGTGTAATTTTGTTAAATTTATTACAAAATGGCTAGAGAAAGGATGATATCAACTCGCTGATTTGCTTTTAGCAATTTTAGTACATCTCACCATTTCATGAAATTATGTGAAACTTGAAAATATTTTTCATCAGGATTTGTTGAAACTTTCACTGTTTTTGTTCAGTTAATTTTTCTCTATTTATTCAATTCAATTTGCAAATGGGCTGAACTTCGCCTTTAAATGGTCACTTCAACATTCTTGGTTGATTTTTAGCAAACACTTGAAAGAGAATAATCAGAGAAAGGCTTGTCGCTACATGTATCTTTGCAATGGAGCAAGAGTTATAGTTTCAGGCTTTGAACTGATGATAGGTGAACCAGCTGTTAAACTGTCCTTCCGAAATGAAAGGAGATGATTTATTGGAATGTACAGTGAATACATGCATGCATGGTGGAATCATTAACCTAGAGTTCAACCTTGCTTTGTGATAGGTGTACATGCATAGTCGTCTTTGAATTAGAATTTCAGTCCTCCACTTCCCTCCATCATCCCCATCAAGAATATTTCTTTTGTAATCTCATCCGTATCTCACTCTCTTTCATTAGGTAATATAAAGGAGAACATTTTGGACTTGTTTGTATAATCGTTGATATATATATTCTTTTCATCTGTTCTATTGATTATTTTATTATGAGTTATTCTTGTATTGGAGCATGTGAATTACCATTTTCAATTATTTTGAATAGTCCAAGACAATATCTAATATCAAAACTCATAATTAATTTGACATTGTACCAGTTATATATAAGATGATTTTTGATATCTTATTTCAACATTTTCACACTCACTTCATTTGTATTCAGATGCACTTCTTTATTTCTAGCCACCAGCCTACGTTTACAGAGCACTGGTTCAAATGTAGTGATAAATGAAACAAAATCTGTAGTAAATGCTAAAATGTAGAGCTTTATTTATTTTTAGGAAAGTAATGTCAATACCCTGTATATAATGATGAAAGCCCGTATATTGAGGAAGAGCTCATGTTATATTCAGAATTATCAGACTTTTTGAATGCCCATTTGTTCTTAAATGCATCAGAGAAAAGCAGATTATTTATTCAGCCGTTTTTCACTTTAAAATTTGTGATGTTGAAGTCCTGAATTTGGATACTTTTATTACACAGCTTCTATAAACCACATTAGTGATATTTGTAAGGATTAGAAGGGCTTAGCATGCAAGATGTTCTGACTTGTTTCTATGGAGATAGAATAAAGATAAAGAGGATATTTTTGGAGAGAATTGTGCTGACGTACTCAATGGCAGGTTAATCTCTGGTAATTGTCATATGTACGTCATTCACATCTGATGATGCAAGACAGTTTGTTAAGATGAAACTACTTATGATGCGATGGGAAGAGAGAGGGGCATTTAAAACAGTATTTAGATAGGTTTAACAGCTTTTTCCCCCTACAATAAGATCAAGCCTTTAATATTCACTTCTCAGTTCTGCATTAAAAAAACGCTGAGTTAAAACGCAAGTTCCAAGTACATGATCTTGATGGGTTGAAAATAAAGCCGATTTTAATTTTGAGTTGCGTACTAAAGCCACTTTCCATGCAAGAGAGGGCCCGGGTCTTCGACATAAATCAAACAAACATTGTCAATAATTAATAAAGGAATTGATTGCTTGTAAAGGCCGTTCACACACACACACACACACACACACAAAAAACATATCATGTACCTCTTCCATTTATAAGTGCATATTGTGTGTTCATGGCTGTGTGTATGTCATGGTGTTCATTGTCATGGTGTATGGATATACTATCGACATGTAGTATGTTCATGATTGCTGTCATGGTTTCTGTACATGTAGTATATATATATATATTTGTGGACGTATAAAAGCTGCTATTTATGGATTGGTATAGAGATTGAAACTAGGCAAGATCTAACTTGAGTGAACGGGTGCAACCAGTCGATCGCTTGACTGAACAGCAGTTGAGTTAATGAAGAAATGACACACACTGAGGCTTTCAGACTAGAGTCGCCTGTTCTGCTTATCAATAGTGTGCATGGTGCTTACAGCCTCGGAAATCAAACTCCTGGTCTATATCCTCAGACAAATGTCTTATACATTGTCTGGCACCAGACTTGGGACACTGCTTTTACTGCGAACAAATTGATGTTCATTTTGTAATTCTCTGAAGCCCCCCGAAGTGCTATTTAGCCTTTCAGGCATCTATAATGTCATTTCATTTAGTGTTTTCTTGAAGATTGTATTTGTTTATAACAGGAAAGTTTATATAAGAATAAGAATTTAAAAGAATGTTAGCAAAAAAAGAAGAAAAAAAAGATGAATGAACGACATTGATTGTGGCTCAATGTTAAGACAAATGAGAAAATCATGCACATTATTCTCATGCCTCCGCCCATAGAAGGGATCGTTCTAATTCAATCTGTGCTTTTTCAAAGCAATTCCCTAACTCTGATTTATCTTCTTCATGTCCTTTATATATATATACAGTCAAACCTGCTTTAGTGACCACCTGTCTACAATGGCCACATTTTTTGTTTCTCTTGAAAAGGGTTTCTCATTGAAACATGTACTATATGCACCCGTCTCCAATTACCACCTTCCTATAAAAGACCACTTTTCTTGTCTCCCTTGAGTGGCCTTTATAGTTATTTGTTGTAATGGCAATCAGTCAAGAACTGACTATAATCACCAACGCCTTTCTTTTTAATATTAATTTCCTTCTTTCTCATTAAAAAAAAATATATATATTTGTGTGATTGAAGACAATTACAATACATTCATGCTCTTGTTTTATTAGCCTGAAGATTTATTTCTTGGTATTTTCTCTTTTTCTTTTAACCCTACAGGGTTGACATCCACCGAAAGGACAACATTGGATCATCAGAGAAGGTACAGGTCAATAAGTGAAACCTCTCTTGTCTTTCTTGTAGAAATTAAATCGATAAGGGAGAAATCTTTATTTTTCTGTTTCTGAGGTAATGCAGAATGAAGTGAACTAATGTTAGGCCCATTTCGGGTACACTCATTCCAGTATGCCGATTAGGGCCCGTCTTATAAAGACTTATTACGATTGATCCTACAATCGCAAGTCTGCACTCTCCTATCTCATGTACATAGTTGCGATTGATATCAACTCTTTATTAGATGGGGCCCAGTACAATGTTCACGTAATGGATACACGAGCATATCATAATGTTCTGAACACCCCCTCCCACAAATAAAAAGTAAGTAAGAAATTGGTAAATTAAAAAAAAGATAAATGAATAAGACTTATATACAGATAACTCTGCAGAAGTCAAATCTGTTGGGATCATGCACAAGAATAGTTTGACTTTTTTTAAATTCGATTACCGTATTTGCCGGCGTAAAGGCCGCACCGCCGTATAGGCCGCAACCCCAACTTTGACATTTCGTAGAGGGAAAAAAAAAATTAAAAAAAAATTAAAAAAAAAAAAAAATTAACGAACCAAACATTCTCTAAATTTGTGGCCTCGTTTAAGAATGTGTAGTTAAGAGCAGTCTAGGATGAATGTTGCCTTTAGTCTCATTTGCTTTCTTATCAAGCATTCCATCTTGTCAATGACTTGTACATTACACATAGCTAAAGGCAGGAAGGAAAGTCTAGACACTGACTCAGATGTGCTAGACAGCTTTCTTGTGCTTTTGCTATCACTGTCTTGTGTGAACTAAAAGCCAATAAAGGTGCAATATGCCTCCCTCTGTTACCAAAAAATCAATAAACTAATAATAATCGTGTGATAATTTGAATTTGCAGATACAGGAATTGATTAAGTACATCTCTGTTACCAAAAAATCAATAAAATAATAATAATCATGTGATAATATGAATTTGTAGATAGTTACTGACTAAGTACATAATTGCACTGTATATGATAACCGGCAAGATAACATATGCAGCTGGCGATTTTTTTTTGTTCCTTTTTTTCCTTCTGTATCTTGCAATGGCATTGAGTTCTATGACAAATGTGTATGGGGGTACATGCATTGACAGCAATGTTGTATTTTTGTATGTTGTATGTGCTGCAGGCATTCACTGACAGTCAATGTTATGTTATGTTTGAGTGGTGGTATGAATGAATTCTTTGTTTTTACAGGCCGTAACAATCTGTGGAGAGCCCCAGCAAGTGACAGAGACCATCAAGAAGATCGTTGAAGTCATGATCAAGGAAAGCAGCGAGGAATCTCACACGTAAGCATATCCTAGCAATCCTACTTTAATAAATGTGTACCTAATCAATCCCGACTTATCACAAGTTAAGTGAAGTCTCCCATATGATGCAAGTATACCATATCAAACCCAACTTAGTGTAAAGGGCTATGCAACCCTTGTAATAACTAACAAGTACTTTTGTATGAAACAGAAAAATAAGATAAGGATATTGGCGAAAGTTTGAAATAAATTGACCAATATCTAAAAAAGTTATGAATGTTTGAAATACGAGATCAATAAGTCTATGTGAATCTCAAATTTGCAGTTTGGTCAGTTGATTTTGAAGTTGCAGATAGCTCTCCCCTTTGTCTTGTACAAAAATATAATTAATTTCTGTTTCTCTCCTAAGTGCCTTCTCCCTTTGGGCACTACTCAAACTATACATACATTTTTTTTAAATCACATTGAAGACTTCTTATCCTGGTCTTTGTTAAGTGCAAGGACTTATTTATATGTAAGGATATGTTTCAAATGTTTATTTTGATATGAATATTTTAAGTTTCCCGTTTGATACAACATTGGACTGGATGCAAGAGGAAAATTCTAGATGTTTTCCACCCTCTTCTTTTACATACAGTGATATGCCTCTGAAAGTGCTGGCCCACAATGCCCTGGTCGGCCGTCTAATTGGAAAGAGCGGATCCTCAATTAACAGCATTATGGAAGATTCCAAGGCCAAGGTCACAGTCTCTCTGTAAGTTCTCTTTCTCCTCTAATGTCTGTATGGTTGCTTTTACCATTTCTTCAAGTTTTTTCATCTTTTGATATCTGTAATGTTAGTTATACCATTTCTCTATGAGCTTTTCTTTATTGTGAAAACAATCGATAGTGTAATGCTAACAAAGGGGAAGGGAATATCATAAGATGGCTACTTGAGAGCCGTACAAAATGATATTGTAGCATAGAGAAGATGCATCTTGTCAGGATAAAATATACAACACAAATGGGGATAATGAAATAATAATATCACATCTCGAATGAGCAAAGTGGAGGGAAATTCAGATATTAGTATTAGAAAGGAGTTGCAAGCAACATTTGTTGTCTTTTCTGGGTCATTCTGTGAATGATGTTCTGTACAACTATTTCATCCATATTCCTTGTCCTCTCCCCCCCCCCCAAAAAAAAAAAAGAAGAGAAAAGGCAAAATCGCTTGATATGACTATAAACCAATGTTTCCTTCTGGCATCACCATGCATTTAACAGCATAAAAATTTTTCATGTACTTTCCTAGTGCTTTGAGCATTTTGCATAATGGAATTGGTGCTCTCTAACCTTTGTTTCCATCAAAACTGTCTGAATGTACAATATACATGGAATATATCCCATAACAGACTCTGGTCTGTGGAGTTAACGGTAGAAAAGATCATAAAATAAAGAAGTGCTATTTCTTTGGTTCAGGATCCAAGACCTGACGGTGTTCAACCCTGAGCGTACCGTGACCATCTACGGGACCCCCGAGCAGTGCATCGCTGCCGAGGCGTTGATCAGCAAGAAGCTCCGTAAAGCATACGAGAGCTACATCCAGAACCTTCAACCCCAGCAGCACGACCTGTTCCCTGGCCTGAATCACATGTCTCTCATGTCAGGTGGTATGCATCATCCTGGACAGCAAGGCCCACCAGGACCACACTATGGAGGACACGGAGGCCCCGGAGGACCATTCGATGGCGGTGTAAGTATCTCGAAGTCCTTGTATCGTTTGGGTGCCCCCATCCCCCCCCCCCCCCAATGTACCATCAGATTCTTAATTTTTTTGGGGAAATACCAAGATGAGGCAGTTTATGAACTGAAAAACCTGAATGATTCGATCATTACGTACAACGTACCATGTTTTTCCTTTAGTCCTAGACCTTGTGTGAGGTTTGTATGACATTAGATATATAAGTGTAGGATGTTTGAAATGAAGAAGAAAAAATAGGTGATAAGTGATGGACAGGTTTTTTTAAATGCAAGCATGACATACTATGATATATTATAAAGTACACAATTTTTTAAATGAAGAAGAAAAAATAGGTGATGACTGATGGGCATTTTTGAATTATTTTTAATATAATGTCTATTTTTCTTTGCACATTGCAGCCCAACTTTCATAACCAGCCCCCAATGAATATGCCACATGGTGGACCCCAGCAAGGCGGCGGCGGAATGGTGAGTTTCCTCTATCAGGACCCCTAGTTAGATATGGTCCTTATAGAATTAATAGTGGTATATTCATTTGAGGGGAAAGAGTCAGGTGACCAGAAAGCGTACTATAAATATGATGTGGCGAGGGTGTTTGCTTACAGTGCTTACATGGATTCTACAATTGTAGAACATGTGAAATGCACCATTTAACCCTATGTTAACTGGGGGGGGGGGTCAATTTGACCCCCCCCCTGTAGAAATTTCGCGACTACTCCGAAACCGCGGCAGATATAAAATTTTCCTTTCATGACTTTTTACTTTCGAGTCTTACGCATCTTTTAAAACGATTTTTTCGAAAATCGGACCTACGGTTACAAGGTCACGTGACCTTTTGTCTTTGCATGTCAGCCCGAAAATCGCTCATTTTCGTGATTTGTGTACAAAACATATGTAAAAGTCATTTTTCCTAAAAATAGATAAAACATTGGTTATTCAGTCTTGTTTAAAGTTTAGATGTTTGTTTTGGGGTCAAAATAGTTGAATTGTAGTTATAAATGAAATAAAACAACAAAAACAATAAAATACATAAGTTAAAAAAACAATGAAATACATAAGAAATTATAAAAACAAGAGATAACATAAGGAATAATTTGACTCTTCCAATTGTTTGTGTTGTATTATTATTCCAAATGGTCTAATAAATATATGTAGTGAAAAAGAATACGTAAACATGAATAATATATGATTTATAGGCAGAAATGTGAATTTGACGACCTTATTTGCATAAATTACCATAAATATGCAAATGAGTGAATTTTTCAAAAATTTGAAATTACCATAGTATTCTATACACTTCACTTGACATGCATGCAAATTTTCGCGGCGATCGGCGGTGAAACGGCCGAGATCTTAGGGGGGGTCAAATTGACCCCCCCCCCCCCCCCCAGTAAAAACCTGGTCTGAAATAGCCCAGTTAAGATAGGGTTAAACCACAAACTTTGAACATCGTCAAGCTGCTTCACACTTATTTCAGTATCTTCATTAATATGAAATCATTTCTGAAACAAATTAGAAGAGATTATCAATTTTCACTTGTTTGAAATGGTTTCAAATGTATTTGTAAATGTCGAAAGATGGGTGAAATAAAATCTGAATGGGCTGTGGTGTTCAAAAAGGCAAACATTTATTCAAGCAAATTATAGGCCAACATTAAATAATGAAGTGCAACATGACTTTATGATAACTTTGTAAATAATGTAGCTTAGTATCCTAGTAGCAATAATATTGATATAAAGTCTTGAAAATTATGTCCGTATAATTCTTTAGGAGTGCTTAAAACAGATGAAAAATTATATTCTTCTAGTGGAATTGACACTTTTTCAGCTGGGACATTTGATACAATTAAAAGAAAAAACTTAAACATACTTGCCAACCTTTCACAGCAAAATTTACGAATATCTCAAGGTAAAATTAGAAATACAGTCTGTTTTGTATTTTTCACACAGAATATTTCAGAAAAAGAGAGGAATCTAGTTTTCAAAACAATAGCTTGAAGGTAAAAAAATACCAGGAATGGTTGGCAAACTATGTTCAATAATAGAAATCTATGTTACGTTTGTTTGAATACAACGTATTATATGAACTACAAAGTTTGTGAAATAAATGTTACATCGATTGTTCTTGTGTTCAGAACCAAGAGCCTAGCGAGACGACGTACCTGTTCGTGCCCAGGGAAGCTGTAGGCGCCCTCATCGGCGTTGGAGGAAAGAACATCAGGAACACTGCTCGTGCCTCAAACGCTACCATCAGGGTGAGCCAGCCATTATAATTCACTCGTAGATCAGTCAATCAGGCCGTGTATCTTGCATTGTTTAATCTATCTATTGGGGGCATTGCAAGAAAGTTGCGATTGATTGCAAGTTGCGCAATTGGCAACTGATACTAGTCTCCTAAAGTTTCTAGAATTTTAAAAGTTTTAACAATTAAATTAAGTTTACTAGACTAGATCCACCTTTATTCTCCCCCCCCCCCTCTCTCTCTCTCTCTCTCTCTCTCTCTTACTAATGGGGTGTTGCAAGACAGTTGAGTTGCGATCAATTGCAAATTTGCAATTAAATCGCAAGAATTACGCTCGATTTGGGGAATTTTTACAATTGATTGCAAATGTCCCATAGCTTGGAGGCTGTTGGAATGATGATGAAATGGACCTTGAGACACAGGTTCTCCTTCCTGTCTTCATCTGTTCTAGTTAGCTGTTCAAATGCCATTCCTATCCATTGCTTGATGTTATCAGTCCATGTCCTAGTTGGTCCGCCCCTCTTTCTTCTCCCATCTAGTTACATGCCCAAACAACTGTAGCTGTCTTCTTTTTACAATTGTGATGAGGTCATCAAGTTCCCCCATATAACACCCTGTCTGAACTCCAAGTTATTCAAATTTGTTGAAAAATAGAGTAGATAGATGAGAATCGACATATCATCAAACACCTTTTTTGCTGATGTTGGGACTTTTGTCTTTTTTTTTTTATCAATAACATTTTATTGACCATTTGTCTAACTAGATTGCACCAGCTGGCAATGAGGATAGCAATGAGCGTTGCGTGAAGATCATTGGAACTCCCGAATCTCAGTGGCGTGCTCAGTTTTACATCTACGATAGAATCCGCTCTGAGGGAATCCTTGGCAGTGGAGAGGTTCATCTAAGGTCAGAGATTGCTGTACCATCTCAACTTGTTGGTCGCATCATCGGCAAGAGGGGACAAAGGGTACGTCTCTTCAATTTTATCTCTAATCCCAACCTATTCTACAAATGGAATGTATATTAAAAATGCACACATGTACGATAAAACTCATTTATAGAATACATGGTATGATAAAAATAAGTTCATGTATATTTGCTGTACCAGCAGCATAGAGGTGTTGTGGTCGAGTGGATACGTCGCCGGACTGTCGATCACAAGGTCCGCGGTTCAAGTCCCGCCGCGGCACTAATGTCCTTTGGCAAGACATTGATCTACATTTGCCACACTCAACCCAGGTGATGTAAATGGGTACCTGGCAGGAATTAGTTCCTTGAAATGCTGGAGCGCTGTAATGGCTAGAATAGAATTTCTAGACAGACAGCGCTATAGAAACGCCTATTATTATTATTAGCTATTTCCTGGATGACCTTTTGCTTGTAATATGTTTGCCTGTAATAAGTTCGTTTGTATGAAAGCAGAAAAATAAGAGCAACAGTATGAAGATAGTTTGAAATAAATCACACCACTATAATGAGCGGTACAACTGTTTGAAATATGATATCACCAAGTCAAAGGGAATCTTAAATTGGCAGTTTGGTCAGTGGATTGTGACATAGTAGCGGATAACTCTCCTGTGTGTCATGTACAAAAATATCTTTAATTTCTGTTTTTCTTCAAAGCACCTTCTCCCTTGGGACACTATCCATAATATATCATGTATAGCGTACTGTTGTCCACCACTATATCACAGAGACATTACAGATTCAGCCAATTTGAAGTGCCATACCTATAGTGATTACAACTTTCACAAATTCCCAACTTTCTCACTTTTTGTTTGATTATCAAACGTTGGTCAGGCTGGACCCATGCTTCAAAGAATAGTTATAGTTCATACCTTGTTTTAAAGTTATTGTAAATCAGGGACCCTTTCACAAAACGTGTCATCAGTGACAAATGACAGTTTTTGTTATAAGCTAGTGAAATCCTTGATTCTGATTGGTTATCGGCAGATTTGTCACTGATTTTTGTCATTTGTCATTGAAAAAAAGGCTTTGTGAAACAGGTCCCTCCCTGGATGATGCTATATGTTCAAAGTGTTGCATGCGCTATAAACAAACTTAATCTTATTCTTATGACCATGTTCTTTGTAGGTGAGGGAGCTACAGCGTGTTACCGGAGCTCGTGTTGAGGTCCCACGTCGCAGGGGGGACGGAGCTGGAGATGAGGGCAGCGGCACCCCTGAACCACCAACAGAAAGCAATAACCAAAATGGAAACAACAGTGGAGACGTAGTCGTCAAGCTGGAGGGACACTTCTATGCTAACCAGGTATGCCATCGCCGAAATATAATTTCTTGAAGTGACTCTAACATTGCCTCAGATTCTGGATTTTGCTCATGCTGCAATCATAATTTTAAACCTTTAGGTCAGTCAGGAATCCCATGACTTTTACAAGCCGATGACCCGTCTGATTAAGATTATCAAGATATTTATGATTGGAAATCAAAAATTCATTTTTTCTTCGTTTTCCTAACGGTTTTTATAACACTAAATAAAATGATAAATTTTCATCAAAATTGATGATGCCTCTTCTTTTCCTCCATTTCAACGTTCACCAAGAGAGGCCTTGGTTTCTAATTGCTATACGTTGTTTTATTGTTCTGTAGGCCGCTCAAAGACGCATCCGTCAAGCCCATCAAGAGTACGTCCAACGCCAAAACTTCCAGGGTAGACCAGGTGGCAGACGTTTCTACCGTGGTGGACCAAACAACCAACATGGTGGACCAAACCAACAGCAACAGCCACAACAGCAGCAGCAGCAACAGCAGCAACAACAGTAACAACATCCTGTTGCAAGCAACCAATGGAATGACAACACCAAGGGGATTAAAAATTAAGTAACGGAAATTTTAACATAGTAAGGGGAAGCATAAAAAAAGAGATTTCAAGCACTGCCAAGCATTGTTAATGAATTTGTTTGAAGAAAAAAAAAAAGTGCAAAGAAGATAAAGAAGAAGTGAAATTAAACCATTTTACAAACGCTTTAAAACAAATAGAATTAAAGAGAAGAAAAAAAGATGAATTGTTAAATCTTGGCAAGTGTGTGAAGGAGTATATATATATGTGAGAGTGTGTCGATGAGAGAGAGAGAGAGAGAGAGTGTGTGTGTGTGTATGTTAGTTTGTATGTGAAAGTAAATGACCACAGTTTGTGACAATTTAACTGTGGTCACGTGCAAGAGCACACAATCTTGAACTTTGAAAAGCTCATGAAGTATTTGCCAAAAGAAACATGGACAATGTAAAAGAGATGTAATGTTGTCCTAGTAGGATGGGTGGGGTTGGGTTTGGGATTGGGATTTTTTTTGGTTAATGTCTTGGCAGGATTAAAGTAAGTTGAAGTCTACTTCTCAGTTTTGCCACCCTTTCCGCGAGAAGATAAGATACCATAGTTTCCATGATGCTTTCACCGTTACAACTTGGGGCCATTTAAAGTGGTCGATTTTGAGTTTGATTGATGAAAAGTAATGCGATTGTTTTTTGAAAGCATCATGGAAATTGTAATCCCATTCATATTTGTCTATAAACATGAATAGAAAAGGGTGGATTCTTGAAGGCCATTTCTTGTTTCTGAATTTGATATTGGACCTACCTCAGTTTTCTCTTCCAAACATCCCTCAAGGCAGTAGACCAGAAACATTTCATGCAGAAGAGTTAAAGGGGTTAAAACCTACATTTATATGAGAACTTCAATCGAGAAGTGACTGTGAAATGAAAAGAGTTGTGGAACATTTTTTTTTTACTCCAAATTTGCTGCTTGGGTGTGTCTAAAGATGATTGCCTTATTGTACAACCGTACCTCAAAGTGTAATTAGGGGTTTTCTTGATGAATGTAGGGCGAGGGATTGAGAATGGCTCTTCTGCATGAAACAAGAAATAGTCTTCAAGTTTAATCATTAATGTAACAAACCTTGACTTGTGCAGCAAAAAACACAATTGTAACTAAAGAAGGCGAATAGTTTGACCTCCCGATGACGGGGGAACTCAGAACAATCTGCTAGATATTGATTGACTTTCAAGCAAACAACATTCCGGCAACCAATTAGTTTTTTAAAATGTTAGAGAAGGATTTTCATTTTGTTTTCAGTGAGGATAATGATGCTGAGAGACAAACAAACATGGGTTGGGATTTATTGTGTGTTTATTTATTTTTTTCCCTTTTTCCTTGACTTTTCTAAATTCTTGCAGAGTTTCTCAGATGTATTGATGAAATTCTGAGATGACTGTATATTTTATGGCCAGTCAAAGTTATAAGAAAGAAAGAAAGAGAAAGAAGAGTTTATATTTCTTACTTTATTTTTTACTTTTGATATAAAAAAACAGAAAAAAAATATGAATGAAACGGTCCAATTGAAAAAGCCAATATAGACGTGTCAACTCCTTCCCACTTTTCATGGACACATGGGTCGGGTTTGATCTTCATATTTTCGACATGAGATGCTCCAGAATCTGTACAACTCCTTTATTAAAAAAGAAAAAAAATTAATCAACCCATGTAGTATTAAAAAAGCAGGGAAATGATGATATTTTTGGTGCCAAATGTTTTTGCTTTGCTGGTATCTAATTGTTTGATGATACGAGTGGGGTTTGTTCTACCCTCCAAGTTTTTGTTAATAAATAGCAGAATAAGAAAGTGTTACCGTGTAAAGGCAGTACAGAAGGGGTCAAAGATCATCGTGATTTTTGTCCAGGTACACTGCCACCATAAGTCAAGTTAAAACTGTTTCCACAACCTTTCAACATCTAAGGGAAACACAAAAGTTATTAAAAAAAGAAGAGAAAAAAATCAACAGAAAAATGGAAAAGCAAAAAAAAAAGGTTATGTCAGGGCAAGAGCGCCCATCGTATAATACAACATCGGCAGTGTTTAGTGTCTGCCGGCTTGATTTCTTCACCCATAAGTCATACACAACTCTTGGGTAGATCTATACGAAAGAAACGTGATGTCAGCACTCAATCTGGCTGCATCTTCCTAAGCCATGTGTACATCGTTTCTGTGTCTGTGCAGTCGACTCCAACAAACGGACAACGGTTTTAGGGGACATTGAGCAGAACAATTCTGTTTGACCTTATTTCATTTGAGGATCGAGAAGTCGGCTGTACCTCGCAGACGAGACGATGTAGGATGGATATTAATTTCTTGCGCAAGTAGTCACAAGTGGAGTATCTATATATTATGTGATTTATTTTCTTTCCTTTTTGTCATGTTTCCTAGTCAATGATTGAACAATGTTGTATTTACTTGTAATTAGTAGAGAGCAGAATCAGACATGTTACAGACATGCTTAACGGGATGTAGCGAACCAGTTACATTGGCATGTCGTGCTTATCGTACATAGTCTTAACTAACAACCAACACAATGTAATGTATTAAGTCTTGATTGAGTTTGTGTGTTGAGTTAAAGCAGACTTTCTTGTATGTTACACTCACACAGACAACATCACACTAGTCTGTACTCTGTAGTTTAAAATGCATGGTAGATATTAAGAATCACAATATGTATGAATGGTTCATAAGGTTGCATTATCTGTAGAAATATATACCGTACCTATAAAGTTTTTTTCCGTAGTGTTTATTTTAGTGCTTTTTACGACTTCTCCCAACCAGATATCTCTGTAGATTGTGAGTGAGGTTGTGATTTTAAGAGCCTCTTTCTATTCATGTAGGGAATTGGGCGAGATCAATATGTAGCGATGCCCAGAATGATATGCTTATATACAGTTAAACTTCAAATAGGCTAAAATCAGCTGTAGGGTAAATCTAAAAATAGTCAATGCATGCAATTTATTTGTGTAGTACTGTTTGTCTTTTGCACTTCTACACTCGTCACAATGGTCTTAAAATTTTGCATACCCTCATTGCCGGTACAAATTGAAGTCAAACTATACTTATATAGCATATTTTTTTGAGCATTTCAAAGTTTTCATGAAGATTTTCTTTCGGGGAATGGATTCATAATCATTTGTGGACTGCATGCAGCTGTGCTGATGCATCCAGATTCTTGTACAGTAGTTTTCAAATACTCTTTAAGGAATACTATATACTTGTTATTGAAAATTTTGGAAGAGGAATTTTTCGAATGGAATATTTTGGATTTTTGTTATCTCTCTCCAATCAAATGTACATTTTTGTAGATTTAGAATTGACATTTGCACCATTTTACAATTTTTCATTCTTATGCAGTCGGGCAACCTCCACTTGTGACTGCTTGTGTATTGCGGTCGTGAAATTGATTTATTTCACGCATCATTCATAGAATCGATCTAGCCTGTTTTTTTGTTTTAAGTGATTGTGAATTCCAAATGATAACATGGTATACGAGCATTTGGTTGATGTGAAATAATGCCTTAATTACATCTTATGAATGTTGAGTTAAAGGGCAATCCAACCCTTTAATTGTATGAAAGCATGAAAACAAGATAAGCAGAACGGCGAGAGTTTGAATTAACGATTCAGTCAATTTGAAGAGCCCATACCTCTATAGTGATTACATCTGTCAAAAATTCATAACTTTCTTAGTTTTTGTCCGATTTCGTTCAAACTTTCACCAGTCTGCTCGTCTTATTTTTCTGCTTTTCTCAGCTCTTAGAGTAGTTTGCTATCGCGGTTGGATTTCCCTTTAACGACACAGATACACACTACCTCTACAGTAAGTCAGCAGGTCACCGACTGACCCACTTCAATGGAAGGACGTATGACATTGCAGTATCAGCGACTGACTGCTGCATGGTGAATAACACGGGTGTTAGATATATATATATTTCCATGTAGCACGCGCAGTCAGTGCTCAAAGCCATTCTATCTTTCATTGGTGCGGGTCAGTGGAATATCTGCTTTGAAGCTAGTAAGCAGAAGAATTCTTTACTCAGAAACATTGATATCGTCGTCATATGCCAATAACCCATTATGTTCATTGATTGAATCTGGAATGTGTCTTACAAAATTCTAGTTTTGTTGGTAGCATGGGGGTAAATGTCTTTGATACACGACTGAATGGCTGGTCTACATTCCATCATTCAATAACACAAAGGCTGTATGTTAGTGTGTATTTAATTTTCTAAAACCAACTGCTGCTGTCGAATTATTCCATTGCGTTCTGTTATCCGTGAAGAAGAACATTCGGAGGGAAGCCGTGATATAATTGGTATGCCGTTAAAGGCTGAAGCCATTCATACGTTTGTTGTGTTAGCTCACATCTACCAGCGTAAGATGATGTAAGGTTATCGTTTATACAAGATTCAGAATACCACTACAAAAAAACATTTTGAAATCATTTTTCTTGTAAATTTTAAACTGGTTATTATCTGTGTGTTTCATTCACAGAGGTGGTTGTTGCAGGTATAGTTGACATACATGTATGAAAGCAACAAACTATCACTTTGAAGTATGGTACATACAAGTACAGTTATTGTTTCCTGGTAAAGCTAGATCGAGTTCTATCCACTGTAAACCTGGACCTGTAAGGATAAGAAACTCATTTCTTGTTGAAACCTTAGGAGTACATTGAGACATAAACAAATTCTGGGTTTTTATTCTGTTACACGTCCAGTTAACAGATTTAAATGTTGTATAATCATAAGAAAAAAAATGGTTATCTAGTAAACATTCATTTACCGCCCGTTTGCCATTTGTTCATTTACACATTTTTTTTTCTGTTGTTTCCGAAACATTGGAAATAAATTATTCAAGTTAGAAACGCCCTTCTGTCTACAGATGTGATTTTGTTTTGTTTTTGTTTTGTTTACTTTTAATCTGTTTTATTTTAATGTTTTATTTATTATAGCCACAATGTAGGTCTGAAAAAAGTTTTGTTGTTTAATTGGCAAATTTACATTTACTTCCCTCTATCGAGGGCTAGGGTTCAAAATTGATTCTTAGAACAGGGAGAGGAAGTTCACCTTTTAAATCTGTGCCCAAATTTCATGTTTTTATTTTTAAGTAAAATTTAATGATAAAATTTATGCCACTGACTTATTTTTGAATAAGTTTTATGTTTTAAGGGCCCACCAGTGTTATTTATGCATGTTATCAGAACCTAAATTTCGGCTGAAATGTTTGTTGGGTGTAGAAAACACACTGTGAACAACACAATAATATATGGTATAGGGTAGTACACACAGAAGACCACAGGGGCTGGGAGTTGGTATTTAAACCAAAATTAGACAACTATATTTGTGGTGAAATATGGGGTAATCTAGTAAAAAAACATACCAAGCTTGTAAATTCCCTTTTATAAATATAAGCACGACTATCACTATGAACATGACTGACAAAGAAAGCGGACAAAATATACAGTTCCTCAGGTAGACAAAGGAACATCCCTTCACTTCTATTATGTAAAAATGTGTAGGACAGATGTCACATGCATATTCACCTTTTTACATAAGAGCAGTGAAGGGATGTTCCTTTGTCTACCTGAGGAACTGTATATTTTGTCCGCTATCTTTGTCTGTCATGCTCATAGTGTATTGAGCATGTAGATTCTTTTCAATAAAATTTAAAAGAGAAAATTAAATTAACAGGCTTTGTTTTGCAAAGGAATCGTACAACGGAGTGAGTGACAGCCAATAGTAACACAAGAATACGAGACGAGTGATGTAGGTTGATTGGTCGCTTTTATTCACATTTCATGCAAATTTAAAGTATAATACATTTTGCAAAACATTAGTATATTAACTGGCAGCTGCAGAGTTATGAAATAAATTACCTAGTCATCTTAAGCAGGTTCATACAGTAAAAGTTTCAAGATATGCGCTATATAAAAGTGGTTTATTATTATTACGTCACAATCCACTGACCAAATTACCAATTTGAGATGGTAGCGATTTTCAAATTTCAAACATTCATAACTGTCTTAAATATTGGTCTAATTTATTTCCAACTTTCGCCATTTTACTTCTTATTTTGCTCCCTTCATACACATGAACTCATGAAAAAGGTTGGAAACAAACTTTTAATAATTGCCCCGAAATTAAATATATGAATTTGAGAAATATGTAGGCAATATCACATATTAATAATGACCTGGATTTATATAGCGCTTAATACAAAATACCCTGTCTAAGCGATTTACAGATATCATTAACCTAGTCATCGGATTCATTCACGCACAATGTGCACCATCTCCACTCCCTGGGGAGTATTTCTACCATATGGTCACCGTAAGGGCATATGGCAATTACTAACAAAGGCTTTTGTCATCCTACTAGGTCCCCATTTCTCTCCTGGGTATGGAGTGACAAATGTAGATTAATGCCTTGCTAAAAGACATCAGTGCCATGTCAGGGATCAAACCCACAACCTTTGCATTTCACATCAAGAGCTTAAACCACTCAACTTATGACACCTCTACTTCTAGTCTAGAGCAGTCTAAAATCCTTTTTTTAGGGAGTACATATTCACTGGCTAATTTAGCATTGAACTCAACATTAACTGGTAATACTGGTGTACTTTGCACTTTGATCTCAATATTTTAAACATATATATAAATATATACACAGTATTTCATGATGGGGATAATCATCTATTGCGTAATGTTTTTTATACAAATGCTCCTCACTCTTTTATGAACTATATTTATATGAGCCTACATATGCGTAACTGATTTCTTCAATTCAAACAAAATGCATTACCACTCTGATTTGATGCTTAAACTCATAACGACATCATTCAATATGTGTTCTTACTCTATATAAAATTCTGCTATTCCCTCAGTTGACTGCAAATGTATATTTTCTGATAAACATTACTAATAATACAACTATTACTACATGTACTATTAATACTATTACTACTGCTGCTATAACTACTATTACCACTACTTCTATTAACTATGTATTCTTTTTTCTTTTGGAACTATAAGGGACCAAAATTATCATTAATTTATTCAAATACAAAAATTGAAGGGTCATAGTCTTAAACAAAAATGGTTTTTCTTTCATTACAGCGTTACCTTTCAAAATCTACAATTAAAAAATTCCCTTTGAAGGAAAGAACAATTGATATTCCTCATCAAAACATTTATCATTGGTTGGTGAAGAGCAAGGTCCTCAGGAAAGGATGTATGGAAAGGGTCTGTCTAATCATGGTTGTACAGTGAAACCTGTCTATAAAGACCGCTCAAGGGAAATATGAAAAGTGGTCTTTATAGGCAGGTTGTCTTTATGTAACGGTTCCTTTAATACATGTTTCAATGAGAAACCATATATAAGGGACACACAAAGAATGTGATCTTTACAGACAGGTGGTCTTTCTATACAGGTGGCCTTTCTATACAGGTGGTCTTTATAGACAGGCAATCTTTCTATACAGGTGGTAGCTTAAAGGGAAAGTCCACCCCCAAAATAAGTTTGTTTCGATAGAGGCAGAATAATAAGAAAATCAGGTGAGTGAAAGTTTGAGCAAATTCTGAATGAAAATAAGAAAGTTATGAATTATTGAAGTTGTGATCAATCAAATACAAATTGGCAACTCTGTGACTTATTATACGAGCTCTCCTTCATTTGCTTTGTGCATAATATTCCATAAAATCATGTTTTCTTCGTTATTGATGACGGAATATATATTTGTTCCTTGCAGGGGGAGTATAGAAACATATTTGCAATTATTATATTTAGGGTGCATGTACGGTTGAAATTTTTCTTGAGGGAAAATGAAAATTTTAGATTTTTTTAGTACTGAGCAAATGGAAGTTGAGCTCGCATGATACGTCATAGAGTTGCCAATTTGTGTTTGATTGATCACAACTTAAAAAATCCTAACTTCCTTATTTTTAATCGGAATTTGCTCAAACTTTCACTGACTTGTTTCTCTCATTTTTCTACTCCTATTAAAACTAACTTAATTTCAGGGTGGACTTCCCCTTTAAGCAGGTTTGACTGTATCATCAACTGAGATGACTAGAGTTTTTCCCAGTCTGAGCTGTTACTGTCCGACTTGTCTTCTAAGGGAGATGCATCGTTAGGATAAAGTTTAGCGTAGCGTCCTAGAGTCCAGATGGGGAAGATATTGCGATAGTTGGTGTAGCTGATAGCGCACGACTTGTTGAATACACCCATGATGTTCTCCTATAAAGAAAAATACAGAAAAGATTTACCCAACCTTGATAGCAGAAACAAGTATGTGCGATAAAAAAAAATTGAAAAAAAAATGTTTTCAAGAAAAAACGTACGACCGTAATTTTTAGAAAAAAACGAAACAATTCCAAAAGAAGTCTCTTAGAGACTAGACAGTATTTCTTGGTTGGCCTACAGGTTTGCTGTGTGCAGACTTGTACGCCCATTAAAGGCATTTCCACCAAGTCTGGTGTCAGCAAATTATGACCTCCTGCACATGGAAACTGCAGATGACCCTCTCCCTTTTAATCACCAATTCTGTCCCATAATTGGAAACCTACAATGCTGTACGTAACAACCTCATCTGCTGTAATGACATGAATAAATGTTGAGAGAGATAAACTCCTAGTTCGCTCAGTCAGTTAGAGCGTCCGCCTCACAACCGGGAGGTCGTGGGTTCGAAACCCCGGCCGCGTCATACCAAAAGACGTTAAAAGACGGGAGTTGCTGCTACCTTGTTTGGCGTTCAACTAGGGGATAGAGCAACGTTGATCTGGCGCTGCTCAGTGGCTGCCGGGCTCACGATCAATCGGGCCAAAATTTTGAGTGGACTTTAAAAGATTATTATTATTATTATGTTCATACCTGAGGCCAGTCTCCGTTCTCACTTTGTCTAGACATGATGAGCTGTATGCCACGATCCATCACTCTACGGTCAGGGTACCTAGAGGGATAAGTAAGGATTTACAAGGAATACAATCAATTGATTTTCATTAAGTGTAGTGTCCTTATATATAGTACAAGGTGTCACATTGCTTTACAGAGTTCAAAGCAATCTAGTTAGGTAATGAATATAATTCTGAATGCTAGCTTTACATCGAGTACAGTACATGAAAAAAATGGTGGGCCCCTAAAACATAAAACTTGAGCACTTTTGGCACTGATTTTCAAAAATCAGTCTGTGGCATTATTTTTATGGTATTACATTATACTTCAGAATCTGCGTTAACAAAAGGTGAACCCCATTTTCCTTTTGGAAACAATCTGTGTTCCTAAGTAATCATATGCTATACAACTTAATCTTCACCAATGAATTGTCTCTTTGAAGCCAGAAGGACATTAAGTTATTAAAATAGTGTTGACACCCTCCTGGCTCTGATCCAATGTTTTTACAAAAATAGAAGATTTTCAGAACCTTCCCATAAAAATCAGGCAAAGAAGAAAGGTGGACATACGATGGCACGAAAACTGCTGCAGTCTACAGCACCATCAGTGAACTTGCCTTATCACAGCAAGGCGACTACAGCCATTTAGATCAACAGCCCACAAGATCAACAGCCAACAAAACCAATGTGACAGACTTGAGGGTCTTGCAACATTGTCAATCTTGTGGGCCGTCGTTCTCAAGGCTGTTGATCTACTGGGGTGTGCCCAGCAAGGCCTAGCATGTAAGACCAAGAATGTATATACCTGACTGACATGAGACCTAGCAAGGCCCAGCATGTGTTGATAACTTGTGACGTCTCACACTGGACGTAGCGTCGCTCCTCGCACGACTCAAACTTCTCTCCCCATCCACCATCTTCCATCTGTTTAGAAACTAAGAACTGACAAGCTTTCTTCACTTCACTGCTAGCAAGACTGTAAAAAAAAAGAAAAAGAGAAATTAACTTGATTTGATAAATTCTGATGAACTTATTGCTTGAAATGGAAGGCAAGAATCAGAGATTTAGAAATGTTTTGTGAAGGAATTAATTTTCAAATGAGCACATAATTGAGTATTACACAGATGGTCTGTAAAGTTGAGGTCTATAATCAAATCATATCTGAAAATACTTTGAAATATCACTGAGGAGATTCATCTGATTGTAAAGCGCTTAGAGACATCGTAGATGTATTAAGCGCTATATAAAAGTGGAACGTTATTATTATTATTGGCGATATACAATGCTAGAGTAAAGATATTTTGGTAAGCACAGTCTACATGCATTTGCATATCAACCATGCTATTAAAAGGACACATTGTAATTGTTACAGTTATCATACTTTTTTTTAAACAATCAGTATACAAAAAGTTACCAGTCTTTGGAACCCTTTTGCTTGCTATTCTGCAAGCTTTCAAACACTCATCATAGATGGAGCTTTGCAGATGCAGTATGACAATGTGGTAGAATGGGATGGTATGTTGAAGAGAGAATAGTCTGTTCATTAGATGGCTAAGTGAGACCATACATATTTACAATGAAAGTGGCTGATCCATTAACAGAAATCTGGGCTAATATACTCTCGTCTCCATGAATGTGTAAAGCAATTTTAGCAAAAAAATTGAAAGCCTAACGTCTAGAAAGATATGATACTAAATGTCATATATTTCTCTATATATCCTTGTAAAGGTAGGAAGGTTCTGATCTTACTCTTTGTCATATCTGAGCCCCATGGAGCCAAATCCTTCCAGACCAAACCAGGCAGCGTATGTGAAACAGACTCCCCACGACCTGAAAGAAATATATATCACAAATACTATGATCATTTCAAAGCTTGATAAAATATTGTACTCATAGAAATCTATTTCTGCCATCTGCTATCTTCATGGGCATTCCCATCACATTGTAAAGTACATGTACAGGTAGTACAAAAACTTTTATTTTCATGAATTTTACAAACTTGAATTGTTTCAAATCTAAAAACATGTGAAAATGAGCAGGCAATGTACAGGTGTAAGAGCGAAGTTGTATCTCAAGTGACTTGTGTCAACGAATGTAAAAACAACAACCTACAATACATGTGTATGCCAAACATTCTTATGCCCTTGCCCACCGAAGATGGTGCTGGAGGTATAATGTTTTGGGGTTATCTGCCCGTCCCACTTTCTCATTAGGCCTATAAAAATAAATAAATGTTGTATTGCTCTTTGCGACTGAACCAAAAATCGGCTTTAAAAAAAATAAAAAAATAATTACCACTTTTTAGGAAAAAAAATGTATTATAAAGCATTAAAAACTGAGAAATGTCAGCCCAAAGAGGGAGTAAAAAAAAAAGAAGATTCAGACCGACCGACCCATGTTTTGGCACCTAAAGGGCAATCCAACATCTTTCTTTTTTAGGCCTTATTGCAATATCTCAAGCACCACATGAGGTATGAACTTCAAACTTGGTGCTAGTACCGGGTATGTATCACCAGAAAGTACAGTCAATTTACATTGACTGGAAACAATTATAAAACCTTGTTCTCAAGGCACTTGTCATCGCTTAGCCAGGGGTAGAATAAGACTATAACATCCAATATGATCATTGTATCAGAACAAAGTTATTTCATAAGTTTCTACCTCTAACAAATAGAATATGGCACTAGACAACGCAGTACCCAAGATGCATCACATAAAGACGTGAATAGAATAGCCAGTATTTACCCTTCCCATGATCCATCTGGTTGCTGTATTCCTTTGATGTAATCAAGAGCTTGGTCCATGACTGATCTGTGATTACAATTAGAGATACATAAACATGGTTAATGATACATAATCTTGTTATTTCCATCTTGTTTTTAATATATTTAAGAAATTTGTATGTACATTTTATTATCTTTGGGAATAACCTTGATGGCCATTGGCCTCTGTTTTTTCCACATTAGGATTTCGATTGAAGATGTTTCATTTTAATGTTGAGTATTGTACATGTATATATGCATATAACTTTTATATTTCATATGGCTCTTCTCACCAGGGCCCGTTGCACAAAACTTACCCTTGATGGTAACTACCATGGAAACCTTGATTTTGATTGACTGTTGAGCCCTGTTACCATGGTAATTGCCATTGATGGAAAAGTTACCATCAATGGTAAGTTTTATAGCGTACCAGAGCGTACGATCAAACATTCAAGTTGTTAATTAGGAACACGAGAGGGAGGCTTATAAATCCTAAACTGTCCCCCAGGATGCCTCTCTTTCCCTATATAAAAACAAGATGATTTCTTGCTAATGATCATTAGCGGATACTGGGTTTGGAAATGATACCAACAGAGGTCCTGAATAAAGTGCAACAACAACAACAATAAATAGTACAACAACAACAACAACAAATAGTACAGCAACAAGAGCAAGAACAACAACAACAATAACAATTAATATGTTGTTATTGTTTGTTAGTGTTTTATGGAAATCAGTCAATTTTGACTATTTTCGCCAACAATTATAAAAAAATCATATGTAATAATACAACTGACTTCTCTCTTGTTTTTGGAAGTTTTTTTTTTTTTCTTTTAAATAATAATAATTTTTTTTGTTTAAAGATAAAATAGCATCATGACAGGTTACCAAGTCCTGTCGATTCTAAATTGACACCGTCCTGACAAACCTGCTCGTGTTTTGAATGAAGGTTTCCCCAAAACAAGTTTCCTATGTCTCTCGGGTGCAGACAGGGGGCTCCCTTTGAGATACCTCAAGTCCTCAATATCTCGAAATTCGAAAGGAAAGGAATAAAAATAGCAACAACAACAACAAAAAGCAACAACAACACAAACAAGAACAATAACAACAAATAGCAACTACAATACGCTTTACCTGATCTCGTCAGTCCTGTACTCCGGATATTGAGTATGGAAATGGTGAAGGGCAAGCAGGACGGCGACTGTACACTCCACATATGTGTAGTCTATCATGATATCACCTATACATTGAGATTATAACAGTAAAAAATAAATATGGTGAAACAAAGATACAGAGCAAATGTAACGGAAAGAAGACACGCTATTGCAGATTTAGAGCAGGGAAATTGCATTGAAAGTGTTAGAATACATCCTTCTTGTATTAGAAGATGCCATTGCGTGGCTCTCCGACTCTGATCTGATAACTCTAGCTGCAAAACATCATAAAAAAGAAGAAGACTACATTCATTCCAAATTCAAAACCTCTTTCAAGTTTTATCTGTAAAGGAGCAATATTCACACCTCTAACTTTACTTCTTTGGGAGGAGATATATAGGACCTCTATCTTTTCAGTTAAATTTCATGTAGTTAATATTTCTGGTAATATACAGAATTCGGACATGGTCATGTGGCTAGCTGAAATGTGTAATAAGATGGCTAAATTTATACGAAAATCATCTCGAAAATTTCCTTCATAAATGAACACTGTCTATTAAAGTGACTTGGTAACATTGTTGAAGGTTGATGAAAAAAAATTGCTTAATTTTTGTATGAAATGTTACTTACTATATTCCTTCTACTGTACAAACCCTCTGCCATGCAAAAATCCTGACAAAATTCTCAAACCACGAAGATATCTATGGTTTTCTTTGAAGGCGTCGATGTACGACACTCTCTAACAATGATTAACAGTAAATTCTCCCAACCATTTTTGAATTTTCCCAACCGTTTTTCCATAAAAAAAAGACATAAAACAGGCTATAAAAAATCTGTCAACAATGTCTGGAATGGAATGTAGAGCCATGTTATTGCTTTGTGAGATTTCCATTCACCTAAAATGTAATTAAATTGTAATAATATAGTTGGGAGAATTAAGAAATTGATCAGATCAGTTTTTCCCAATTTGTACCATGAATAATGGTCCGAGTTCACTCAAATTTTCAGATTATCTTTAATTGTACATCTAGCATTGAAGTCACTACCTTAGCACCACTATCTCTCATCTGAACACCACTTTGTGTCTATTGTATGTCATGATCTCTTCCTGTTTTATACGATCTAGCATGGTTACAAATTCTTTCTTGTATAAAGTCTTAAATCTAGAATATGTGGTTCTTAATGTCTGTCTGCACTAGTTTGGCCAGGAGGGATTAGACCTCCCAGCGTGGTCACTGACGGGTGGGTTATCTCATCAAATCAGCTCTTTATTAACATAAGAAAAAGGGGATCATGGGGGACCAACAGGCACCGATTAGGCATTGTTTGCTATATAGAGGGCACAAGTAGCTACAAGTAGTGCAGTCCCACTAATTTCTTTTATAACACCACTTCTTGTATAGTCTATTGTATGTCATGATCTCTACCTCTCTTATACAATCTAGCATGGTTATTCTTTGTATAAAGTCTAAAGTCTAGAATATGCAGTTCTTAAGGCATGATAAAAACAGATTCTTACCAAATACTTCTGATGGATTTAGCTTCTCAAGGATATATCCTCCTCTCGTGGTCTCATATGTAGCAAACCCACCATCTGGGTTGCGCATATCAATCAACTAAAATAGAAGATAGTTACCAGTACATATCATCAGGGTTAGTGTTGGCAATTGTCGACATTATTGAATGAATTATATATTGAGAAAGAAGCTAATAGCAAACTACATGTAGACAATCTGTAATAATGTTCAAAAATCGAAACTGTAAAGTTCGATTAAAACTTAAAAAATAGAATATTTGGGTCTACGTTTTAATTTTTTTTTGTTAATGACAACCCTGCTTTTAGGTCACTATCTATCACGTATCATGTTATACTAAAACAGGAATGAAAATACCAGCCAAAAGATTCTACCTAGATCATTTTGGACTCCTGTAGCACAGACCTTAGCAATTGCAAAATAGCTATCTTTGTGTTTTGGGGCACTGGAAGAAAAGCTTGGTATTTTCTTTAGTTTAAAAAAAGAATGGCAAGATTTAGGCTATGAATACATTTTTCCTATACAGTAGGTTTGCGGTTGCACCATGTGTGTGAGAGAGAGAGAGGTATGAGGAGTCCTGAACAGGACTCTGACTCGGTAATCTTTCTTGGAGGAGTGTAGTCCTGAAAAGGACTGTTTGTTATCTTTCTTGGCATATAGTTCTCAGGAGAACTATAGCGCTTGGAGAGGATGAGTGGCTCGACGTTTTGAACAGGTTGACTATCCGTCGTCAGGAGTGGGGAATAGCTGGCGTGCGTGAGCTTAAGTCACCGGTGTGCGGACGTCAGGGAAAAATAGGTGTGCGGACGTCAGGGAAAAATAGGTGACCGTATGTCCGCTTGAGTCATCGGGGAGTGGGCATGGATGGTCGGCTGGTAATTCGTCTGACTATCCGTCTGGGCTGGAGTTTCCGGGTTGCGGACTTAGGAGAGTTTCGAGTCGATGAGTGGGGTGTGTTGTCGGCGAGACGCTGTGTGTGTCCCCGACGTAGGCGGCGTTGTAGTCTGTTGTCGTCTGCTGTGCAGTGTAGCTGCGAGGCTGGCGGCTGCTTTGGGGGTTCGGCGGGTGGCGGTGGTTGATGTACGGGTGTCTGTCGGGGTGGTGAGGGCGGTGCTGGAGGCGGTGCTGGAGGCGGTGCTGGAGGCGGTGTTGGAGGCGGTGCAACCGCAAACCTACTGTATATCTACATCACCATGCAAGCCGACACTTACAAGCAGCATCTTACATTTTTCCTGTAAACTACACCAAATATTATTTCAAAATGAAGAATATACTCACCACATCAATGGCTTGGCAATGTCTCTCTTTGCCTATATGATCAGAGATAAAAGGGCACTTCTCCTCAAGCAGCATGGCTGACTTCAGACCTTCTGCAGTACAGTCTGCAACAATCCATCCACAGTCTTTGGTTGAAAAGGGATAACCACCCTAAGAATTGGAAAATAAAGTATTTAATAGCAAATATATATGCTCAATGTTTTGAAATGAATCAAACAATATAACTGCACACTATACTAAACTGAAAAGAACTTGTTTAAGGTTATGATATGGAAGCATACAAAATGCAAGATTTGAAATCTTCCTTATGGATGTTCCTAGAGTCCTAAGTAATACAAAAAAAGACTAGATGGATTTTCGACTGCGTGCAGTAAAAAATGATGCCTCTGCTGTGGAGCGATTTTACCAAGTTTACAGATTTTATCGGTTCTTGAGATAACACTATCATGAGAACGGGACGTACGGACAGACAACCCCAAAACATAATTCCTCAGGCTACTTTGTAGCGGAGGCATAACAATGTAGAAGGCCTGTTTATACTGGTAATATAAACATTCTAGTCAGAGAAAAGGCCAAGGGTCTGTTTCATAAATATTTCATCAATACTAAACAAGTTACAATAATGGTTATAAGCTGCTGAAATAGTAGCATTTGATTGGCTGAGAGCAAATTTGTCATAGAATTTTAGAATTTCTTATTGATAGCAAGTTTTTTTAATCAGGCACCAGGGAAGTGTTTCACAAAGACTAAGATCTACTTTAAGTCGGACTTAACTATGGCAGGCCGCTCATGCCACTAGTTCTTCTAACCATTCCTGGAATTGGTTTCTCAAGGGACATACAAATAATGGTCACAAATCAACAGAATTTAGCTTTTTTGATAGTTCATTATTGAAGGAAAAATTATGATCTAAAGATCATAACTGAGAGACCAATGGTGAGAGCAACCAGTGGCATTTATTGCCTGCCATAGTAAAGTCCAACTTTAAGTCGATCTTAGTCTTTGTGAAACAACCCCCAGACGAAGAAGGAATGGCGACACAAGTCAAGAAAAGGAAGATCGCAAAATATAGACACGGGAATAGCAGAGAAAATAGTGTGTCTCACATCTACCAACGTACCTTGTTCATCTGGCGGTAGTATTTTTGATAGTTGGGTGGGTTCTCTGGTATCTGCGTGTTCTTTAAGAAGTCATGAGCCTTGCTCAAGGTATCCTTGAACTCTCCCTCGCCGCCAGCCTCTAAGAAAGCTTGTATGACAAAGGCTGTATCCCAAAGCTGAGAGCCGTTGGTTCCCTGTTAATAGATAAACACATATGAAGGTTGGTTGGTTTGGTTGTCTTACCTCAGAGATGCCCTCTTCTTGACACAAACAAACAGACTGAATATCCTTTAAAAAAAAAAAAAATTAAATCAGATTTTCATGAAAACTCTACACTACCACTGGCCCGTTGACCCCGGGCCAGTAAAATTTCAGAAAATGTTTTACTGGTAAGAATGGTCAAGTAAAATGTTTGCTCTTTCATTAACATTTAATGAGAAAATTGTAAAGCAAAGTTTTTGTTGGGGTTGCAGGGTTTTACTTGTACATGTTTCTATAAAATCCACTTCAAAAAAAAAATCACAAGAGATAGTACAAAGCAATGCCTACCTGCATTTTCATGCCATCTAGACCAATCCTATTAAAAAGGAAAGAAAAACAAAGAAACAATCACAAATAACGTCTTTAATAATACAATGATTCAAAATGTTCCACAAAGTATGTTTAGTTCTTTAACAACTTCAGACAATATCATTTGTGTTTATTTGGTAAAAGACTGTCACAATATTTCAAATTTGAATCACACTTCAAAACTTACAATTTGTATGCACCCCAATCTCTCTCCCTATCGATTGCCTCCCTTCTTGCTCGTTCTTTCCCTCAACCCTGTTTTTTTTCTTCTTTCACTCCCTTCCTTCCAAGAGCCTTGCTCAGAGATGAGTGGCAAAAGCCTCTGACATTTTTACTCCTGACATTTTAACAATTGGCATTTTTAGCTTGATATTTTTAGCTCTGGCATTTTTACCTCTGACATTTTTACCTCTGACATTATTACCTCTAACATTTTTACTCCTGACATTTTTACCCCTGACATTATTACCTCTGTCATTTTTTACCTCTGACATTTTTACTCCTGACATTTTTACCCCTGACATTATTACCTCTGTCATTTTTTACCTCTGACATTTTTACTCTCGACATTTTCACTTCTCACATTTCTACACCAAACAATCTTAAACAGCTTTTAGACTGTTTGAAAGAGATGTTGACACAACCAAGATAAATTTCTCACCATAAGTAGTCTGGGATTCTATCCTTGTGCATCTTGAAAGCTTCTGAGTCAGCTCCATCAACATGCCATCTTGCTAACATCTGAATCACTTTAGAGATCTAACAACCAAATAATAATAAACCATCTTGCTAACATCTGAATCACTTTAGAGATCCAACAATCAAATAATAATAATAAACCATCTTAATAACATTTAAATCGTTTTAGAAAATTTACATACAATCATAATAGTGCCCAGTTTAGTAAAATGATATCATATGCTACACAATGTACTGTACATAGACCTTATCAAATATTGAGGGAAATGGTACTTCTATGAAAACTGGATAAAGGTTACTTCATGTGATACAAGTTACGTATTAGTAGCTCTCGAAAAACAGAAGAAATTCTACATTTTGTAAATTAGATAAAGGATTAACTTTACATTGGATATATCAGTTGGGGATCATCGATGACGTTGACACCATATTTTGGACGATATTGAAGGAGAAACTCTAGGAAAGGAGAATTTGTAACCGTTGTAAAGCGGTAAGAAAGATGGCAACAAGAGATTACGGAAAGCAAGACACTTTCGCCAGAGCTGCGGCGCCAGTAGCAGATACCAATCGAGGTAAGCCCGTGTTCATAAAGCATGACGATATTAAAGGGGCGGGGCGCCTCGAACCCGAAGTTATGTTCAAGGCCTTAGGTACAGCTGTGCCTTATAAGGATATAGCCGGCATTCAAAAGATCGGAGGACTATGGAGACTCTATATAGACATCCAAGCTAATAGGATCAAACTTATAACTCAAGGCCTCGAAATTCGGGGCTCTGCGGTCCAAGTTTTTGATAGAAATCCCTTCGTAACATACGATAATGAAAATGCGACTCGGATACTAATCAAAGACATTCCACTATCGGTACACGAAAGTATCATTCTTGGGGAGTTAGAAAACAAGAAATGCAAGATACACGGGCCTATACAGTATCAGAAGCTGAGGGTCGATGGTAAACTAACACAGTGTATGACAGGGGATAGAGTGGTGTTTGTAGATCTCCCAAATCAGCCTCTCCCAAGATTTATGAGGTTCCATACCTTCAGAGCTAGAGTTTTTCATTTTGGGCAAGAGAATGCGTCACAGGGCCCCGTTTGCTCAAATTGCCTTCAGGATGGCCATCACAAGTCGCATTGCACGAATGAAAAGGTATGCCGGGTTTGTCGACAAGTAGGTCATATGCATTACACATGCCCCTCCAAAGCTGGGAACGAGGTAACTAGGATACCGAGCACGCCGAGTGAACCAGCTGTACGACGCAAAGAGAGGAATGTCACAGCTCAATCACAGGATCCAGGAGAAAAGCGAGCTACGTCACGCGAATCGCGGTTCAGTGAAAGCGAGCAATATGTTGACGAATTTCATACACCGTACGAAGCGTCCGCACCCGCCACGCCCACCCTCCAAGCGCCAAGTAAGAGCACATCAGAAAATTGCCACAAAGCACCCGACATAGAGCAGCGTGAGCAGGTCTATACCAGAGCTTATACCAAATCGCAATCCAAAATCACGGGGTTCTTCGAGAAAAGCGCCAACTCGGAGAAAGAGGATACAATAGAAGGAGTAGAGGAAGATAGTTCAGAAGAGATAGATACCAGCAATGGTGAATCAGAAGTAATGCCGGAATCTCCGGAAATCGCGAAAACCTCAACTAATGAAAGAGAAAGCAGAAAAAGGAAACAAAAGACCAAAAACAAACATAAAAAGAAAAAATGAAAGAAACGAAGATACTTTGGACTGGATGTTGTTGAACTTTACCTTAATACATGACTAAGAACATTCGATTATTAAGCTTAAATGTACGTGGAATTAGAGAGTATACAAAAAGGCAAAAGATTTTCAAGTTTTTATACGATAAAAATGTCGATATAACATACTTGCAAGAAACACATAGTACGGTAGATAAAGAAGTTTTTTGGAAGCACCAAATAAAAGGTAATGTTTATTTTAGTCATGGAACGAATAATAGCCGTGGGGTCATCATTTGTTTTAGAGAAGGGTTAGATTATATGATTCAAAATGCAATTATAGATAAAGAAGGGAGATATATTATGATGAAGGTAGAAATAATGGGAAAGATGTTCTTGTTAACGAATATTTATGCTCCAAACAATTACCAGGAGCAGGTAAAATTTTGGTCTGAATTAAGACATATATGGGAAAATATTGAAGAGCCCCATGATATCATATTTTTAACAGGAGGAGATTTCAATGTGGCTATGGATCCAAAGGTAGATAGAATGAATAGTTCAAGCAGTACGTCCTTCTCACATGTTAGTAGAGACAACCTTGTTATGTTACTGAATGATTTCAACCTATGTGATATATGGCGTTTTCTTAACCCCCAAAAGAAACAATATTCTTGGAGAAAACCGGATTGTTCTATTCAAAGTAGACTAGACTACTGGTTTATTCCTTATGATTATCAAGACAATGTATCAAATATAACTTATGTACCTTCTGTTGCAACTGATCATTCAGCGTTGATATTAGATTTGAAATTTAGAGATTTAATTCCAGGGAAAGGATACTGGAAATTCAATTCATCTTTATGTCAAGATGATAACTATTGTACAAGTCTCCGTAAAGAATTCCAATTATGGTTAACACAAACAAAAAATATTTCTGACCCCAGAGTCAGGTGGGATTACCTGAAATACCAAATCCTAAGATACACACAGAAGTATAGTAAACATAAGGCTAGGGAGCTAAAAGCAGAAAGAATAAAATTAGAAAAAGAGGTACAAACCTTGGAATCAAAGTTACATATGAATTCTGAACAAATTAGAAACTACCAAGAAGCTAAAAAAGCTCTTGAAAAATATTATGATCATGTTACGGAAGGCCTTATCGTTCGATCCAAGGCAAACTGGATTGAATATGGGGAAAAAAGTAATAAATATTTTCTTACACTGGAAAAACAGCGAAAAGGAAATTCTACTATTCGTAAGCTTTCGAAAGAAAGTAATATCATTGAAGATGAACAAGAAATTCTACAAAGTATAAAGAATTTCTATGCAGAGCTTTATACAAAGCAAAAGGTAAACACAACAGACGAAAATGCAAATTTGTTTTTGAAAACAGGACGGAGGAAACTCTCTGAGAGGTCGTCCTTTTCATGCGAAGGGCTTCTCACTGAACATGAATGTAAGAAAGTAATATTGGAAATGCATTCCGGAAAGTCACCGGGGAACGACGGACTGTCGAAAGAATTCTATATTACCTTCTGGGATATTGTAAGAAAACCTTTACTTATTTCTTTGAATTATTCATACCAGGAGGCCGAGCTATCTACTAGTCAAAAACAAAGTGTTATCTCTTTAATTTGTAAGCCGAACAAAGATAAACGTCTTTTGGAGAGCTATAGGCCAATATCTTTAATTAATGTGGACGCAAAAATATGTTCAAAGGTGTTGGCGAATAGAATAATACAAGTTTTAGACGAAATAATTGACACCGATCAATATGCTTTTTTACGTGGAAGGGCAATAGGAGAAGCTATCCGAAATGTACATGATGTTTTCCATTTTCTTTGTACTGAACAAAAAACAGGATTCATTGCTTCAGTAGATTTTAAGAAAGCGTTTGATTCTTTAGACCATGATTACATGTCTCAATGTTTACTTTCTTTTGGTTTTGGAGCATCTTTTATTAAATGGGTAAAAGCTTTGTATACAAATGTAGAAGGTTGCGTTTTAAATAATGGAAAATCTACAGGATATTTTCCGATTACAAGAGGAGTAAGACAGGGAGACCCCCTCTCTCCCTATATGTTTATAATTTGTTTAGAAACACTTGCATTACGCATAAGAAATTCAGTAGATATAAGAGGAGTAGTCGTAGGTACGAGTGAATTAAAGCTATCTATGTATGCAGACGATTTTTGCTCTTTTTGTTCAGATGTAAAATCGCTTAACTCATTATTTGATATTATCCAACAATTTGAGAAATGTTCCAGTTTAACTATAAACCTAAGTAAGACAGAAATACTGAAAGTTGGATATGTACCAGACGCTGGTTTCCGACACAGCCTGAATTTTGTTAATATTATTAATGTACTTGGTACTTATGTAGGTATCGGATCATATTCCGCGCAGGTTAAAAAAGCAGAAGAAATATTATCATCATTACAAGTCACTTTAAATATGTGGAAAATGAGAAACTTAACTTTGTTCGGAAAAATTCAAATTATCAAATCCTTTGGAATATCAAAATTTATGTACTTGTTTTCATCTTTATTATTACCAGACTGGTTCCTAAAGAAGATGGAGAGTATGTTTTTCAAATTTATTTGGAATGGACCTGATAAAATTCGAAGGAATGTAATGATCCAAGATTTGTCAAAGGGAGGAATTAAGATGGTAGATGTTCAGTCATCTGCCAGCGCACAGCAATTATATTGGATTCAAAGAATAAAAGATGCCGATAAACAAGGATGGTTTCAAATTCTTAAATATTACCTTAAACAGAACGGTGGTTTGTTCCTGTTTAATTGTAACTATAGTCATAAAATGTTACACAAAAACATTCCTAAGTTTTATCGAGCTATTTTAGAAAGATGGAATTCTCTCAATGTGAGAAACAGAGAAGATAGTACGAAATTCCAGATTATTTGGAACAATAGACAATTACAAGTCAATTCAGATATGATTTTCTTTCGAAAACTTTTCATTAAAAGAATGGTGTTTTTTAGTGACATCCTCACAGAACGGGGCAATTTAAAGCAACAAGGTGACATGAAAAGGTTATTTGAACTAGATGCAAATGATTACTTTAGGATACAGGGAGTGTACTCTTCGTTATCAAAGATAAATATTCCTAAAATAGTTTATACAAATCCATTTAAAAATGATATTACTTCCAATATTATTTTACCCCCCGAGTTGATATGCTTGAACAGAATAAAAAGCAAACAATTTTATGATCTGTTGATCGCAGAGAAATATGAATGCCCAGTCAGTACGTTTAGACTAAAGAATAGATATGATGTTTCAGATACAGAATTGTTATTGGCTCGTTCAGGTATCATTTCAACTACAATTGATGTAATTTACAGAGAATTTCAGTTTAAGGTATTAAATAATATTCTGAATTTGAATTATAAACTGTATAAAATGAAAGTCATTAGTTCCCCATTATGTTCTTTTTGTGACATAGAAAATGAAACGATTGAACATTTTTTTTGGAAATGTACAATAGTACAAGATTTTTGGAATCAGCTCGGAAAAGAGCTGACTATGTTTGATTTCTCGATTTTAACCGAAAAAACGGTAATTCTTGGTATATTGTCGAAGAATTATATTCTTTTTAATCATATATTAATAATTGCAAAGAAAACAATTTACTTAAATAGATGCAAATTAGTTAAACCAACTTTTTCTAACTTCATGTCCTTATTGATTAAATCGTATAAAATGGAGAAATACATTGCTATACGCAATGACAAAGAAGCTGCCCATGACAGCAGGTGGCAGGGCATGGCCCAATGGATATCTGCTGTCAGATAAGAAAGATTTTTTGTTGTTGTTGATAGGTTAATAAGCTGTAACGTTCAATGTGTTGTGTAATCAAATGTTCATTTTCACTGGTGTGTGAATAATTTTGTCAAATCAATGTGCTGTGAAGTGACCAAAAAATAAAAAAGACAATTTCAATACAAAAAAACTTCTATGAAAACTCATGTTTATATAACCATTCTCGGTATAGTCCAGTCTCTTAATAACATTTTGGGGACAGAGCAGACAAAAGCACAATTTTTTCTTTTTCCTGTGAGTCATATGTATCATAAGAATCAATTTTAAAAGGGGAGCCATGAGATTGGTGACTGGCACCCCTTTGAAAAAGCCCATATTGACGATCGTAGTGAATATGCCAGTGTCCTGATTTCAGCTTACATAGTTTAGAGTCAACAGCATTTCTTCTACATTTTTAATTACATAACACAAACTTTTATGTTTTATAAATTTTCCACCAGCTCTGTTTTGAGATTTTGTAAAGCTCATTTTGAGCTCACTTCAACTGATGTAGTCCCTTGTATAAAGAATACTGTCCTTTCTACTTGGTACAAACAAGAGTATACTTACTGGACCAATACTGATTCCATTGGTGAATTCATCATCAGCTTTGATGTGTTCATAGCAGTGATCCAATGCCTTCTTTCTCAACCAGGTAGAATGAAACCTCTCATACAAATCCAAGATGGCTGGATGGATGGCAAAGATACAACATGTAAAGAGGTGTCATAGACAAGTGGTTTAAAATAGCTGAGCGAATATTTTCAAAAACTAACTTTATTTTAGAGATCCGGTAACTTTGTCTCAGATTCTGAAACAAAATCTTGGGTTGAGCTCATGCTGCGATAATTATAAACCTTTAGGTCAGTCAGGAACCCCATGACTTTTACAAGCCAATCGCCTGTTTGAATATCAAGATATTTATGATTGGAAATCGAAACCAAATTTTGCGTTTGCCTAACAGTTTTCATAACACTACAGTCTATTGGGGAAAATGAGTATGGTAAAACCGGTCACTCAAAGATTTTTACTTTTTTGAGGCACTTCTGGACCATTTTGAAGCGCGATTTTGTTTAGGGCTTCAATATTACACCATATCACAGACACTGATAACACGTAGGGCTGTGCATCTTAGATTTAACATTGTTAAACGATGCCTTTAATGCAAAGGTGAAAATTTGATTGGACAATTTTATCAAAATCAATGCTTGGAAACATACAAAGTAATGATTATCATCAATTACAAAACGCTTAAACACAGCCCCGGCATAGCACATGAAGAGCTCTCTGAACGCTGCTGAGATGTGTGACATCACAGGTTGGGCATGATTTGCACAAGCATGTTGTGCATGATAAACATTACTTACAATAATATTCACTTACCCATTGCAATGTTGTACAACCAACTATGAGGTGTATAGAGATCAAACTTAGAAATGTTATCTCGCTGGGACGGCCAGTGAATGCTCGAATAGTCTGCCTTGAAAATTTCCTACCAAAATAATAATAAGTTTGTTATTAATCACCGTCTTACAAACAATTGCATGTACACACATATTTGAACGTAATCTAGGAAGAAAATTCACAACAGAGATGAACTAAAACCAATTAAAATCTTACAATTTCATGCCATTTAGAGAATATATTACAATTTACACAGAAATACTGTTACAGTGAGATAGGGAGGAGCATAAAAAGGGGTCATAGGGAGAGGGAAAGAGAAATTGATGTAGAGGGAAGAGGTGTGGATGAAGAAATAGAGGAAAGCTTAAAAAGACACAGAGAGAAAACAGGGAAGAGATACAAAAATGGGAGAGTTAGAGAGAGAATAGAAGGAAGAAAAAGAGATGGAAAGTTAGAATTATGGTACAGTGAACCCTATTTTATTTCATATTTCTCGGTAACGAGAATACATGAGAGCCCGCCCGCAACGCTACAATCAATTACGTTCGTCGCGCTTACATCGTATGATATACGAAATCTTTGAGCTGCAAAAATCTGTTTATATTTTTGCAATCCTTCGTTTCCGGCAGAGTTTTTTGCCGAAATTCGCTCGTAGAAAAGTTTCTGACACTTTTGAAACAGGTTTTGTTCTAAAATGGACAAATCTTGGGACTCAAAAATCAATTTTGAAATCCCATCATCTGCTCGGTGCCTGCCGGGCACGAGCAAGTCTCCATTGGAATCTGCAATCACGGGGACGGGTACAAACCCGCAGGCAGCCGGGCCCATAATGCCTACCGTACCCGGTGTTTCTCCCCTGACGAGTAAGGCAAAGCCGAGCTCGGGCATTGCTGTGGGTACTCCCAAATGCAAAATTAGTAGCAAGGCAAAGCCGAGCGTGCAAGAAAATACTAAATCGTCTAAGACGAAAGTCAAATCCTCTGACAATAAATGTGTTGGTAAGGCTAAGCCGAACCGCGAGGTTGACAACACGAGCAAGGCTAAGCCGAGCTCGGACTCAAAATCGAAGTCTGTGGATTCACGCATTGATAAGCTGGAAGACATGCTTTCTGTGTTAATGGAGAGAATCCCTGCCCCGGCTCAGCCGGCTCTGGCCCCACAGACATTCTCCTCTCCGGTTGATAAAAACACGGAGCTCCTCTCGGTAGGAAGATTGACCTCGGGGGAAGGCCTTTTAATGGCCGATGATCTTTATGATGGAAGTGAATCGCCAGGTAGCGAACTTCTTTATGATACCGACGATGTCGGAAGCATGGGCAGAGCTGTTGGTAGTGTGCCTACTACTGCCGGCAAGGGACAAGATTCAATTCCCATGATCGCCGCAAAATTTGCCATGCCCTCGGGGATTGGTGCCCCCTTACATGACGACATAGCTCAATCTATGACTTATTTGATGAGCAACAAACTGGAAGAAAAATCTCTGGATGAGGCGGCTGAGAAATATCTTTCCCCCGAAAACTGTGAATTGCTTGACACTCCAAGAGTGAACACAATTATTTGGGAAAACTTGCGTTCAGCAACCAGAAATAAAGATCTGAAAATTCAGTACATCCAGAAGTCATTAACCAAAGGCTTGTGTGCTTTTGCACGATCTCTGAACCCGGCTACGATGACCGAGGAGCAGCATGATGCATTGGCGCTGCTATGTAATGCCAATTACGGCCTAAATTCCATGAGGAAGGATTTGATCAAACCGGATCTCAACCCTCTTTTTCATCATCTGTGCCGGCCAACTTACCCAGTTACCAAACACTTGTTTGGCGAGGATCTGGGGCGCCAGGTTAAAGAACTGCAAGAACAGCAAAAAGCCACGGCAGGTGTTATGAACACGAGAAACCAGCCTCAAGACAGGCAGCAACGCTCATATCATCCTTATCGCAAGGTTACAGACTATGCCAAGCACACCATGAAACGAGCTGGCTGGTTCCCCAATCGAGATCAAGGCAATTCGTCATCCCGTATGTATGGGAACTCAGAGCGCCCTTTTTTAGGGCAGCGCCAGAATTCCAACTTCAAGAAAGGGAATTCAAAACAACAGGCATCACACACCTACACCCCAACAGCCAACAGGGGCAAACAATCGTACCATCGCAAGAAGTAGTCGGGGGAAATTCCCCATCAGGCTCAAGCACTCAAGAGGTTAGTGTTTGTAATGAAGCCGTGTCTGATATGGTCGGAGGTCGACTGAAGCCATTTTATGAAAGTTGGTGCAAAATTACTTCAGATCCATTCTTACTTCAAGCTATTCAAGGCTACAAACTGGAATTTGATCCAGACAAATTCCCCCCCATACAAGACAAGCCCCTCCACACTTACAAGCGAAATGCTATGGAGATGGCTAAGATCCATGAGGAGTTGAATACTCTAGAAAATAAAAACGTCATTGAGCGTTGCTCACACGTCAATGGTGAATTCATTTCACACATTTTCACAAGACCAAAAAAGAATGGAGGAGTAAGACTTATTCTGGATTTGTCCAAACTTAACAAATACATTACTTATTGCCATTTCAAAATGGACAACATTTTCACTGCTGTCTCCCTCTTGTCTGAGGGAGACTTCATGGCTTCAGTCGACCTTCGCGATGCATACTACACGGTACCCATTCATACAGAATCTAGAAAGTACCTTCGCTTTGTGTGGCAGGGACAATTATGGCAATTTAAAACCCTGCCAAATGGGCTTAGCTCTGCCCCCAGGCTATTTACTAAGCTTCTCAAACCTGTGTTTGCCTGTCTTAGACAATCCAAACACAAAGTTGTTGGATATTTGGATGACACTATAATTATTGGTAAAACCAAGTCTAGAACACTAGAATCCGTGACAGCTACTACAATGTTGCTGAGTAGACTGGGATTCATAATTCATCCAATAAAGTCGGTGCTTGAACCGACTCAAGACATTGAATTTCTTGGATTCAGACTTGATACAATTAGAATGGAAATTACACTGCCTGTTAACAAAGGCAAAGACGTAAGAGAGGCATGCATTGGGTTGCTAGAGAAGAAAGCCCCCTCCATAAGGGAAGTTGCGAAGATAATTGGGAAAATAGTAGCAACTTTTCCAGCTTCTCAGTATGGGCCACTGCATTACAGGGCACTAGAGAAAAAGAAAATAGCAGCATTAAGGTGCAATAAAGGGCACTTTGACAGACCCATGGTACTTTCACCTAAATCTAAAGATGAAATAAACTGGTGGGTTTCAAATGTTACTTCAGTTAAGTGCCCTATGCATCATGGGAAATTCATGATGGAATTGCGCACCGATGCCAGTGGAAAAGGCTGGGGTGCTACAGATCTAAAATCACAAACGGGGGGCAGATGGAACAGCCAAGAATTAGCTAGGGCTCACAATAATGAAATAAATTATCTTGAGACCCTTGCAGCAGGCCTCGGGTTGAAAGCTTACTGTTCTAACATGAGAAATACACATGTTCTGATTAGGCTTGATAATATGACGGCAACTGCGTACCTCAATAATATGGGAGGTATTAGATCACACTCCTGCAATGAAATGGCCAGTGAAATTTGGGAGTGGTGTAAGGATAGAAATTTGGTTAACGGCTGCTCATCTCCCAGGTACTCTAAACGTCGAAGCAGACCGCATGTCTAGGAAATTTAATGACAACATTGAATGGATGCTCGATAGGGCTATGTTCAAGTCAATAGTGGGTAGATATGGTCTGCCAGAGGTAGATTTGTTTGCAACTAGGCTCAACGCTCAGCTACCAAAGTATATTTCGTGGATGCCAGACCCTAATGCTTGGGCAGTGGATGCATTCACCGTAGACTGGGGTACTCTCAATTTTTATGCTTTCCCACCTTTCAACATAATTCCAAGGTGCCTACAGAAGATTAAAGTAGACAATGCACGAGGCTTATTGGTGGTACCAAACTGGCCTACACAAGCCTGGTTCCCCATTCTTGAAGAAATGTTGCTCGAAGAGCCCATGCTTTTGCCATGGAACATTTCACTTCTCACTCAGCCAGTGTCTGGCAGTCCTCACCCTCTCACTAATCTTGATCTCCTTTGTTGCAGGCTTGGCGTGCACACTGTGACCTACATGGATTAACAGAGAGAACTACAGACATTATTGGTGCATCATGGAGAGAATCAACAAAGAAACAATACAACATTTACATCTCCAAGTGGAAAATTTTCTGCGAACAGCACAAACTTCCATGGATGCAGGCTAAAGCTAAGGATATTTTAGAGTTTTTCAGTGACCTTTTTTACAGACATAATGCTAGCTATAGTGCTATCAATACAGCAAGGAGTGCCCTGGCATCAGTCATGAGTTTGGATGATAGCAACTATACGATTGGTTCACATCCTATCATAAGCAAGTACATGAAAGGTGTTTTCCAGCTAAGAACTCCAACCCCACGCTATGCTCAGGTTTGGGACGTCAGTATTGTATTGGATTACCTTCGTCTTCAACCAGCTAATGATAAGCTTCCTTTGTGTAAATTGACTCAAAAATTGAGCATGTTACTTGCGCTTACTTCAGCACAAAGAGTACAAACTCTGTGGAACCTTAATTTGGACAAGATGTGTTTGAAGGCAGACTCGGTGGAATTCCACGTTGATAGCCTGCTTAAGCAGAGTAAACCAGGAAATGTTGGTATAATGGTCAAGATATCAGCATTCCCAGAGGATGAACGGCTTTGTGCCGTACATTGCATTGAACAATATATAAAACTGACAAAAGAAATAAGGAAGTCAGAGAGACACCTGTTCATCTCGTTTCGGAAGCCACACAAAAGGGCATCCTCGCAAACAATTTCGAGATGGATCAGAGTTGTGATGAAAAATTCTGGCATCGATACGGACCAGTACAAGTCTCACTCTACAAGGGCAGCATCTACTTCAATAGCCAAGAAGATGCACATCCCAATGGATGTGATTCTCAAGCATGCCGGTTGGGCCAATGAGAAAACTTTTGAAAAGTACTACAACAAACCAGTGAATACGGGACATTCTACTTTCACTCAAGCAGTCCTACATCACTGATTCTGATTTCTACCAGGACCAGGTTAGCTATTCCTGATATTTTGTTGACAAATTATTGTCGCATATGTGACTACTGAGCTTTGAAGTCTCATGTATTCTCGTTACCGAGAAATATGAAATAAAATAGGAGGATTAAACGAGAACTTACAGTTTGAAGTTTGATCCGTATTTTATGAGTATTAGGAGGTTAGAGAATACATGCCCTACCTCTCCCTCCCTTGCTCAGGATCATTAGTATGTTCTCATCAGTCCTATTTTATTTATTTTATTTGTTCATCAGTAGTCACAGTTGCTTTGAAGATTGATTGTAGCGTTGCGGGCGGGCTCTCATGTATTCTCTAACCTCCTAATACTCATAAAATACGGATCAAACTTCAAACTGTAAGTTCTCGTTTAATCCTCCTATTTTAGTGACTACCTATATATAATGACCACCTGTCTGTAAAGACTGCATTTTTAGTTTCTCTTAATTGAGAATCATTTATCATAGAAATCTGTATTAAAGGAACCTGTTCATAAAGACCACCTGCCTATAAAGACCAATTTTCTTGTCACCCTTGAGTGGTCTTTATATACAGGTTTCACTGTACATGCATGTATTATTAAAGGGAGTGTAGCTTGGCAAATACTGGTTAACGCCATCTACGTCTTCTTTTGGACATCTGCACGTATACAAATGGACTTGATTAAAGGTATAGTCAGCGACTTAATCTCTACGTGGTCAGCGTTCGCAAAAAAGACTGCAGTTCTCCTCACATCTCGGTTTAGCGTAAGTTGCACGCACGTGATTGCTGCGGTTGCATCGTTCGTAGACGTATTCTACCTGATTGGCCCCCGAGTCAGGCCACAGGAAAGACACGTAGTCTTGTCATGCTACACTCCCTTTAAAGCAATCTAGGAAAAACGAGGGGGGGGGTGGGATCATACCTTCCTGAGCTCTCTGATGAGCTGATTTTCCTCGGCCTGGAACTTAGTCCCATAGAAGAATCCCATGGGGAGATAGACCTGACGACAATGACACCAGATAGTGGATGGGTGAGCAGGAAACCAACTGGGAAACAACCTGAGGAAGAGGATGATACCAAATAGATTTATTATCATGCTGAACTTATTCATCATCGTTAATAGTGCAGTCTTGTATAGCACTTGGGTCTAGCACTAGGTATCACAGAAGAGCTGCATTGAGTGGGGACACGCAGAGCTCAACCATGCAAATTCTCTCTTTATCAAGGAAGATTTTCATATCATGGAAAAAATAAATATTATAAAATTATATGTCTCTCGAAAGCTCAGGATTCTGTCTTTCATGTCATGTCATTTTCATCAAAATCCATCAATTACTTACGACACAGTTGCTTGAGATTTACCCTCTAATTTGTACCGTGTCACTTCGTTTGTCCCCATTTTTATTTGATCGCCGATTCGTATCGCTAGTTTTAGCTCAATGCACTTGAACACCATTTGTCTTTGAGTTTTAAAAATCCACTGGTTGGAAAGAGCACATCTTAAGCTTTATTTTCATATAAAAAATGATGGGGGTATGTTTTAAAAAGATCGTGAAAAATCAGAGTGAAAAGTTTGAAACAATTTTTCTATATCAGAAAAACATACTTTTAATTCAATTTTGATACGAGAAGAAAGAGAATTTACTGGAGAATACGATCATGTAAATATTAAGAATGACCGCGAGATGGTGCTTGAGCGCAAATCCGATGAATACAGCTGTACCCTGACATTATGAACATGACGGACAAAGAAAGCAGACAAATTATACAGTTCCTCAGGTAGACAAAGGAACATCCCTTCACTGCTATTATGTAAAAATGTGTAGAACAGGTGAATATGCATGTGACACCTGTTCTACGCATTTTTACACAATAGCAGTGAAGGGATGTTCCTTTGTCTACCTGGACTTCTTGAAGAGTTTAGAGCCATTTTCAAATGCCATTTAAAATTAATTTAAATGGATTTGATGGTCCAAACTTACAGAAATAATTAATCTATATATATACCCCAGATATGCCGAAATTCAGCCCCTCTTGATAGACACTCTTAAATCTAGCCATGTTTCAAAACCCATGAAAACTTGTCCCGGCGACGCAAAAATAGCCATTTGTCACACGCATCAAAATGGGCAGTCATATAATTATTTGAAAAATTCCACAAACAAAAATATTTGTCAAAAGAACCTGAAAAAAAATAGGCATGTAGAAATCCATACAGAGAACAGATTTCTTGAAAAGAAAGGTGATTCATCAATTAATTACAAAATTATATCACCTTGAAAATGGCTAATTGTCAGTTATAGCCTAATTACGCAAAATTTGACCATTTCGTCTCTTATGTAAGTGGCCGTATTTTCAAAAGTACTTATTCAAATTTGACAAATGAGGTATCAAAATTCTTCTTTTCATGTGCTCAAATAGGAAATGGGCAGAAGGAGTGAAATTTAGAAACTTTTAAAACTTCACTGTGATACCTACCACTCATGGCCCTCCATTATTATTACTCCAGCTTTAGCACAGCTGCCATTACAGTGCTCAAGCATTTTAATGTATTAATGCCTGCCAGGTACGAATTACCTAACCTAGATTGAGTGTGCCAAATGTTGATTATTACCGGTATCTTGCCAAAGGGATCATTGTTACCAATGTGTTCACCATCATCAGCATCGTCATTTCCGACATCACTATTGCCTTCATTGTCAGATTTTATCATCACCATCCTAAATGAACTATCATGGAACTTCCTGTAATCATTCAGCTTGTAACAAAGATGGAACTGATGCTTAGTCTACACCCAGTTCGTCTACTATCCATATGGTCTAATAATCCTTTCGTCTAATGACCATTTAGGCTAAACGTCATTTGGTCTAGTTACCTCATGGTCTAATCTCCAATAAGTCTACTACCCATTTGGTCTATTGTTCATTTAGTAGTAATAACCAGTTAGTCTAATTCCCATTTTGTCTAATGCCCATCCATAAAGTCTAATAATCATTTGATGATCATTATTATTTATGAGTAAATGATTATTAGACCATGTGGATAGAAGACGAATTGGTTGTAGACCAAATGAAAATAAACAGGAACATGTATCATGTAACAGCTAATTGAACGTTCAACCTAACAGGCATCTGAATAGTTCAAACACTTTGTTTAGGTCTTTACCCAAGTACTCAAATAGTGCGATGGAATTGGAGAACAATCTAGATTAGATAAGGGAGTCGTCCGCATTGGCGATTCTCTCATTGTACATATGCATTGTTCTGTCATTAACCATTAGGCAGAACTGCTGAATGAAACAACATTCTAACAGATTTAATTTTTATCAGCTGGGAAAGACGTTACCAGCTCAGAATTCTAATAAAGTACAAAGTGGCATAAGAATGCATCAGCAGTATTGTTTATATGATTTAGATACTTGTCACAGGCCTATTTAATGCTTACCGGTACATAAGACCATCATCATCAATTTCATGGTCACTCTATAATCAATACCAAATTAGCTTCCTTCTGGGCCCCATTTCACAAGACTTGCCAACAGTGAAATATGACGGTTTTTCTTATAAACTTGTGAAATCCTTGCTTCTGATTGGTTATCAGCAGATTTGTCACCGATTTTTGTCATTTGTCATTGAAAAAAGGCTAGTGAAACGGGTCCCAGGACACTTTTCTTTTTTTTCCTTACCATATTTCAGGAAACAAGCAGTGCATGCCCTCCCATTTGTAAAGGTTGAGAACACAGAGCCAGAATTTGCCCCAAGATGGAATGCTCTCAGCCCCACCTGCAATCAAAACAATTATCATTGAGTAAATAACACAGAACGTCAACTTTAAGGCGAAAATTGTGAGTTACAAAAGTTTACAGTGACATAAAAGAAAAGCGTAAATTTACCACATACCGTATTATAGGATTTAACCAAGAACAAGAGCTATTCCACTGCACAAGTTTCAACATTTGTGCCTCCGCCATCTGTGCAATTCTCACTTCTGCACATTTCACTAGAAGATTATTACTGTAAGCGCTGTAAAATTGCATAACAATGAATACATACTTTATCCAAGTTTGGTATAAATTGCTTCCGTGCGTTTCAAGATATCGCGTTAACAAGACATTTATTTGTAGTTTTTAAAACTTAAATGACCCTGTGACCTTTGAGCTTTGATTTCCAAAATCTAATCAGTTCATCCTTGTATGCTCATTCATACTTCATCCAAGTGTGGTTTGAATTGCTTTAAATAGTGATCTCATATTTTAAACATTAAAACTCCCTCATGGTTTGATTATTTCCATTTTGCATCATTCTGCTTATCTTATTTTTCTGCTCTCATACAAATGAACTTATTACAAGGGTTGGATTGCCCTCTGGTGAAATGATTCGAATTTATGATTTCGTTTATGTCCTCTCCAATTGTTCCTCATTAATTAATTATAATAAAGATTCTTCAATGTTCGACATGGTGGAGAAAATACTGAAGTTATGACCATTTACACAGGCAGATCCAGGGGGCCACCCCCCCCCCCCCCTCCCCCATCCCCAATGATATTGCAATTAGTCTAATCAAACTAGACCCTATCAATAATAATATGAGGCAATGCTTGATATCAAGGTCAGCCTTGTTTTTCTACAAATACAGTCAAACCCGTCTAAGCGACCACCCAAAGGAAACACAAAAAGTGGTCTATGTAGACAGGTTCCTTTAGTACATGTTTCAATGAGAAACCATTTCAAGGGGAACAAAAAATGTGGTCTTTGTAGACAGGTGGTCACTTAAGGAGGTTTGACTGTAGTTTCTCTGGTGAAGGCTTGCCTGCCTGCTTACCCATCTCTAGAAGAATTTTCCTTGCTTTCTTGAGATCTACATCATCCTTTGAGACACCCAGTAATCTCATTGTCACGTAGTTCATTGCCGTGCCAAACACAGTAGCATGATCCTCAATGTGTCTAAAAATTCAAAATGAAATAGTGAAACCTGTATATAAAGACCGCTCAAGTGAAACATGAAAAGTGGTCTTTATAGGCAAGGTAGTCTTTATGTACAGGTTTAAATTAGGAATCGTGTTCAAGGTAAACCAAAAAATGTGGTCTTTATAGACAGGTGGTCTTTCTATACAGGTGGTCGCTAAAGCAGGTTCGACTGTATAATGTTGAGCACAGTAACACCCACTATACAACCATTGAAATGATTACCGTATTTGCCGGTGTAAAGGCCGCACCGCCGTATAGGCCGCACCCCCAACTTTGACATTTCGTAGAGGAAAAAAAAAAAACTACAACAAAAAAAAAAAAAAAAAAAAAGAGAAAAAAAAAACGGACCAAACAAAATGATCGTAATTTTCTTGTAGAACACTCTTTTTTTTTTTACAAACTATACCAAATTCATCAATATTCTTATAAATCAACAAGAAGTTAACCTCAAAAATGATCATAATTTAGCAGATCTTCATCGACTTTTAAGCTAGTACTGTATCGTACGCAGATTTGGTATCCTACAATACCCCTTCCTCGATGTGGGGTGTAATCCGAAATAGCATTTTTCGACCTGCGCAGTTGCGTTGCGCGGCAGCTAGCTCCGTAAGTAACAGCCTGTCCCTTTGTTTACTTTTTGGCGATGCAATGGTATGGACTTAGATCTAGATCTATCGGCAGATTTTATTAGAAAAATAAGTTTTTTCGTCTTCATGTCAACTATGCAACATAAACTTGTCGGTAAGTTGTGTGGAGTTATTCTACAATTGTCCTGTACCGTTGTCTAGTCATGCTACCGTTCCTATAGTCCCATACGTGCAAATGGACGTGATGTTTTGACCGCTGAATTTTGTTGTTGTTGCGTATACGCCGCATCCCGACTTTTTTGATTTTTTTCTCACCCGAAAATACTGCGGCCTTTACGCCGGAAAATACGGTAAGTTCAATCTGTAACCCCAGGTTCAACACAACAAATCAGCCATTACACTAGTGCCTTGTTTTATAATGAGGTGATATTGAGCACAAAAAAATAGCTTAAGACCTCCAATCAATCACAAAGTTGCAAGAGCCTATCTTTTATGGTAGAAACATGTTACCATTTATTTTAACTTAACCCAAATTGCAATAACATTTGGATCAATCACAAATCTTCATTTAAGTCAAATATTAGTTCTTTCGTTACAATCAGTGGAAAAATAACCAGGGGGTGTTTCACAAAGATTTTAAGTTGAACTTATCTCTAAGTTGGACTTAAAAATTATGGAAAGCCGTTAGCATCTTCGAAAATATTTTGTAAAAGTTATTTTAGAAGGCATAACATGTTGATTCAAATCATTCATACTTTTTGTATTATCAAGGAGATTTCATGTTCTTGATGTGGAATTTATGAAAAGTCTAAATTACTTGAATTTTTGCTTTTGAATATTTTTCATTTTAAGGCTACAAATGACTCTCCATAATGTGTAAGTCCAACTTCGAGTTAAGTTTGACTTGGGATGTACTATGGGAGAAATGAATATTTGGTAAACTTACAACCCCCAGCCGCCATCAGGGCACTGAACTGATCGCAGGTAACGCACCATCTCCTTCTTGGATGCTTCAGGGAGCGCTACTCCGGTTATGAAACACACTATGACCAAACCTGTAGCGCAAGATAGTAAATGAAAAAACGTCTTTGTTTCAATCAATGCACTGTTGTAAGGTGATACACTGTTGTTACTATCACAGAACTATCACTACTGAAGGACTAACTTCGAACCATCGGGTCACTGCGTAAGAAACGTTACCCGCCCTTTTTATTCACAAATATATGGTGGTTTAATGTCTTGCGAAATAAACCCCTCTTGCTTTCTCTTTGTGAAAATACTTCACCATCCTGTTACAATTTCTTTCATAACTATTACATTACCGGTAATCATTTCTAAAACTTGCTAGCATGTATACCAATAATATCTTGTTGAAGTATCATTCAAAGGGGACATATTTTATATTAATGGCAAAACTCAATATTGACTATTCATATGTTGATATGACTCAGAAATGGAGAAGCCCTATTTTAAATACACAGGGTTAAGAATTAAATTATTCATACCCTTAACTAACTTTTGTAAATATTAAAGTACTGGTATGTGAAAATTGATTTGTCCCAATTTCCCTTTCTTCAGAAGGTGGCGTATTAAAGCTTACATCTAATACAGAGCTGCAAACCTTGTGCGACCAAAATAAAGGAACCATGATGGCAAAGAAAAGGAATTTCAAGCTAAAAAAGGAATTAATTTAAAACGAATCTTTAGACCATGAGGGACACACTTCCAATACAGAAGTGTCCATTCCTCATGCTGTTTTTTCCATATTAGGACCTATAGTTTATTTACAAGTACAGTGTAGGTATTTTATTGTTATTTTTGTTGGTATTAGAGCAGTTTGATTCTTTTTGAGAATATTTTTCTCTTCTTGTATGTTTTAACCTTAGTTTTCTATTGAATTTGTGATCAAATCAACATTTTATGGCAGTTTTTGACATACAGTATGTACAACAAAAAACAAAAATTGAGGAAAAAACATAATGGTTAATTGGCAGCTCTGCTAATAGTATTCAACAAAGGCCATAATTCAACCAGTGAAGGATGAAAAAATACAAAGAACATCAAATTTACAAGGGGTATGGATAATTCTGTTGTTGCAGATAAAGTTGAGTTCTGGTCATGCGATTGCATTGTGAAAGAAACGTGGTGGAATTGATCAGAAAAGGTTGATCATGTAGCATATATATTGGTGTGTACTGCAAGGGTCTAGAATCATAAAAATGATAAGAATTTGGCCCAGTATTGGTAACGTTACACACACTGTACACAGACAGATGTCTAAGGGACTACACGAACATGTGGCATAAAAATCTGTCTCAATTTTTATGATGTAACATGCCATATTTAAGGCTTTTGAAGAGACATGCTTTTCAGGGAACATTTTTTATCTGATGTTCTTCCACACTTGCATAATACAATGATAACGCTCACAAATTATTTTTCACCTCTTCCCAGAACTCAACCTTCTCTTTGACTGTATATTTGAATACCTGGCAGAAGGAAGAGTGGACCACCATAATCGCCTGCCCAATGACCATCTTCTGTTTGTAGCTTGGAGTAAAACTTCATACCATTCTTAGCAGCTTCTTGAGCAGTCGAAGCTCTGGGTAATGGTGGGGCTTCGTCATCCTATGTTTCAAACACAAAATACATTATGTAGTATGAATACAAGGCTTCATCATCCTATGTTTCAAACACAAAATAAATGATGTAATATGAATACAAGAGTCCTCGTACAATGTAATCAAATTTAATGTGCAAATCTTTGTTAAAGGGACTTGTTAACATTGTTCAGATGATAGAAAAGGGCGCTAAGGTAGCGACCTCAATGCTAGATGTACAATTAAAGATAATCTGAAAGTTTGAGTGAAAAGTAAAACAGACCATTATTAATCATAACAATTAGGGAAAACTAATCTGATTGATTCCTTAATTATCCCAACTATAATATTACTATCTAATTACATTTTAGGTGAATGAAAACCCTTATGAAGCAATTATGTATAGGCTCTTCTACCATTCCTGACATTTAAGTGTTGACAGATTTTAAAAAGCCTGTTTTAAGGCTTATTTTCATGGAAAACGGTTGGGAAAATTCAAAGAATTTACTGTTTAGATGCCTTATTACAACTTATTTCTTTCTCCTTTTACAAATAATTTTATTCCAATACCGGTAGTCAGAATGCGAAATGCATGTAAACATTACTTGTTGATGGGTTTATTTTTATTACTACACTGTATACATGTACTTGTAGATGGTTAACTCTGTCTTCTTACAAAATAAAAGCCTTATTGTTTACTTGTATCACCTCATGAAATTCCAAATTTACCAGGAAAACAAAACAATTTCTGATCTGGTTAGGACTGATATATATATATCTGCAATAAAACAACAATAATACAAAAACCTTACAATGTCTAGTCCGAGGGAAAACTTTTCAACAAAATTTTGAGGACGTCCCGGTTTTTCCCCTTCTGGATAGTATTGCCAAGTTTGACGACCGTTCGTATTGGTGAGCCGCCATCTTGTCAGATCAGTGGCTGGTGTAGTCTTGTATGGACCTCCTCGGTTCTTCTTCTCAGACATGACTGGCTCTGTTATTGGTTTAAAGATAAAGAGGAAAAACTATTCATTAATCACAATTCTTCACAAATGCTTTTCTTGATACAATGTATTTAATATTGATTTCTATGCACATTGACAAGAGATTGTACTTCTTTCCTAAACGTAGGTCAAGAAACCGAACACTGTACATCAGCAACCAGGGGGTGTTTCACAAAGATTCTAATTCGAACTTATCTCCAGTTGGACTTAAATATTATGAAGAGCTATTTGTAGCCTTATAATGAAATATATTCAAAAGCAAAAATTGGAGTAATAGACTTTTCATAAATTCCACATCAAGAACATAAAATCTCCCATGATAATAGAAAATATGAATGTTTTGAATGAAAAATTTATGCCTTTAAAATAACATTTACAAAATATTTTCAAGGATACTAATGGCTTTCCATAATTGTTAAGTTTGACTTACATTGTAGGTTCTTTGTGTAACACCCCCAGGAGTCTTAAAACATTTTCTCAGCAACATACAGCATAACAATTTACAGTTAAAGAAAAGTGTTATACCTTTTAAAACAGCGACCTTGAATGACCCCTAAATGACCATTGACCTACAATTGTTGAGGAGGTGTAATGATCCTGTATCCAAGGATAACTCCATCCAAATTGTATTTTTCACACAGTGTAGACAAAGCTTAATTAAATTAAATTCACTTGTGACCTGTAATAATATAATGACCTTGGTGAACTTTGACATATATGAAATCATTGACAAATTGTTCCTGATAATTTTTTTTTATAAAAAGCAATAATGCAGACCCATTTCAATCATTTTAGTATACATGTATCAGAAGTCAACATACAGTACCTACTGTATAGCTCCCCGAATATAGCTTACACTGAGTAACTAATATGTATTCATGTTAAGTCCCCTCATAAAGAACACTGATTGAATTACATACAATGACTAAACTGTCAGTGTGTCGCATTTTATGTTGAATTTCTTGAACTTGAATGAACTTCTTGCTTTATCAGTGGGGTTAATTGGGACAATGTACAATGCACCCATAGAACGGTCATTACCAGGCACCTCAAGAACTTTGACTCCCTTTTCAGCATAGTTTGGCAAACAAAATGTGATAAGTTATTTGATGATATCATCCAAAGATAAATCTAGACATGTTTGCATGCATTTATCTACAAAATAATCATACAGGAGAATGCCACTTGTTCACTGAATAGGGGCATCAAGCAATAATCACTATGAACATGACGGACATAGAAAGCGGACAAAATATACAGTTCCTCAGGTAGACAAAGGAACATCCCTTCACTGCTATTATGTAAAAATATATAGAACTGGGCCCCGTCTTACAAAGAGTTACGATTGATCCGAATCAATCGTAAGTCCTTCAATCAATCGCAAGTTTGCAGTCTCCTATCTCTTATGTACATAGTTACGATTGATATCATCGCAAATAAGTTACGATTGATATCAACTCTTTGTAAGACGGGGCCCAGGTGAATATGCATGTGACACCTGTTCTACACATTTTTACATAATAGCAGTGAAGGGATGTTCCTTTGTCTACCTGAGGACTGTATATTTTGTCCGCTTTCTTTGTCAGTCATGTTCATAGTGAATATACCTGGGCCCTATTTCATAAAACTTGATATCAATAACAAGCTACAATGGTAACTGTTTTAAGCTACTAAAAGTGTGGCATCTGATTGGTTGAGAGCTAATTTGTGATAGAATTTTAACATTTGTTATTAATAATAGCAAGTATTATGAAACAGGGTACTCATGCATCAAGTGAATAGACATATTCACAAGCATGTTTCATCCATTTTACTGATCGGTATGAGCACTCATATGTTATATGCATAAATACAAAGCTGCCATTAAGCAATCAAATTGAATGATTATAACATTAACATAGTGGTCTGCCAAGAAGAAAAAAATACATGTACACATGTAGGCCTACATACCTGTGCCTTGGTTCTAATGTTTCTAGCTACTGTTGCCATGGTTAAAAAAAATCAATATGAATACTGGATAAAAAAATATATGAAGGATTACATGTACTGTTTGTGACAAATTTCCATAGCAGTATGACACATAGCTGGAGGCAACCTTGCAGAGAATATGAATTTGCTCTGAATTCTCTGAATTCTCTGAATCAAGGTCGTCAATTAAATTCAATTCAATTCAATTTATTTCAACCATAAGAATACATATACATGTACAATAATTCATTGAAAGATAAAAACATGGGGTTAGGAGCCCCTAAAGAAGTTTGAATACAAACTTTTGTTTGGGGCACCAACCATGACATATCGAGAAATTTACAAAAACAACATTAACAGGAAAACATATACAAGAAAAAGATTATGAAGACCTTTATGAGCATAAGACATTTACAGCAAAACACCAGCCATAAATGCACACAGGACACGGCGTCAAGCGACACTGCGTCCCATATGCGCCCTTACTGGTGCTTTGCAGTATTACAAATTACAAATTAACTGCAGTATTTATATATGGACTGGCCTTGAGGGAGATACATGTACATGTACAACATATATTTACCAAACTAGACTCATATTGCCCGATTCAAAGACGAGGGCAATATGGGTCTTGTGAGGGCAATATATGTGGTATCTCCAGAAAGTTAAGCCAGTCAATATTGTTATTGTCATCCAAATCAGACATCTAGAGCAAATACATAAATCAACCATGACAATCTCATAGAACTGAAAAAACCAGCACTGTGCATCCAGTGCTTGACAAAATTGTTGATACACTGCAACCAGTGTACCCAATTTGGTGTGATTATTACGTTACAATCAGTGCAATAGAGTGCGAGCAAAGTGCGCAGGTTCTCGTATGCATAATAGATGCCAATCAAAGAAATAATCAGACTTTGTAAAATTCACAATGTTCTGTAATGAATTAAAAAAAATACCAGCATAATGGCGATCTAGCAGTGCTTGATTATTACCAATGCCAGTTGAGATCGCCATGACGTGATGAGCACGTCATGGCATATGGCGATCTCAACTGGCATACCGCACGCTAGCACGCTAACACTTAGCATCCTACATCACGACCATCAGAACATCCCAGTGTACGTCGCACTGCATGCATTTCATCTATAAACAGCACATTCAACGGAAACAGCTCTAGATCTAGAACAAGTCAGAGGTCAGCGCCATTGATATGCTGATATGCGATTCTCACGCTGCCTGTCCAGCTCCACCGTTCTGGTAAGAAATTTGCCCTTAATTTGTTATTTTAACATCCGATTTTTAAATTCAGGAGGTAATTACGACCAAAACTACAACAAAATTCATCAAAGCAACTGTCCAATATATATTGGTCGGGTGCGGGAAAGTGTGATTTTGGACCCATTTGAGATGTTGTTTACCTACCTCTCCACGGGACCCTATGGGAGCAAATTAAGGCTCCCTGGCCTGGGATAACAACATATCATAAAAAACAGTCGAAAACACTGCAAGTCAAATGTTTTAATTACTAGAGTCTAGACCTAGAAATACCGTTTCACATTTTGAAAAAAATGTCGACACAAACCACTAATTGATCATGTTGATTCGTGTTTCAGATTTGGGTCTGGAGCTCCCTGGAGTTATCTAGGGAGACTAGGCACCTGGGGCTCGTTCCTAGAAACCAACGACAAGACAGTCATAACTTTATCCGCCAACTACGGAGATGTCTCTGATCTTCCTAAACCGTTTCACGAAGAGCTTACTAGCTAGTATCTCGTGAGATCGATACTATCGGCGAGAAGAGGAGCCAAAACTTAGCCTTAGTCGCAATACCACCGGATTATTACAAAATTAATATTAGGGAAAATGCAATTATTTAAATGAATTAGTAATGAAAAAGATTGAAAATGATACCAAGAAATAAGAGATGCAATATACTTCCAAATTTGTGTAGATTGTACAATATAAGTACTTGTAACATATAATTGTGAGTATTTCATTACATGACCGGTGAATCAGTTTGTTTCTTGAGATGGGTACCCCCCGGATATTTTAGTTTGATAGTTTATAAAGATACACCAATATATTATTCTTAGAAAAATACGATGTAATGAAGTTTGTGTCCAATGTTTTAGGTATCAGTTGAATAATCAAATGACAAAACTTCAACATTCCAAAGGTTAAAACACATCTTTTAAACTGTGCATTTTACACATTTGAAGATAGAATTTATCTCGAAAGCAATATGGGTCTGAAAACTAAAGAATACACTTCAAACTATGGCTTGCCTGCTGTGGCAAAATAGCTATCCCTTCCGACGATTTTCCAATGTAGAAAATAAAGGCGTATAATCAGTTTATTTAAGTGGAAAAATCCTTAAATACAAACATGGCATATTTTCATGAGATTATCAAATACAAAAAACGATAACTCACTGTTTAAGTGAATTTGTTGAAAAATCATAGTTGTAGGATTTATTGTCCTTTTTTGCCAGCCATAGTCTACCCAATAAATGACATGGGATGGCGCTGCCCATCGACTAAATAGTTATGAAAGAGATACGACGGTGTCAGAGGCGTCATAACTCCTTAGTCAGGATGTTGTCGTTGATCTTGGCAAAGAGAGCTTGGTGAAACACGTAGCGGACAAGTTGCTCACTAACGCTGATTTAGTCAAGAAGTTAGACTTATGACGGTTTGTAGGAACGGGCCCCAAGTAACTCCGGGAAGCTCCAGGCGCCGGTGTTGGAGCTTCCCGGAGTTAGTATGGTCAGGCACCAAGGAGCATTGTTTGTATTCCACGAGTACCGGTATCAGATATTTAAATGGTTAGCAACATACCTTTTGTAATTTTCTTGAAGATGTAGACTTGCTCGAATTGCACTTTACAGTTCAGATAGCCTGGCCAGACTCGCCATCAGATACACGAGCGATGTGTATAAAACAAAACAGCTGTAGCTGTAGGCCTAGAGTCTATTGTTTACAGTTCAAAAAGGTACCACCGCACTAGTATAAGCTAAAGCCAGGCCCAAACCGAGCTGATCTTTGGGCATGGGTGCATCGTTAACGTTTCGCTCCAGTAGAGCGCGCGGCCCTCGCATATCGTACCATATCCATCGGAACACTTTTTTCCAAAATTGCTCATGCGCCCTCTGTAGGGATATACTCGTGCAAATTTCTATAGTTTTATTTGATCTAGGCTATTTTGGAGGAGGAAATTGATCAAGTCCTAATTGATCAGCATACCTTTTTTCCTTTCATTTTTAAAGAAAGTTTGTTTTTGTCAATTAATTATTATTTTTCTAATATTATATAATTTCAAAATGTTGATCGATCTGCAAAATTTGTTTAGTAAAAAATAATATTTGTCATGTTTTCTATTTTCATTCACTACTACTAGTTTATACAGATGCCTTGATCAATTATGCCCTCTTTCTTTGAATTAGTTATCCTTTCTGTCGATATACTACTAGTAATATATAGTCATTAATTATTTTTCCCCCAATCATTTCATGATCTATTGATAATACAAAATTCATTCATGAACTGGCGTAATCGGACGCGGATCCAAGCCCCCCCCCCCCCCTGGCCTCTTTTTTTTGTAATAATTAAAAAAAAAGTTTTTAATTGAGAGATCAAACTGCCTAGGTAAGTATTTTGCCCGGCGCAATTTTCAATTTTACCCCCCCCCCCCCCCCACTATCGACAAATCCTGGATCCGCTGGATCCGCAAGGGGGGAATGCCCCTCCCCCCATTCAGCCCCTAAAAAAAATGCAGTTCTTCATGCTTCATGTATAGGAGTTGTATACACCCCCCCCCCCTAAAAAAAAAAAAAAAGGTCCTTTCGGGTGATGTATGTCATACTGAAAAGAACGACACCAATTAATTCTTGTATATAGTGCCAGGCTGATATTTGCCATTTCCACTGATATCAATATAGGCCTACAAGTAAATGACAGAGGTCTAGAGTGGGAAATAGAAATCCCATCCATGCCCGGCTTAGTAAAAGTGAAGTGTGAAAATGGATAAATTGCTTGGTTTTATAATATAGTTTTGCTAATTAGGAATGAAATTGTTTAATACAAAAAAACTTCAAAAACATGTGATGGTGTAGTCACTGCCGTCACCTTCGCCTATGTCGTTCACTATGCTCTCTCGTCCCTCGCACTGGCGTATTGATGGGGGGCTTGGGGCAGTTGTCACCCCTAAACAAATTCAAACGTTTTTCTCACTTTTTTGTAAATTATACTTTTGTATGCGTTGATGTAAAATGGAAAATTCCCAATTTTACAGTCAGGCAAAATATGCTTATTTAAAAGTCTACATGTCAGAGCCAGCGGATCAGTGGGGCTCGACCCCCCCCCCCCCCTCCCCACGGTCCCCTCACTTTTTGAAAAAGTATTATGAAGAGAAATAGAATGAGAGAACGAAAGAATAGTAATAAACCTGCAATTAATGAGGTATCAAAATGTTATGCTCATCTAGATACCTAACACCCCTAAGCTTCAGGGGTCCCTAAGGCGTGCCCCTGGATGCCAGCTGACCGGGGTTTAATGCCTAAAATCCCTGAGCTTTAGGGGGCTCTGCCCCCTGGACCCCACACCAATTAGTGACCTGCCAGTGTCACAAATATTTATCAAAATATGCTCATCTGACCGTAATTAAATGGCTAAAACCCCTGAGCTTCCGGTGGGTCCACCTCTTTAACCCCGCCGGGACTTTGCCCCTGGACCCCATGCAAATTTACGCTCGATCCACTCGCTTTGCTCGCTGTCCCCCCCCCCCCCCGGCCCCCACAAACTTTGTCCTCATTACGCCACTGGTCCCTCGCATTTCGCCCCCCCCCCCCCCCCTGAGCAGAACGATTTCTTTTTCGAAAATTGTCTCGTTTTAGCTATGGCAAAATTAATACACTAGCATACCAAAGTCAGCGTTTGGGAAATTGCGCTCATTGAGCCGTGCCCCAATGCCCGCGCGAATGAATTTGCCTTTGTACCCACTGACCTCTACCAATGGTAGTAGAAATCAGTGTTTGTACCCTGCTCAATTGAGCGGTCACTAGGCGTACAGTTGAGCTGTGAAACAATGCCCACGCGAATGCATATTCCTTTGTACACTGCTCAATGACCGCTCACTGGGCCTCGGGCGCATGCAGTAACCCAAATGTTATGGTTTCCCGGTTCGTCGCACTCCTTAATCGCGGAATTCCGAAAAAGACACTGTTTAATAGCCAAAGAAGCGTAGAGTATAGCAAAACTATATAGCTAAACCAAAATCGAATATTTTTGCAGTGGCGGATCCAGGAAATTTCTTACCGAGTCTGGGAGCGCAGCGACCAAGCGGGGGTGGGTCTGGGAGGGGGTCAGAGCACCCGCCCTGAGTAGGAAGCAATTGCAATTTTAGAACCACATTAGGCACAATTTCAGGCACTTCCTGGAGTAATATGACGTAAAATTGCTTTCTCCTATCCTCTTCAAGAGTAGGGATTTTTATGCAATTTGAGAACCACATTTGGCGCATTAATGTCCACCGGCACATCTGGAGAAAAAATGAGGCCTTCTGATTGGTTAGAAGTTAGAGAAAAGTGATCTGTCACGTCGCGAGACGTGTTTATGCTTCGTTGTAATTGCACAATGCACAAAGACGGTGGTCTGGTATTTCACCAGTAGTACTTGCAAAAATTATCTCGAGTGTATAAACTGTGTTGATACCAGGGGCGTCGCTAGACCTTTATCAGTGGGGGGGGGGGGGGGGGGGGTCTTAGAGGCCACCGATTACCAACAAAACTAGCCACCAATTACCGACAAATATATTAATGCCAATGTCCAAATGTCTACAAATTTAACCCTATAAACCCGGGCCAGGAACTTGGTTATTTTTCACTTTCCCCCCTCCCGCGCGAAAGCTTTGACACTTCATTAAATATTATTATTAGAGAAAGAAGAAGATTCGTTGTACCGTTCCCGACTCTTGATCCTTGTTTCACCTCTCCCGCGCGAAGTGCAGAAGCTATGACGTTTCATTTAGTTATAAGAGAAGGAGACGATTTCTTGTACCGTTCTCGACTTTTAATCCATCCTAGTGTGAATTCAATTGCCCCCCTCCTGCATTTTGTCATATATTAAAACTTTTATTCTTTCTGTTGGTCATCCCTTCATATTTTCATACTTTTGGTTGGTCCCTCGAATCATATTTTCATTCTTTTGGTTGGTCCCTCCCTTCATATTTTCATTCTTTTGGTTGGTCCCTCCATTCATATTTTCATTCTTTTGGTTGGTCCCTCCCTTCATATTTTCATTCTTTTGGTTGGTCATCCATTCTTATTTTCATTCTTTTGGTTGGTCCCTCCATTCTTATTTTCATTCTTTTGGTTGGTCCCTCCCTTCATATTTTCATTCTTTTGGTTGGTCCCTCCCTTCATATTTTCATTCTTTTGGTTGGTCATCCATTCTTATTTTCATTCTTTTGGTTGGTCATCCATTCTTATTTTCATTCTTTTGGTTGGTCCCTCCCTTCATATTTTCATTTTTTTGGTTGGTCCCTCCCTTCATATTTTCATTCTTTTGGTTGGTCATCCATTCTTATTTTCATTCTTTTGGTTGGTCCCTCCATTCTTATTTTCATTCTTTTGGTTGGTCATCCATTCATATTTTCATTCTTTTGGTTGGTCATCCAGTCATATTTTCATTCTTTTGGTTGGTCCCTCCATTCTTATTTTCATTCTTTTGGTTGGTCATCCAGTCATATTTTCATTCTTTTGGTTGGTCATCCATTCATATTTTCATTCTTTTGGTTGGTCCCTCCATTCATATTTTCATACTTTTGGTTGGTCATCCCTTCATATTTTCATTCTTTTGGTTGGTCATCCATTCATATTTTCATTCTTTTGGTTGGTCATCCATTCTTATTTTCATTCTTTTGGTTGGTCATCCATTCTTATTTTCATTCTTTTGGTTGGTCCCTCCATTCTTATTTTCATTCTTTTGGTTGGTCATCCATGATATTTTCATTCTTTTGGTTGGTCCCTCCATTCATATTTTCATTCTTTTGGTTGGTCATCCATTCATATTTTCATTCTTTTGGTTGGTCATCCATTCATATTTTCATTCTTTTGGTTGGTCATCCATTCTTATTTTCATTCTTTTGGTTGGTCCCTCCCTTCATATTTTCATTCTTTTGGTTGGTCCCTCCCTTCATATTTTCATTCTTTTGGTTGGTCCCTCCCTTCATATTTTCATTCTTTTGGTTGGTCCCTCCCTTCATATTTTCATTCTTTTGGTTGGTCCCTCCCTTCATATTTTCATTCTTTTGGTTGGTCCCTCCCTTCATATTTTCATTCTTTTGGTTGGTCCCTCCATTCATATTTTCATTCTTTTGGTTGGTCCCTCCATTCATATTTTCATTCTTTTGGTTGGTCCCTCCCTTCATATTTTCATTCTTTTGGTTGGTCATCCCTTCATATTTTCATTCTTTTGGTTGGTCCCTCCATTCATATTTTCATTCTTTTGGTTGGTCCCTCCCTAGCTCCCTTCATATTTTCATTCTTTTGGTTGGTCATCCATTCATATTTTCATTCTTTTGGTTGGTCCCTCCCTTCATATTTTCATTCTTTTGGTTGGTCATCCATTCATATTTTCATTCTTTTGGTTGGTCCCTCCCTTCATATTTTCATTCTTTTGGTTGGTCATCCATTCATATTTTCATTCTTTTGGTTGGTCATCCATTCTTATTTTCATTCTTTTGGTTGGTCCCTCCATTCTTATTTTCATTCTTTTGGTTGGTCCCTCCCTTCATATTTTCATTCTTTTGGTTGGTCCCTCCCTTCATATTTTCATTCTTTTGGTTGGTCATCCATTCTTATTTTCATTCTTTTGGTTGGTCATCCATTCTTATTTTCATTCTTTTGGTTGGTCCCTCCCTTCATATTTTCATTTTTTTGGTTGGTCCCTCCCTTCATATTTTCATTCTTTTGGTTGGTCATCCATTCTTATTTTCATTCTTTTGGTTGGTCCCTCCATTCTTATTTTCATTCTTTTGGTTGGTCATCCATTCATATTTTCATTCTTTTGGTTGGTCATCCAGTCATATTTTCATTCTTTTGGTTGGTCCCTCCATTCTTATTTTCATTCTTTTGGTTGGTCATCCAGTCATATTTTCATTCTTTTGGTTGGTCATCCATTCATATTTTCATTCTTTTGGTTGGTCCCTCCATTCATATTTTCATACTTTTGGTTGGTCATCCCTTCATATTTTCATTCTTTTGGTTGGTCATCCATTCATATTTTCATTCTTTTGGTTGGTCATCCATTCTTATTTTCATTCTTTTGGTTGGTCATCCATTCTTATTTTCATTCTTTTGGTTGGTCCCTCCATTCTTATTTTCATTCTTTTGGTTGGTCATCCATGATATTTTCATTCTTTTGGTTGGTCCCTCCATTCATATTTTCATTCTTTTGGTTGGTCATCCATTCATATTTTCATTCTTTTGGTTGGTCATCCATTCATATTTTCATTCTTTTGGTTGGTCATCCATTCTTATTTTCATTCTTTTGGTTGGTCCCTCCCTTCATATTTTCATTCTTTTGGTTGGTCCCTCCCTTCATATTTTCATTCTTTTGGTTGGTCCCTCCCTTCATATTTTCATTCTTTTGGTTGGTCCCTCCCTTCATATTTTCATTCTTTTGGTTGGTCCCTCCCTTCATATTTTCATTCTTTTGGTTGGTCCCTCCCTTCATATTTTCATTCTTTTGGTTGGTCCCTCCATTCATATTTTCATTCTTTTGGTTGGTCCCTCCATTCATATTTTCATTCTTTTGGTTGGTCCCTCCCTTCATATTTTCATTCTTTTGGTTGGTCATCCCTTCATATTTTCATTCTTTTGGTTGGTCCCTCCATTCATATTTTCATTCTTTTGGTTGGTCCCTCCCTAGCTCCCTTCATATTTTCATTCTTTTGGTTGGTCATCCATTCATATTTTCATTCTTTTGGTTGGTCCCTCCCTTCATATTTTCATTCTTTTGGTTGGTCATCCATTCATATTTTCATTCTTTTGGTTGGTCCCTCCCTTCATATTTTCATTCTTTTGGTTGGTCATCCATTCATATTTTCATTCTTTTGGTTGGTCATCCATTCTTATTTTCATTCTTTTGGTTGGTCCCTCCATTCTTATTTTCATTCTTTTGGTTGGTCCCTCCCTTCATATTTTCATTCTTTTGGTTGGTCCCTCCCTTCATATTTTCATTCTTTTGGTTGGTCATCCATTCTTATTTTCATTCTTTTGGTTGGTCCCTCCATTCTTATTTTCATTCTTTTGGTTGGTCCCTCCCTTCATATTTTCATTCTTTTGGTTGGTCCCTCCCTTCATATTTTCATTCTTTTGGTTGGTCATCCATTCTTATTTTCATTCTTTTGGTTGGTCCCTCCATTCTTATTTTCATTCTTTTGGTTGGTCATCCATTCATATTTTCATTCTTTTGGTTGGTCATCCAGTCATATTTTCATTCTTTTGGTTGGTCCCTCCATTCTTATTTTCATTCTTTTGGTTGGTCATCCAGTCATATTTTAATTCTTTTGGTTGGTCATCCATTCATATTTTCATTCTTTTGGTTGGTCCCTCCATTCATATTTTCATACTTTTGGTTGGTCATCCCTTCATATTTTCATTCTTTTGGTTGGTCATCCATTCATATTTTCATTCTTTTGGTTGGTCATCCATTCTTATTTTCATTCTTTTGGTTGGTCATCCATTCTTATTTTCATTCTTTTGGTTGGTCCCTCCATTCTTATTTTCATTCTTTTGGTTGGTCATCCATTCATATTTTCATTCTTTTGGTTGGTCCCTCCATTCATATTTTCATTCTTTTGGTTGGTCATCCATTCATATTTTCATTCTTTTGGTTGGTCATCCATTCATATTTTCATTCTTTTGGTTGGTCATCCATTCTTATTTTCATTCTTTTGGTTGGTCCCTCCCTTCATATTTTCATTCTTTTGGTTGGTCCCTCCCTTCATATTTTCATTCTTTTGGTTGGTCCCTCCCTTCATATTTTCATTCTTTTGGTTGGTCCCTCCCTTCATATTTTCATTCTTTTGGTTGGTCCCTCCCTTCATATTTTCATTCTTTTGGTTGGTCCCTCCCTTCATATTTTCATTCTTTTGGTTGGTCCCTCCCTTCATATTTTCATTCTTTTGGTTGGTCCCTCCATTCATATTTTCATTCTTTTGGTTGGTCCCTCCATTCATATTTTCATTCTTTTGGTTGGTCATCCATTCATATTTTCATTCTTTTGGTTGGTCATCCCTTCATATTTTCATTCTTTTAGTTGGTCCCTCCCTTCATATTTTCATTCTTTTGGTTGGTCATCCCTTCATATTTTCATTCTTTTAGTTGGTCCCTCCCTTCATATTTTCATTCTTTTGGTTGGTCCCTCCATTCATATTTTCATACTTTTGGTTGGTCCCTCCCTTCATATTTTCATTCATTTAGTTGGTCCCTCCCTTCATTTTTTCATTCGACAACAACACTAACTATTGCAGATGAAATGAAAAGTCTTTCAAATTCATTTTATCTTTATATCCTTTCCCTTTGTATATATTTCTCAGTACCGGTACTAGAGATTTCCAGTTATGTATTTCTTTCTTCTTAGTTTACAATTTCATTGCATTTTTCATCATAATATACCGGTATATGTATAGAAATATTGACACATATATACTTATGTAAACATATTATATAAATTGTGAAATATATACAAATATACAATAAATACTTGATGGTGTGAGAAATGGAGATATTGAAGAATATATTGTTGTTCTGTATGAAATTGTGAGTGTGTTTGGGTGTGTGGGTGTGAGAGAGAGAGAGAGAGAGAGAGAGAGATAGATATATATAGAGAGAGAGAGAGCGAGCTTGGAGAGATAGATAGAAAGATATATATATATATATATATAAATAGATACAGAGAGATTGGAGAGATATAGAGAGATAGATATATAAAGAGAGAGATATATAATATAGAGAGAGAGAGATAGATATATATAGAGAGAAATAGAGAGAGAAAGGAAAAAAGATAGATATATAGAGAGAGATAGATATAGAGAGAAATAGATAGAGAAAGATTGATATAGGGACAGAAAGAAAGAGAAATAGATAGAGAAAGTGAGATATAGATAAACAAAGAGAAAGATATATATATTCATTTATCCCATTAATCCCTCTGCTAGCTAAATTATAGCTACATCCTCTCTCTGAGAGACCTGCACAACAATGAGAGAAGGCAGTAGAAGTATCCATCCAGTACTTGTAGCTGTAACAGAAAACCAAGTATAAATATGTCTGAAGATCCAATGGACAACTTCGCAGAGACACTTCAAATACGCCTACAACCTCAGCAGATATGAGCAGAATAGTGAGCAATTCAGAGCAGGTCTTTCGGGGAGGAGAAAAACAGAGGTTGGACTTCGGTAATGTAGTGGGAGAAAAGAACCAAAGTTCAGACGATATGACATTGAGGAAGACGACCAAGACAACTGTTGTGTCTGTCATCTGAGAGGAGGTCCCTCCATCCATTGACAAGCCAAGTGTGACAAGTGAATATCGATTAGAAAAATAATACTATAACCTTGAAGTCTTTGGTAGATCATTAAAACATTTTAATTTTATATACCGGTACACAGTCATGTATAAACATAAAGACTTGAAAGACTTGTAATAAAAGAAAATGCAGCTGCACCATAAAATATATATACAAGAACAATGAGTAGAAATTAATTAACAGTATTTTGCAACCTGTTGCAAGTCACGGCACCCTTAAAAGAAATAAACAGTTTTGCGTCACCCCAAATTCATCAAAGAAGATTTATGGTCTAGGACCAAGTGGCAAAACATTGCCATTTGCTCTATTGGACGGAATGTAGATTAGAGCACCGGGAACACAAATGTTGACAAACTGAGCACATATATAAAGACCAAAATGAAGTTAGACGATCTGGATATTGGACCTAATGGCAATAAACCCTGGAGGTCAGCTTTATCTGCAAGCTCCAGGTGATTACACACTTTCTAAGCTTTTAAAATGATATCACCAAATAGGCACACATTCACAAAGTAACACATTATTTAACATATAAACATGTTACAGGGGAGTGTTTCACAAAGGCTAAGATCGACCTTAAGTTGGACTTAACTATGGCAGGCTGTTCATGCCACTGTTTGCTCTCACCATTATGACCTTTAGATAATATTTTTTCCTTCAATAATGAATTATCAACAAATGTAAATTCTGTAGATTTGTGACCATGAGTCCCTTGTAATGTCAGTAAATGGTGAGAGCAAACAGTGGCATGAACGTCAAGTCCAACTTAAAGTTGATCTTATAGTCTTTGTGAAACACCCCCCAGGTGACATAAGCTCTCCAAGCACACCTCCCAAACAAAGGCAAGGAAAAGAGAATACAAGAAATGGAAAATGACATTACTTTCTTCAACATTGGTCATTATCATTCTCCTCTCCAAAAACAATGACATATTTAGACCACCTCATATATTCATTATGTTTTCGTTCAAACAGTACAGTTTAGAAATATATTTAGCATTTGAAAACTATATATACAGTCATTAAAATGTATGATGGATTGAACAGTGTGTATTATAAAAGTTTACCCAACTTTTAGTAGCATAAAATTAAATGGCGTAATTAATGTGACCTTGAAATTTATTAAATTGTAAAGAGTAACTTGTTTTCTGTGATACCTTATTCAAACTTTTTTAGCCATGGATGACTGAGCCCCAGGGTTTTTCAAACATGTCGTCAGAATCTCCTTGTACCGAGTGTGGGCTGATGCATCTAATGTGGATACAGCCATATGCATACATTACTGGTATGTTAAATCCTTTTAAAAGTTGAATTCTGCTTTATGCTTTAATGTTTAAAGTGATCCAATGTATCTAAACTTTCCCAGGACCTTGTTTCATTCCACAGGACAAAAAGCTTGATTTATTTTTAAAAGCTTTCTTATTTCTTGTCTCATATGATATCTTAAATCTCACTTCTCACTTTTCCATTGCACCATTTCACTGTGTAAATGCATAAGGTATTTGTCTCGAACAACACATGAAATCTTGGGTTTACTAACCTCAAAGATTCAGTAAATAGGTGAAAGGAAGTTGTGATGATAGCTATCAAAGATAAAGACAGTACATTTTCATGAAAAAGATAGGTGTCGTGGTCTAGTGGATATGTCACAGGACTGTGGATCACAAGGTCTGCGGTTCAAGTCCCGCCGCGGCACTAATGTCCTTTGGCAAGACATTGATCTACATTTGCCACTCTCCACCCAGGTGTTAAAATGGGTACCCAGTAGGATGCGAAAGCTAATGTGGTTTGATTAGCAATGGCGCTTGTAAAATGGCGACTGGCTGGAATGCTCCCCAGGGAGTGGAGAATGTGCATACTTTGTGTGCGGGTATAAGCCTGAATCCGATGACCGGCGTAATAATATGTTCCGCGCCTAGAAATGAAGTATTAGGCGCATTATAAATGTGAGCTATTATTATTATTATTTTAGGTAGATACCATAAATGAAAATCAACTTGGTCCACTTTGAATAACTCAATGACTAGGCTTACTTGAACCAAGGGATGTGAGAGAAGCCAAGATTGTGTCATCATAAGAAAGAGAATATCATAAACTTTGTTTGTCAAGTAGCCTTTTCTTGAATCCGAATTGACATTAAAATTAATGCAAAAATGTCAGTAATTGTTTTCAGACTGAAATAACACTACGTAAGGACCTTTGACCTACATTCATTGCTTCAGCCAAAACAAGAGGATTTCGACAAAACTTTTTTTATAGGTTGCTGCTCAGTCATCAATTGCAGCAAAGTTGTGAACAAGGTAACATTTGACAGAATATTATTTATCTTTTAAGGTTAAGGTTATAACTTTTAAATCGGAATCCGACAAAGCTGCATATACTTTTTAGGCACTGTTAATGATGCAAGAACCAATAAAATCAAACAATTGCTTTTTAGGCTTATGCTGATTGGGTCTACATCTCCACTTCTGATATTTTAAAGAAATATCTCTTAAAACTCTCAAATCTGAAAAATCCACAAATATCTATATTATTGCTTTAGCTCAAACCGAAGTTCTACCCCGTGAATCTAGCCAAATATAATACTTTATCATTTTGATTGGCTACTGTTAATCATTGAAGCCATGTATGTTAAGACTGTTCATGGCGTTGCCAGCCAGAGCGAGGTCAACTGAATGATCTCTGCTAGAGCTAGGATGCTTGTGATTGGTCAATAGTGGTTTGACCTTTGACCTGGGATGATGGCCGCTGCCCAAGCCGTTCGATGAAGGTGATTTAGAAGATCCGATGAGTTGTCCACTGGTTGATCCCAGGAAGAGACTTTCTGCACTCTAAAAAATACAATTAATACAATGCATAATATTTGGAAGGTTTTTAAAACAAATATGTTCATAAAGTTATAATATGTATTTTTCTGCATTATTTCCTCATGATCATCAGCTCTAATATCATATACCAAGATTAGGAATACATATACCCTGTTGCAGTTTAGAAATGTTTAAAAATAGTAGGCAAAAAAAAAGGTGAAAAGACCCAAATCACCATTCTTAAAATGCATGGTAACTAACTTTAGACCCATTTTAAAATTTAAAATGAAACAACATTTATAGTCTGAGTAAGACCAAAATCACCATTCTTAAAATGCATGGTAACTAACTTTAGACCCATTTTAAAATTTAAAATGAAACAACATTTATAGTCTGAGTTATAAAATTCGCTCTCCAAAAATGTATGTTTCCAAAAATTCTCACAAGCAACCATTTTTAACCAAATGACAACAGACTAGTAATGGCTTGCGGTGATCAAGACGTAGCATCCTAAGCCTGAATAAGCCAACTTAAAAAGGGAATTACAATGAAACCTGTCTATAAATACCACCCAAGGGAGACAAGAAAAGTGGTCTTTATAGGCAGTAGGCAGGTGGTCTTTATGTACAGGTTCCTTTAGTACATGTTTCAATGAGAAACTAGTTTTCAAGGGAAACAAAAAATGTGGTCTCTGTAGACAGGTGGTCTTTGTAGACAGGTTGTCACTAAAGCAAGTTTGACTGTACTGTATAAGGGAGATGTGGCATTTTACTCCACCTTTTAAAAAATGACCTCTGTCATTTTTTACCGCTGATAATTTTGCAATGAACAGGATATAAATCAACAAGTTTAATTACCTGTGGTTTATTATCTGGATGGAGGTGTGACCGTTCTCTGGACGAAGAGCGATTCCTGCCAATACCAAGGCTCCTAGCTCTTCTTCTATTCACCTCTGCTGTTTTCTGCGCTAATCGTCCCCTCTCATGGGGTGAGCAAACACCATTGTCTAGAGGAAGCCTAGGGACAGAGAGAGGTGATGCATTGCTGCTGCCGTGACCTCCAACAGGGGTCATCATAGCCTCTTCCCTTTGCAGAGGAATGGAAGAAACATGAGTTCTATTTCTGTCCAAGGTCAGAGGTCGGGCAGGAGGCCTGTGCCTGACCACACCCTTCTGATTGGTTGGTCCATTGAAGTCACTCCTTTGGGAAGATGGATGGTGAGCTGGAGTCAATAATGTCTTCCTGTGAATGCAATCTTTGCAAGAGAGCAGGGTCGGTTGGATCAGAGTGTTGTGGAAGACCTCTATGCCGATCGGGAGTTGACCTTCGAGATAAATTATGAGAGACTTTCACATACCGTATATACCATATAGATTATATCCCAAAATTTCTTTTACTGTTATTTTCTTGGATGACATATAAATCAATCAACAGTGTGGCCTGCCCAAAAAACAAGCCAATCCCTCCCCGCCCCCCCCCCCCCAAAAAAAAAAAAAAAAAAAAATCACAAAAAATTAAATTAAATTTAAATAAAATAAAAAAATCACAAAAAATAATAATAATAATAATAAAAAATTATTATTAAAAGAAATAAAAATAATAATAATAATAAAAAAATTATTAATAATAGTTAATTGTTCTTACCTGTTTGGTAGGATGGGCTTTGATATAAAGGAGGAGCCTGTTAGCTGAAAGTCTGCCGTAAGTCCAATGTCTGTAGGATTCCTGTCCAGCCCATGCCCAGGCCTGCCTTTTTGTCTTCCAGCTGAATCTCTTCCTTGGAGTCTGACAACCCCTGCACCTGGACCTATCTGCAGGCCTAGGGTAGGAACATCTACTGCTGTCCCATCCTCGTTCCCCGGGTTGGCTTTCTTGGTTTTCTTGCTCTGCCTGGTTTGTGCTGTGATGGGGTTCCAGACCACTGTACCATCTATAGGGCATGTTGGGTGCTCGTGCAGCAACCACTGGTCTATGCATTCTGCATGGAACTGTGATTAAGATACAAAACAGACAAAAAGTGAGAGCTCTAGCTATCACAATGTGTCCATCACATTTTCAGGTACTATATGTACCATTTGCAGCCAACATCAAATTCTGTAGAACTTTGCAGGAATTATAAATATCTCACGTATGTCCTATCTGTGAAATTTAAAAGTTAGCAGTGTCTTATTATTCAAATTATGCAAGGAAACCTGTCTACTGTCTAGACTGCACTGTTGGACTATTGAGTGACTGATTGACTTATTTTTTTCCTTTGGTAATAACATACATAAAATGGTCTGAAAATTAGACTATTACTAAAATTATTGCAATCATTTTGACGACTAATGCTCGTTAATTTCACACTAAAAGATATTTTCAAGCCCTTTCGCTTATCAAGGAAGTTTTAAATTAGTATCGTCTCTCAAATGCTGTTGGAGTTTAACCTTTTCATTTTTTTGGCCTGCGAATTGGACATTTTTAAACACTTACACATTTTCAATCAGGTGAATAAATACAAATTTATGAAAAATATGAATTTCCCTTCTACATGGCTAATGGCACATGTTAATAATCATTAAAGCATCAGGTTGAGCTCTAAAATTGTTTAAATGGGGTACTTGATGCAAATTCATGAAGAAAGTAGAATTTGAAACTATTAATAAAAAGAGCTTAATTGCATTTTAAACAAGTTTGACAACTTTAAACTTTTTGTTGACTTTCCTAAACTTTTAGTTTGTTGTTTAAAAAGGCAAATAAAATGTTGCAAAATATTAGTAGTGAGTTGTTCCCCTAGAATGCTATTTTGACCAGACTGTTAAAAAAAAGATTTTAAAAAAATGATCACAATGCGAAATTTTCCCATATTATGAAGGCTGGCTGAAATACCAATCCTCAGTATTTGAAGGGTTGAACGAAGTTTAGAAATTAGAGGACCATGAAAATCAAATATGTACACTAATACAAAATGCATCTGTTTGTTTGTACCTTGTGTCTGCATGGAAGCTTTTTAACCAGTTGTCCCATGACGTACGCTCTCAGGCACACCCTACACTGTGTGCCTAAGGAGAGTAGGTTGCTACCGTCTCTCACTGTCTCTACATGGAAGGATTTCACCACGTGCTCAGGGACATTACTCATCTGGTTGGACGCTGCACTGAAAAACAAACAAAATAGACGATATTACACATTAATATGAAGGTACCAGCATGTTCAAGCTCTAGCTTAAAGCCCCACTGCTCTACTATCTACTTGCGCCCTCTATATAGCCAACAATGCCTAAGCGGTACCTGTTGGTCTCCCATGATCCCCTGTTTATTATGTTATTTGAGAGCTGATTTGATGAGATAACCAACTGTCAGTGACCTTGCAGGGTTGTCTAATTCCTCATGTAAACTAGTACAGATGGGCTTTAAGATGGCAGTCTCCTGAATTTTTTAATTTTGAAATGACTTGTCAACTATGTTTTTCTTGGAAGGTAAAATTATTTAAATGATTTATATTATGATATGATTATATTTGTATTTTGACTTATTAAAAATAATACATATGTACCAATTTCATAAATTACCTTTTTCTTATGTAGAAATAACATCAAACAAACAAACAAACAAATATTGTTAAATGAGGTGCTTCCCAAACCTAATGTAAAAAATTATGAAAAAATTGCACGGCTTATCAATTATCTGTTGATCGATTAAGGAATGTGTATTTTAGAACCTATCTAAAAAGGCCAGTTGCCATTTTTTCTGTTTCCCTTGGGTGGCTTGATAGACAGGTTGGACTGTATAGTTAGCAACTGTATGTTGAAGAGGAAGGAAAGAGAGTGAGAGAATAAAAAACTAACTTGTCAAGCTGTAGCAGAGTATCATAATCCTCATCTGTGATGTCTCTGTTCTCTAGATCTGACATGACGGCTGACGGCAGGGCCCCTCCCGATCCTCTCTGTGCAGGGCGCCATCTCTGGTTGCTTTTCTATAGACGAGTAGCGAGAATACACATTTGAATGTTAGGCTTCCTGGAAGAATGGTCAATTTTTGTAAAGAAACTTTTAAGTCTGAAACACTGCTCAATGTACCCCCCTATCTATGATATTCAAGATATTTTATAACCTCCAATTTAACTTTCTCAGGAGTCTGAAGAGAGAGAGAAAAAACACCCCCTTTTTAAAGAAATCTCTGAGTGAAAGTCAAAAACACACCCTTTTTTTACAATTCTCAAGCCGACTTTGGCGCGCGATTTTGGGAACATGAATGCGGTCACTCCGACCCCGGATTGTGGGGGGGGGGAAGGGCCCCCTCCCCCTTTGTCAAGAACAATGACTGACGTCCTCCTGGTCAACCCATAGCAGTTCAAAATATTCTAGAAGTCTAAAATAAAGTACTTTTTCCTCCTTAACTTGGCAACAATCTTTTAATTACACTGGTTCATTAATCAAAATTCCAAACGTGGATGGAGGCTCAGCATACATTCATGAGAAACTGTCTCAGTTTATGATCACCGACTTACCTGTCTAAACTGGAACGAGTGCTGTGAATGGACGTTGGATACAAAACAGTTCTGACACAAGAAGAGGTCTGTACATCCTGTGCATCTGACAAAATATACAAAAATATCACCCAGGCATTAGACCTGTTTACTAACATATCAAATTTATTGATGTTTTTTTCCTGGGACTCTAGTGACGAGGTATTCCATTAACCTGTTATTAATGAATGAATTACAATACTTGGAATCCAGTATGTATACATTACTTGTTACTATGCTGGACAAGCCTCTGACCAGCTTTCAACATTATGCATACATTTGTTATTATGTTAGTAGAATACTTGGTGTGATTGAACAACCCAAAAGTTTTTCATTCAATTCTATTCAAACTTACTTAGTGCATCTTAAGTAATTTTCTTGATAACAAATTTGGTGTCAAATAATAATTTCATAAGATGGTGCCCAGTACTTCTCTAATTTTCAAGTAATACGAATCAGATGACTAGTTTGACTACCTCATTCTATATACCAAAGGGCTAACCCTCCAATTCCTATCAGAATGCATATATACTTACTTGTAGCACTTGCCAGAGATTGGTGACTGGTTACAAGCATCACATGCCTTGCCCATGTGAATATCTGCATGCTCTGCTCTCGTCTTCTGTAAAGCTGAATTACGATACTCCGCCTCCAGGGTGTCTATCTGACCGAAATCCTCCCTGCAGAGAGGGCACTTCAAGACGGTCTCTCCAGTGGACTTCTGATGGTCGGCCCATACCTTCATGCATTTGATATGAATGCTCTTAGCACAACCAAACCTGTATTGGGATGAACATAGCAAGAAAATGTCACAGTTGTAAATATACTGGATTAATTTGCACATGTGCAAAACAGAAAACAAATGTCAAAACTGTGATTTTATATTAGCTGAAACTATGATAAATTCCATTTGGGCTCCTGCATTTTTGGAGGTTACAATATACAGTCTAACCTGTCTATTAAGGTCACTTAAGGGACACAGAACAGGTGGCCAGTGTAGACAGGTGGCCTCTCTATATGTACAGACAGGTTCTACAACACACGTTTCTTTCTCAACGGAGACAAAATACATGGCCACTATACACAGGTGGCATTTACAGAGAGGTGGCCAATATAGACAGCTTTGACTGTAACATCATTCCAAAGGATAATTCTTTGAAGATGAACAGCCCAGTGTTTATGTTAACCAGGGCCCCGATTTAGAAAGAGTTGCAATTGATCCAAATCAATCGCAGGTCCTCCAATCATACAGTCTCCTATCTCTTATTTACATAGTTGCGATTGATATCAACTCTTTGTAAGACGGAGTCCAGGTAAGAAAATTATTAAGAAATATTAAAGCTCTACTACACGTACCTACAGTAGGTGACCGGCTCTCTGTTTCCAAGAAGTTCATCTTGGCAAATAGGGCAGACATCCTCTTCAGTGATCTCTCTCTGTTGTAGTGCTTCCCTACCATCTGTATGATGGTAAGTTGAATCCCCCTTAGCAGCATTCCTTGCGATTCGAGCTGCTACTGCTCGTCTCCGCGGATCCTCTTTCTTTGCAAGGCCTCTCAGGACATCGTTAATCTCACGCTCTACAAAGCCTCGTTGATATGATACTGAATTAAATGTAATCACAAGAAAGAAATTCATAATCTTAATTTTAATATTTCTAGTCTAATTTGAAATAAGTTGTTATGAGTACAATAATTCATATCATGTTTCATTTGGCCTTGTCTTCGTAGAAGAGATAATAAATTGAATGTTCTCAATAAAACATGATTAATATATCAAGATTCATTTATCTCAAGCTCTCAACTAGTTATTAGTTAAAATGATAATAAATTGAATATATCTTTAGTAATACTACATCCTTTTCCTCTAGCCCATAACTAAACTTTGCAGAGAAATTTCATACATATTCAAGTTTTAACTGTGTTAATTATGACACACTACACTTTAGAATCCATAGAAAATCTTAACACAAAAGCTGGCATCTATTAACTTTTGCTGCAACCTGTGACTAAGACATCCATAGTATGCTTGACTGTTGTTATGGAATATGTTTTTTACCTCTCTATATATGATGCGGAATGTCTTCTCTAGCACTTCTTTGAGGTTTGTGCTTTTCATAGATCTTTGCAAAAACTTTAAATGAAATTGTTTAATGTTCAGTAACAGTTTGTACTCAATTTTGATGGATACAATGGTAGCTAAACTTTGGGGCTTACGTTCATTATTCCTGTCCAGACGAAACTTCTTGAGTAGTACCCTTTAACGGAAGAAGAAAAATGGACTTAATTTAAAGCACTGCATTCTAAAAATATTTTTCACTTATTACTTTATAGAGAATCATTTACAAGTGAACACACAGGATAAAAAATAGAATGATAAATGATATCTTTGTTTACAAGTTACCAAATTAATCAATTGACTCTTTCTTTCATATTTAGAGGAAATGTAATTGAAATCTTCTTTAAAATTTAATAGATCATAGTGACTTTCATTTCTGTTATCTGAAAGAAATTAATATTCCATGGAAGTTTGAAATTTTCTTTTTTACTAAAAATCATTGTATATAACCAGAATCATCTAATACAGACTCAGGCCATCTTGGTTTCAGTTGGTCACAACATGGCATATATTTTTTTGTTTAGTGCTATCCAACAAAGTAGTATTGCCACATTATGCCCCACTCGAACCAGCTAGTAGGCCAAACTCTCCTAATCGACAATGGCACTGAGTATAACTACATCATATACTTTGAAAATCCTCTTTAAAAAATAGTTATGCCACATGTACTTTTTAAATCCATTGTAAGAACTCACCAACAAATATGCTTGCACGGCTCCTTCTCCTTCTTGAACACAGAACAGGTACACTTATGAGGATCTCCAAGAAGTACCTACAACAAGATAATCATTATAGAGAGAGGTTCAAAGTGAAAGCAATTCGCTTTGAGCAAAAGCAATTTGAAATCAGAGAAAAGGGCTAGTGTAGAACGATTCATGAATGAAGCTTAGGTTAAAATAGGCCTTGTCATTAATGTACATTTAAATGTAGTTGATTAGCCTTTATAAGGAAGAAATCCCAACAAAAGAGATGTAGACACCGGCCTTCTATAAATAAACATTGACAAGGAAAACAAGAAATGTTCATAAAGTATGAACTTCAACTAGTTATATTATAACTATAACTACTTGTAACTAGTTATACCATAACTTTTTAACTATTGGTCAGATTTATTTCAAACTTTCACCACTCTGTCCATCTTATATTTCTGCTTTTATACAAAAGAGCTCATTAAAGCCCAAGTCCACTCCAAAAATAACTTACTTTCAATAGAACCAGAAAAACCAGACAAACCAATCAAAAAAAGTTTGAGCAAAATCGGATGACTAATAATAAAGTTATGAATTTTTAATGACATGAATTTTTGTTTAAATCACTACACAAATTGGCAACTCACTCATGAGTCTGTGACGTATGGTCCTCACTATCCACTAATTATTTTCTTTATATTGATAATATAAATTTCCTATTTTCACCCTAAGAATTTGATTTCTTCACACCAGCATCCAAGTTAGATTGTTAGTCATATGTTTTTGTGTGGATGCACAAATAAAAAGTAATTTTTGTCCAGTTAAACCATGAAAAATTGAATTTTGATAAACTATTTATATAAAAATCAATAATTATGAAATACAATATTCGGAAAATAGTATCAATTCTTCAAAATTCATTAAAAAAATTGGGAAATGTCATGCACGCAATATGATACAAATCATATAACCTGGGCAAAGGCATGGGGAAATCAAGTTTTGGGGGATAAAAAGGGAAATTAATGGGATTAAACTATATAAAGCAATTGATAAGTTGTGAGGACATGACGTCACAAACTGATAACCATCTTCGCAATTTGTGTCGTGAATCTCATTGTTCCATAGTTTTACATACTTTTTCAAAAATTCATAACTTTCTTATTAGTTATCCGATTTTGCTCAAACTTTTTTTGATAAGTTTGTCTGATTTTTCTGCTTTTATTGAAAGTAAGTTATTTTTCGAGTGGACTTGTCCTTTAAAAAGGTTGGATTGCCCTTTAATATATCAACAAACTATAGGGCAGGAATCACTCAATAATTCCAGGTTTAATCTTGTTTTTAAGATTTATCGTTAAAACAGATAAAATAATACTTCTGATTATATGTTTGATTGGTGAAATCAATCTCTCCTAGTATACCTTGACCTTCTTGGACTCTCCTTCCTCCTTGAGCAGGAATCCTGTTGGACCTGTTTCTCTGAGGATGTAAATAGTCGCGGACAGAGCCTGGTCCTGGTGCCAAGACACCGCGTCAGAAACAGACCTCTGCCAGGGTACACTCCTAATCGCCATCGTCAAGATCTAGATGGGCATAAATCATTTAAAGAAAAGGTTGAGTTCGGGAACAGCTGCATTGCCCGATAGGTAAAAATAAGGAAATAATAGCAATTTTCTTACCAGACCGATACAGCTAAGCTCCCGTTTCACGTGTACCGTGTGCATTCACGATCTCTACACAATGGTGATGACCTCTGACTGGCACTTCCATGATTGTGCTGCTTCCGTGTAATCTTCTTCTTCTTCCAGTTAAGTGCCGCTTCATGGTGATGAAGATAATCGCACTGGTTAAAGATAATCGCACTGGAAGGGTATTTTCAAACTGTAATGGCTTGTGATCCCTTAATGCACTGTATAGGAGTGTTATACAGCGCATTATACGGAAGCAGCACATTTACTAAGTGCCAGTCAGAGGTCATCACCATTGTGTAGAGATCGTGAATTCACACGGTACACGTGAAACGGGAGCTGAGCTGTATCGGTCTGGTAAGAAAATTGCTATTATTTCCTTATTTTTACCTCCGATTTTTAAATTTAGGATGTAATTACGATTAAAAGTAACATAAAATTTATCAAAGCCACTGTCCAATATTGGTCGGGTGCGGGAAAGTGTGATTTTGGACACATTTGAGATGTTGTTTATCTACCTCTCCACGGGACCCTATGGGAGCAAATTAAGGCTCACTTGAATAATATAAAAAAAAACATTTCAAGGGAGCCCTTAATTAAAGGCTAGTTTCTCCAAAGTGGCAAATCTCGGAGCTACGATGGAAACAACATTTAATTTTAAATCGCTGTTTTGATTCAGATATTTTTAGAATTCTGAGAATGACACCGTTTTGGGATTTTGGGAATAGACCCTAGATCTATATAGAATAACCTGCTTTTCATATGACACCTCATTTATTGAGTATCACCTTCAGGATCACGAGCAATAAGGGTTTGAATCTCGATTTGGTAATAAAAACATTGACCAATTTTGCATGATCGCGCAATGCACGTAGATCTTGGGATGTGTGCAATCTCTAAAACTATGCCTGGTGTAGAGCCGGAGCGGAATATAACTTATCTTACTGGGCCTAAATCTTAACTACGCAATATAAACGACTATAATACGGTTTTATCCTACCATAGGCTGGATACTATACTGCTTGAAGTCTGTCTCAAGAAGCACTTGAAGTGTTGCTCGTTGAGTGGAGCTCCACCGTCGCTTGTAGTAGTAGACAGAAGAGACAGAAGAGACAGGCAATCAACAGTGTTTGTCGCGTGCAGTCTCAGGTTCAATCTGATGTTCCCAGTAATAAACACGCCCACGGAAACTACCGCGGGTGTCGCCTAATGCGGGACTTACGCGCATATGCCGCCAGAGCCGTAGTGGCTAAGGCTGAACCACTACATTATTCCCCACTTAATGAGTTTAAAGCCCAACTTAAAACTAAACTAAAACTAACTTAAAACTACTCCCGTACCGCAGTGCGGGGTCACGCCGTTCCCGCTGGCGGATGGGTCAAGGACCCTCCCTGCCAGCACCGGTGAAGTCTTGGCCTTTCCAGAGGGCGGGCGCCTTTATCATACCTGAAAATATACTGTATTCCAAAATTTGGTACCGGAAATATTATGAAAAATACATGTGTATAGAGACCCAATCCCATAGCCATAATAGTTTCCATTCTGGTTACAAACAGAAATATACCAGTTAACCCTTACCGTGCCGGTGTCACGTGTAAATGACAAAGAATAGCAGTCCTGGCACGGGCGTAAGGGATTAACCGGGGCATTACAGTCATAAAGAAACAGAAATATACCAGTTAACCCTTACCGTGCCGGTTATACATAATGACAAATTGCAAAACGTCTTGGCACGGGCATAAGGGATTAACCGGGGCATTACATTAAATTCCCAAGGTGACCGAGCATGAGAGTGAGTGATCAACATAAACGATGAATGGCAATAAGTGTGCAGAAAAGGGGAAGAGCCCAATGGCTCCCCATTCCCCAAGTGCAGTTTGGATGGTACAATGTCCAGAAACTGGGCAGTCCCACATGAGAGCCAAACGGCTCCCTACAGGCAGTCCAAACGGTGCATATAAGAAGTATTTAGAATGACAAAAGCAGATGGAAAATGATATAGAAGGTGAAAACACTTCAACAAAATAAGATTACATTCTCTGGGCCACTCGGCCCCCGGGGGCACAATAGCCACTGCCGGCAAGTTCCTGATATCATTCAGGGCACCCAGGCCCACAACACCATCAAGCAAATCCAAAAGGCTCTTGTTGATCCAGAGGAACTACTCCCCCAAAACATAATCATATTCTGTAAACAAAAGTGAACTAAAATATATATAACAAACATGTTCTTTCCCCCGATCAAACATGATCCGAGGAATCCAAAATGGAACCGGCACCATGTCCTTGCGGACGAGCCGTTGTGAATGGCTTTGATAGTGAACCATAATATATATTTAAGACAAATATGTTATTTCCCCCGATCAAACACGATCCAAGGAATCCAAAATGGGAGCCTGTGGGTGGGCTGGAAAAGGGAAAGGTCCTTACTCTGGAGCCCTGGACTCCCAACAACCCTACATCTTACCCGCTTCCCACTAGAAGGGGGCACCACGGCCGTCCTAGCGACACAAACTCCCTGGATACAGGCTGCCCTGGAATCCGTTCCATAGTACATATGTACCTCCTCCCCCCCGACAATAACATTAACTACCTGGACAAAGGGACCGACTGAAGAGTCAGGCGGGTCACTAACATTATTTACCTTGACAAAGGGACCGACCGAAGAGTCAGGCGGGTCACTAACATTATTTACCTTGACAAAGGGACCGACCGAAGAGTCAGGCGGGTCACTAACATTATTTACCTTGTCCAAGGGACCAACCGAAGAGTCAGGCGGGTCACTAACATTATTTACTTTGTCCAAGGGACCGACCGAAGAGTCAGGCGGGTCACTAACATTATTTACACTAGTATTCACTGATTGTAGGCCTCTTGGTTTCCAGATCGGAGATCGGCCTCGCTCTCCGACCCCTCCAGGTTTTCCGGAACTTCAGCCACGGGAGATAGAGAGCAGGCATGGGACAGCATAGAAACCTCCAAAGACTTAACAGTCTTCAAGACTTCCGCCAACATACTATCCATGTTGTCCATGCGTGTCCTCAAACTGGAGAGTTCTTTCTTCACTCCACTCATGTCCACCTTCAGACTGCCTATGTCCTTCCCTTGAACCTCAAGAAGGGTGCTGACATTCCCCCGGTCCGCCGCCGGAGCCGGACGGGGAACATCTCGACCTGTGGAAACTGTTGGGGAACGATAGGGTTGCCTATGCCGATAAATTCCCGGCTCCTCAACTGTATCATAACTGTCCTTCCCCCGGTCCTCCACAGGAGCCGGACGGGGAACATCTCGACCTGTGGAAACTGTTGGGGAACGATAGGGTTGCCTATACCGATAAATTCCCGGCTCCTCAACTGTATCATAACTGTCTGCCTCCTGATTGTACAGGCAAGTCTGCTGCACCTGCTGCCCAGGAGCTGGATATAAACGGCGGGGCTCGCTCCCGTACACAACACGCTGAGTGTGTTGTGCCCACCTGATGGCCTCCAGGGCCTCTTCAACGGACTTCGGGCGTTTATTCAGAGCGGTCAAACCCGCCGCCTTATCCGTACAACCCTGGCATAGCTGCAATACCATCTGAGTGCCGTCACCCCTTTGGTCAGACCCAAAAGCTTCACAAAACAAAGCCTGGAGCCGGTCGGACCACCCAAGGAGGGACTCCTCCGGGAGTTGGCGAGCCGTCCGAAACTCGGCTATGGCCTCCTCCGGAAATCGGGTAGCCCCAAACCGACGCCCCATCGCTGTCAACATCGGGTAATACGACTCAGTGCCCATATCCCGAAGATTGGAAAAACAATCCAACGCAGACCCTTCCAGACACCAGCCCAGAGCATCCAAACACTCCCTCGGACTCCAGTGGCACGACGCCGCATAGCTCGTGAATTTCCTGAGAAAGGAATGCCAACTAGTCCTCCCATCAAAACTAATCGACCTCGGCAGACGGGGGGGCCAATCGCGGCGCCCCTGCGGCCTGTAATCCCCCTGACCCCCTGGTGGGGATTCCCTAGAAGAGGGATATACATAACTATCACGTGGGGGCACCCCGGAATACGGACCAGAATTGGTAGGAGGGGATTCCCTAGAAGAAGGATATACATAACTATCACGTGGGGGGACCCCGGAAAACGGACCAGAATTGGTAGGAGGGGATACCCTAGAAGGGGGATAACCATAATTACTCTGTGGGGGTTCCCTGGAAGGTAGAGTCCTATCTTCCCTAAGCCAGTAGTCGGCGGAGGGCTCGGCTGGGGAGGGCTCGGCCGGTTGCGGCGAGCTCCTAACCTGTGATTCAGCCGCCGACCCGGCTATAGGCCCAGCTGGGCCTCCACCCGAAGGCGGGGGGTACACTGTATGTTTATAGGGAACAGGATCCGGACTTGGGGCTCGGGACTCGGGACCGACTGGGTTTGCTCAGTCCCCACCCCCTCCCTCTGTGCCTGCTCAGTCCGATCCGCCTTCCTATAAGGCTCAAAATCAAATAGATGCAACAGGTCCTTAGCTTCATGGAGACGAGGACACTGCAAAAATAACTCCTCCGTCAAGCTCCCACACTGCTCCCTCCACGTAAGAATCTTGTGGGACTTAGTTCTATCCACAACGGCCAGTAAGGCCTCTTCAGTCCCATAATTCACCTTAACCTTCTCTGTGGCCATAACCAGCTGTAAATCAGCAACGATTAAATAGCCAAATGATAAAATTAAATACACAAACAATCCTTCCTTCTCGCTTACTTAATACTTAGTTTCCTAATAGCTTACTAAGTACCCGACAGGAAAATACTGAACCCTAAACCTCACCGAAAAACACCGCGGAATTATCTCCACAGTGAACAGTTTCAGCGAGCGGGCCAAAACTAAACCCTACTAAGTAACACTAAAGGACTACACTTAAACCGGCAACATACCTCACCGAAAAACACCGCGGAACTATCTCCACGGTATAATGCTCGGCGAGATGGCCGTAGTCTACAATATTAGTAATGATGAAATGAAGATGAAATTAAATACCACCCACGATTTAACCCCAAATCCACAGATATACAAAACAAGACAGTCCAAAATACCTACCCAATCCTTCCTTCTTGCTTACTTACTAACGTACGTAGTTCCTTCAAGGAAAATACTTCTTGCTTACTTACTTAGTTTCTTAAAGGAAAATACTTGCTTACTTACTTAGTTTCTTACTTAGTTTCTTACAGGAAAGACCTATTGCCTACTTAATAACTTACTTAGTTTCTTTCATAATCTTACTTAGTTTCTTACTAAAAAATTCCTACTTAAACAACCCTATACCCATAGTATACCTCACCGAAAAACACCGTGGAATTATCTCCACGGTAATAATACTTCGGCGAGAGGGTTGAAACTAGTCTAATTAGAGCCTACCCCTACTTACTAAGTTCTACTTGAACGACCCTATACCTCACCGAAAAAGAACACCGTGGAATTATCTCCACAGTATAAAACTCTGGCGAGAGGATCACAACTACAAAAAACGGCTGTACAACCAGTCTAGTGAGTAGAAAAAAATGAGCAAATTTAAGTACAAAAAATGACCGAAACCGATGTCAAAAATCGAAATACGGCCGGAAAAATACCAACGAGTCCCTAAAAAACTATCCTACAACCCCAAGCAGACAAGAAATGAAAAACTAAGAGCTTATAAGGCTCTACGAAAAAAGTTCCAAAAATAAAAAAATCCTTCAACACACAAGTGAACGTATTCAAGATGGCGGCACGGACATGTGTGCGACCACAAAAAATTATCCCCAAAACACGGAAATGAGTACCCAAAAATCGGAATACAGCACTGAAAATACCCTACGAGTCCCTAAACTACTAATCTACAGCAATAACCAACTACAAACGGGGAATAAACAAGCTTACAAGGCCCCACGAATTAATTTACCAAAATTGAAAATCCCTTAAGTACACGAGTGAATGAAAACAAGATGGCGTCACCCACACGTGTGCTACAAAAAACATATCTCGCGCAAGTCCGAAAAGAACGATTACGCCATTGTAGAGCCGGAGCGGAATATAAACTTACTGGGCCTAAATAACTGTTAATTACGCATTATGCTACAAACTACTAGAATAAGGATTAGTCCTACCATAGGCTGTATACTTATACGGCTTGAAGTCTGTCTCAAGAAGCACTCGTTGTGTCGCCTGTGGAGCTCCACGTCGTAGACTACGTAGACAGAAGAGACAGAAGAGACGGGCAAACAGCAGTATATGTCGCATGCATGCAGTCTCAGGTTCAATCTGATGTTCCCAGTAATAAACACGCCCACGGAAACTACCGCGGGTGTCGCCTAATGCGGGACTTACGCGCATATGCCGCCAGAGCCGTAGTGGCTAAGGCTGAACCACTACACTGGGTCTGGGAAGGATTTTAATTTTTACCACACAAAATCGAGTGCGCGATCATCAGACACCCTTTACCAAAACGGTTAGTTAGGCCTGTTACTATTATTAGTCAAACGAATGATGATTGATCTGACTTACAAATTAACTGGCGAGACTCTATGTAGTCCTAGAATAGATAGGCTGTTTCGGTCCAGTAATTGGAGACAAACTCTCGTTCTAAAGTACCCAGTTCTAGCTCCCCAGCTAGCCAGCTCCTGGCGTGTCGTAACTACGGAGATGTTTAATGAAGATCTCACTATGGAACGCCAAAGGGGCAATTAACTACTTTCTTCTTTAGTGCAGGCCACCGTCAGGCTTTTGGTTTGGTTTGGTTTGGTTTTGGTTTGATGGTAGCTGCTATTATTATTATTAAAGAAAACATATATATGCATTTAAGCAAGTAAGCAATTAGGGGACCGCCATTTCATCCAACAGAGGCAGCACTCCCGGTGAGGGGGGGGGGGGGAGGGGGGGGGGGGGGCACAGTGCCCCCACTTTGTGTAGTACCCCCAAAGTGCCACTTTTACTTCAACATTTTTATAAGCCACTTTACCACCTGTGAGAAGTGCCCTTATACCACTGGTAATTGCCCCCAATTCAAATCTGATAGGTGCCTCTTAATCCTTTGACGGTTGCCCTTTTTCCTTTGGAAGAAGTATCCCTTTTCTATTCTCATTAGTGCCCCCTATCATCTCTTTTAATTGTTGATATGTTCCCCTTTCATTTATAATCGCCCCTATTCAAATCTGTTCAGTGCCCCCTCTACTTCGACAAGTGCCTATTTTTCTTTGTAATAAGCAGTTGCTGATCCAGGAATTTCTTGCCGGGTGGGGGGGGGGGGCACAAAATCGCATGGGGTGAAATAAATGAAAAACGATGGAGCGAGGCGTCAGCGACGGGAGCGGGGGTGGGTCTGCGGAGGGGGTCAGAACCCCCTCTTAGAATAGGAAGCATTTGAAATTTTAGATCCACAATAAGCGCATTTTCAAGCACTCCCTGGAGTAATATGACGTAAAGTTGCTTTCTCCTACCCGCTCCAAGAGTATAGGACCTTTTGCAATTTGAGAACCACATTTTGCGCATTAGTGTCCACCGGCAAAAAAAGAAAAAAAAAGACTTTTGATTGGTTAGAAGTTAGAGAAAAGTGATATGTCACGTCGCGAGACGTTGTATATGCTTAAGTCGTTGCTGCACAATGCACAAAGACGGTGGTCTGGTTTTTCACAAGTAGTACCTGCAAAAATATGATCTCGAGTGTATAAACTGTGTTGTTATCAGGGGCGTCGCTAGACCATTTTCAGTGTGTGTGTGTGTGGGGGGGGGGGGGTGTAGAGGCCACCGATTACCGACAAAACTAACCACCAATTATCGACAAATATATTAATACCAATGTCTACAAATTTAACCCTATATAACCCCCGGCCCCCCCCCCCCCCCCCCACTCAGTGTTATTTAGGGTACGCATATGCTCGTACCCTCTTTTTGAAAGCACCCCCTATCTGAGGACTGCCAACATTTCCGAACCCCCCTTTCGCGGGCTTTTCCTGCCTTGGAGACCCCCCCTAAATCCTGAAAAATGCTCAATGTACCCCCCTAAATTCGGAATAATTTCTCAGGAGTCCAAAGAGATGAGAGAAAAAAAAAGAAAAACACCCCCTTTTTAAAGAAATCTCCGGGTGAAAAGTCAAATACACCCCTTTTTTCTTTTTTTACAATTCTCGGGCCGGACTTTGTCGCACGAAAAGTACCCCTTTACCGGACATTTTGGCAACACGCATGCGGTCATTCCGACCTCTGAGTGGGGGGGGGGGGGGGGGCCGGGATATAACCCGGGGCCAGGAACTAATTTTTTTTCCCCTCCCGCGCAAAGCGCGGAAGCTTTGACACTTAATGAAATAATAAGACAAAGAAAACGATTCGTTGTACCGTTCTCGACTCTTCATCCTTGTTTGAATTCAGTTCCCCGTCCTCCCGCGCTTCCTTGTCTGAAGCGAAGCGCGGAAGCTTTCACCTTTCATTAAATTATTAGAGAGAAAGAACACGATTCGTTGTATCGTTCTCGTATCTTAATCCTTCTCTGAATTCAGTTTCCCCCTCCCGCGCGAAATTTGAGAAAGTAGACGTTTCGTTGTACCGACTCTTAATCATTTTCTGAATTTCAAACAAGTTCCTTTTCCGATAAAAAGTCACAGTTTGTATAGGGAAAAAAAAATTGCCGGCCGACCGACTTCAAACTTCTGCTTTGATATAGTACATGAGGATTGAGCAGAAATACCGACACAGCAACATAATTATCTATGCGTATCTTTCTTGCCCCCCCCTCGACGTGGTGACTCCACCCAACACCCCCCCCCCTCTCTCTCTCTCTTACTCCCACCCCTCTCTTCTCAGGCTCTTACCCCGTTCTCTCTATCCCCCGTTTCTTTTCTTTCCCTCAGTTTCTCTTCTTTTTTCCTTTTTTCCTTTTCATTCTTTTCTTAATTTCCTTTCTTTCGTCTCCTTCCTATTTTTCTCTTTTCTCTTTCTTCTCTTCTCTTTCCTTTCTTTCCTGTCTTATCCTTTTTTTCTTCTCTTTCCCTTTCCCTCTCATTCCCCCCTTTTCTCATTTTCCCGACAGCAGCGCAATTTTACCGACAATATCCTGGCAGGAGAGGGGGGGGGGTGTCGCACCCCTTCACCCCTTTAGCGACGGCCCTGGTTGTTATCCCATTATTCTTTTAAAAGAAATGCAATGCCTCATGCTCTCGATCGCACCTCTCTTATATCGTTGTTTAATTCTCTTTCGTTTGTTTTCCTTTCTCCTTTAACTCACAATTTTTTTTTTCTTGTGCTTTTTTGTTGGGGGGGGGGGGGCTACACGCCTGACAAGAGGAACCGCATATTATGCACACTGCAAAATTGCGTGCCCCCGCCCCTTTCCTGGTAACAAAAATACCTTCTTTATCATCCCCCTTTCTTTCTTTTCCCTTCTCATTATTCTCCTATTACCCCTTTTCTCTCCTCCGTCTTTCCCCCTTCCTTAATTCTCCGCCTTTTCTGTCCTCTCTCTCTTCCCCCCTTTCTTCCCACCCCCACACCCCTTTAGCGACGGCCATGGTTGTTATCCCATTATTCTTTTAAAAGAAATGCAATTCCTCATGCTCTCGCACCTCTCTTCTATCGTTGTTTTACTTTTCCGTTTGTTTTCCTTTCTCCTTTAACTCACAAATTTGTTTTGTTCTTTCTTGTGCTTTTTTGTTGGGGGGGGGGGGGCTACTGCTACACGCCTGACAAGAGGGACCCCATATTATGCACACTAAAAAAATGTGTGCCCCCGCCCCTTTCCTGGTAACAAAAATACCTTCTTTATCATCCCCCTTTCTTTCTTTTCCCTTCTCATTATTCTCCTTTTCCCCCTTTTCTCTCCTCCGTATTTCCCCTTCCTTCCTTCTTCCCCATTTCTGTCCTCTCTCTCTTCCCCTTTCTTCCTTCCTCCCTCCTTTTTCTCCTCCCCGTTTCTCTCCTCCCTCTTTTCTTCTTCTTTCTCTCTTCCCTTTTTTCTTTTCCCCCTCCTTTTCTCATTTTATCCCTTTTTCTTTTTTCTACATCCCCCTTCCCCCCTTTTTTTAACCGAGGGGGCAATTGCCCTCCGTGCCTCCTGAATCCGCCACTTATAAGTGCCCCTTTCCCTTCTGATAAATGCTCCCTTTCATCTCTGATGAGTGCCCCTTTTATTTTTTATACGTGCCCGTTTTCCTTTTCATTAAGACTTTAAGAGCCTCTTCTTTCTGATAAGTGCCGGCCCTGGCCTTTTATATTATTCAGAACAAGTTCCCCCAAGTAATTATAAGAACAACATTAATTTTCACATTTTTGGGAGCAAAAAAAACAACAACAAAAAACAAATTAGTGCTCACTACTATAATATATGCCGCTTTGAGCCTAAATTTAAATCTAAAACAATAAGACCCGAGCCAAAAACTTTCGGAATGAGACATAAATGAGATTAAAGAATAACTTTTCAGCTAAATGATGCCAGTCCATCACTTAGTTGAAACGTCATACGATAGTTTTAAATGTCATACCACAGTTTTAAAAGCATTCAAATTTTAAAACGAAGTAGGCCTATTGTATATAATTATGTAGGACCTATTCTGCGGATATTAAGCCCTATCTGACTGGCTGCCACTGGCGTACTGGTGGGGGGGCTAGGGGGGGGGCGCCAGCCCCCCCAAATAAAATTGAACCATGACTTATTTTCACAAGTAATGTATAAATGTTCGTGATATCACCTGATTTTCAACAAAATACTATAGTTTCTCCATTATTTCTTGCAAACTGACCCATTCCCAAATAGCCAGGAAGAGCATATGTTTGTTATAGTCACTAAGGGCCTTATAGTGGCCACTAACAGTAACACTAATTCCTTTCCAGAAGCTACTGTGCAAAGCACTGTCGGGAGATAACATGCTACCCACCACTCGGGCTGAGCATGCACAGATTTGCGAACGAGCGTTCCATACTTACATCATGTAACACTGCACATATACCGTTAAGGGGCCCAGTGGGGGGAAATTGAATTCAGACAAGATTAAGAGTAGAGAACGGTACAACGAATCGTCTTCTTTCTCTAATAATTTAATGAAACGGCAAAGCTTCCGCGCTTCGCGCGGGAGGGGGGGGGGGGGGGGGGAAACTAATTTCACACTATGATTAAGAGTCGAGAACGGTACAACGAATCGTCTTAATCCTTCTCCAATAATTAATGAAACGTGAAAATGATTTCAGACAAGGATTAAGAGTAATAATTAAATGAAACGACAAAGCTTTCGCGTGGGAGGGGGAACTGAATTTAGACAAAGACACAATAAAACGATTCGTCTTCTTTCTCTAATAATTTAATGAAACTTGAAAGCTTCCGCGCGTTTCGCGCGGGATGAGCGAAAATGAATTCAGACAAGGATGTATTGAAACGTCAAAGCTTCCGCGCTTAGCGCGGGAGGGGGGGGGGGGGACTGAATTCAGACAAGGATTAAGAGTCGGGACCGGTACAATGAATCGTCTTCTTTCTCTGATAATTAAATGAAACGTCATAGCTTCCGCGCTTTGCGCGGGAGGGGCGTAACAAGAATTAAGAATCGAGAACATTACAACGGATCGTCTTCTTTCTCTAATAGTTTAATGAAGTGTCAAGGCTTCCGCGCTTTGCGCGGAAGGGGGGAAACTGAATTCAGACAAGAACACGATACAACGAATCGTCTTCTTTCTCTAATAATTTAATAAAACGTGAAAGCTTCAGCGCTTCGCGCGGGACGAGCGAAAATGAATTTAGACAAAGATTAAGAGTAATAATGAATTAAAACGTCAAAGCTTCCGCGCTTAGCGCGGGAGGGGGGGGGGAACTGAATTCAGACAAGGATGAAGAATCGGGACCGGTACAATGAATCGTCTTCTTTCTCTAATAATTAAATTAAACGTCATGGCTTCCGCGCTTTGCGCGGGAGGGGCGAAACAAGCTTTAAGAGTCGAGAACAGTACAACGGATTGTCTTCTTTCTCTAATAATTTAATGAAGTGTCAAAGCTTCCGCGCTTCGCGCGGGAGGGGAAAACTGCAAAATAACTTAGTTCCTGGCCCCGGGTTTAAAGGCTTAAATTTGTAGACATTTGGACATTGGCATTTTTATATTTGTCGGTAATAATATTGGTGGCTCGTTTTATCGTTAATCGGCGGTCTCTACACCCTCCCCCCCCCTCCCCCTATTGAAAAAGATCTAGCGACTCCCCTGATAACGACACAGTTTATACACTCGAGATAATTTTTGCAAGTACTACTGGTGAAGTACCGGACCACCGTCTTTGTGCATTGTGCGGCATCAAAGCATAGTTTATACAACGTCTCACGACGTGACAGATCACTTTTCTCTAACTTCTAACTAATCAGAGGGCCTCTTTTTTTTTTATGAAGTGTCGGTAGCCATTATTGTGCCAAATGTGGTTCTCAAATTGCAAAAGATTCCTACTCTTGGAAGGGGTAGGAGAAAGCAATTTTACGTCATATACGCCTGAAAAATGCGTCTAATTTGGTTCTAAAATTGCAAATGCTTCTTACACTGGGAGGGGGCCAGAACCCCCTCCCAGACCCACCCCCTGCTTGGTCGTTCCGCTCCCTCGCCGTTAAAGCCTCGTTCTGTTGCTTCATCGTTTTACATATATTTCACCCCATGCCATTTTGTGCCCCCCCCCGGTAAGAAATTCCTGGATCCGCCACTGATGCCCATACCCCTTGAGCTTCGGGGGGCTTCGCCCCTTGAACCCCACCGGGGCTTTGCCCCTAGACCCTACTTTGAGAAACATAATTCAGCGGGGCCTGCATGTTAGAGTGGGGTGATTCGGATTTTTTTTTTGTCAGCCCCCCCCAAACGTTTTTGCTCATTACGCCACTGCTGGATGCTATATGCCGTTATGAGCCTTAATTTAAATCTAAAACAATAAGACCCAGCCAAAAGCTTTTGAAATGTGACATAAATGAGATTAAAGAATAAATTTTCAGCCTTAAAATGATGCCAGTTCATCACTTAATTGAGACGTCAAACGATAGTTTTAAAAGCCTCCGAATTTTGTCGAATTTGTCATTTCCTCGTGTAATATGTGAATTACAGGTTCCCATGCCGGTTTGAGCCCTATTATCAGGCCCAGACAAAAACCGTCGGCATGTCACATACATTAGAGAGTACCGGTATTAAGGATGTTATATGATTATGATATAGGTCATTATTAAATTGAAATGTCATACGATAGTTTTAAACTGCTTTAAAATTAATTTCGAATTAGAGCTCCCCGGTTTGAGTCTCAATGTCAATATGAAACAGAGAAAGGTAGATACAAAGATTCGGCACACCACATACATGAGAGTAAAGAGCAACATTTGAGCTTTGAAATGAGTTAGGTTATTATCTAGTAACAATGTCATACGATAGCTTTAAAAATATTCAAATCTAGTCTCTTACTCCAGTGGCATAATTTACCGTCAATTTCTCTTTTTTCCTTTTCAATTGGCCGTTTTGGAGACACTATAATTTAGCAGAATTCACATGCTGAACTGAAAATCGAATTGGCGATTGCTTATCGGTACCTTGCTTATCATCTTCCTACACACTATGGGAGGTTCTAAGGCACAAAGGCGAAAGAGGGGAAAGCATAGTAACACAAAATCAAGAAAAAATGGTAAGTAAGCATGTTCTTTTTATTAATAAACGCTATGAATTTACTGAATATATATGTTGTAGTCCCATGTGTTGATATTTACGTCAGTGACTGAATTTACCACAAAATGCGAGCATTTGATATCGGAGTGAGAGTTTGTTTCTTACCGTCCAAGTGTTCCTGACGATAATGAGCTAACATGCGATTAACATTGCAGAAACAATGACCTTTCACGGGAGGATGCGATGTTGGTTCTACCCGAAATGCAAAAAACATGCGTTGTACAAAATTATAAAACAAACAAACCTGTTTTGTGTTGCCAATTTGATACTTTACAATTAAAGCGCTTGGCTATATTCAGCAAACACTATCTCTGTATGTGTGTACGCCTTAATATTCTTCCTGAATTTTCGGGTGTGCAATTAAATAGAGTCCAAGATTTTTGTGGCCAATTGTTCCGGCACTATCGCTGGAAAAACAACACACGAGGGTTAATATAATATCAGCAGGGATTCCTTCATATATTTTGGAGATTATTTTCAACCTTGGATTATAACTGAAATATCAGAAGTTCTTCCTAATAACCATTAAAGTTAATATTGTGATTTGCGAGAGTTAAATTTGTAAGTAAGTATTCCAAATGTTTATTCTCTCCCCCTCCCTTTATTCTGTACATGCAATAGATCAATGCCTTTCCTAATGCATTGGGAGCCCCTAGTGGTTGATATGCATTTTGACCACTAATTTTAATTGGTGTGGGTTCGATCTTTGATATGCTGTGTGGAGTACAAGGATTTCCCACATAATTTTGACTTTGTAGGAGTACTTCGCATCCAAATCAATTTGGATACTTAAACTTTAATAAAGTGATCCCATTGCTGCATATGTTTCTCTATCCATCCTCAACTTTATCTTTTCTTTCCTTTCCGGTTCTGTTTCCATGGTAACAGAGGATGGAACTTCCATGAGCAGACAAGAATTTCAAGACTTGGTGGAGCAAAGAAAGCAGGAGAAGAAAGCAGCTAAGAAAACCTCCAGTCAGTTCAGTATAGATCAACTGCTTGAAAAGGTGAGATTTCTAGTCAATTCATTATTGATCAGCCACTTGGGTAGATAATTTGTAGTAGATTAACTGCTTTTATATATTAGAGGATATTACTGGATTTAGTTCAGGCATTCATCTTTTTACTTTTGTCTGGACAAAAGTCCACTTGGAATGTGTTATATGTTTGATGTCTACTTTATTTGTAAAAAATTACTTTATTTGTAACAAATTACTTAAAAGATTTGTTTACTCCCTGTATTCCTTGATGACCTTACAGGTAGATGAATACCTGGATACGTATGAGTATGAGATGGCTCAGAAGTTCTGCCAGAGGGCGCTACAGATGGAACCAGACAATGTGAGAGCTTTGGAGTCGTCTGGAAACCTGCTAGCAGAGCTTGGTGATACAGACGGAGCAAGGAAAATATCCTCTTTATAACCATCTTACTTTAGATTGATTTGTTGATATAATCTCATTCAAAATTGACAAATCTCATTAGTAAATTGACTGCACTGAATGAATGGTAATAATATCAAAACAAAATAAGTCAGTGGTCAAATCTGGTACAGTGCTCATTGCCTGTGGAATCACTCCTTACCTGTATTAGGATTACTGTTGTGTAATTCTAGTCATTTACACCAAACTGGGCTTTTAAAAAAGTGAACTATTTTAGAATTAACATTATTATTTATGATCGATAGTGACCTGTATGATTGCTTATTCCAGGGGTCAACAAATAGTTGACAGTTTTTATTGGTAGTAAAATAGTAAATCCCCTTACAAATGCTCCCAATGTAAGCCCTGTATGCTAATGTTCTCATTCTCCTTTTGTTTGTAAGTATTTCTTATTTATGAACTTTGAAATTACTCAAGTCACATCTATTCTGCTAAAAATTACTTTATTACCAGCCTACATATACTTGACCGATATGAGAAGTGACTAACCTTTGTTTATAAGTGGCCCAAACATTATGGAGCGGTGTGTGCAGTGCTTTGTGACTGCAAGGACAAGGCGCTATATCAAATATATTTTGGATCGGATTGGATTGGTTTTTATCTTATGAAAATGCACTTTATAAATGTAATATTATTATTATTATTTATTTATTATTACAGGGATACAAAAAATTGTTATTGATGTTGTGCACATGTGTTTATAAGATCCCTTGACTATGATCAATGCACTGCTTTGGCCGTGCAATAACAGTATGTCCTGAACAAGGTTTCTCCAAGTACATGTACATGGGTCAGCTACACGAAGGGTTAGAAGGGCTTCAATTCTTCCAGAAAGGTGTTGAGCTGATGATCAAAGAGAGAGATGGAGAACAGGTAAGCCCCTCACAAGTTACACTAGGTATGTCTACATCAGCTCGAGAATGCGAAATATCCCACTTTTTATGCCTCCGTTACGAAGTAGCCGGAGGCATTATGTTTTCGGGTTGTCCGTCCGTCCGTCCGTCGGTCCGTCCGTCCGTACGTCCCGTTCTCGTGATCGCGTTATCTGAAGAACCGATCAATGGATTCCTGCCAAACTTTGGTCATGTATGTATACTGCAGAGCCGATGAACTGATTAGATTTTGGGGTCACGAGGTCAAAGGTCAAAGGTCACATGGCTCATTATGTATGCAAAAACGGCTCGTGATCGCGTTATCTGAAGAACCGATTGATGGATTCCTGCCAAACTTTGGTCATGTATGTATCTTGCAGAGCCGATGAACTGATTAGATTTTGGGGTCAAAGGTCAAAGGTCACAGGACTCATTATGTATGCAAAAACGGCTCGTGATCGCGTTATCTGAAGAACCGATTGGTGGATTCCTGCCAAACTTTGGTCATGTATGTATCTTGCAGAGCCGATGAACTGATTAGATTTTGGGGTCACGTGGTCAAAGGTCAAAGGTCACAGGGCTCATTATTTATGCAAAAACAGCTCGTGATCGCGTTATCTCAAGAACCAATTGATGGATTCCTGCCAAACTTAGGTTATGTATGTTACTTGCAGAGCCAATGAACTGAGTAGATTCTTGGGTCATGAGGTCAAAGGTCAAAGGTCATGGGCTCATTATGTATGCAAAAATAGTTTGTGAACGCATTCTCATTAGAACTGACAAATGGATTACTATTTAACTCAGGACATCTTGCAGAGCCAATGAACTGAGTAGAATTTAGGGTCATGAGGTCAAAGATCAAAGGGTCATATATGTATATGAGAAATTGCTTGTAATCACGATATTCTGAGAACCTGTTAATGGATTACACTTGAACCTGAATTTGAAAAATTTCTTCTGTTTTGGTTTGTAAAATTGCTCTATGACGGAGGCATCATTTTCGACTGCGCGCAGTCGAAGTTCCATCTAGTTTTATAAGGGGAATAATCCCAAAGTTACAAATCGCGTCTTCATCAGCTCGAGACTCGACCTCAAAACTTGAAACTCAAGCTCGAGAAATTAGCTCGAAATATTTTGCTCAGCGTTCGCGCATAGTGCAAGTCTTTGGGCTGGTGAAGACGCACCAGACGAATAGCGGGATATTTTGCAAACTAGCCCGAGATATCTTGGGATAATTATCTCAATCAAATATCCTGCTAATTGCAACTGCAGGCTGATGAAGACGCAAATTAACTGGATAATTTGCGATAGCGGGATATTTGGCAATCTCAAGCTGATGAGGACAGGCCTACTGAGCACTGTCAAACCAGAGAGGCAGAGACAAGAACATTAAAATTTTGAAAACAGTTGATGAGGGCCATTTTCATTGCAAATTGCAATTGTTTATTTGTTAATTTAGTTTTTGTTTATTTATTAATTTGACTCTGTATCTACAGTACTTGCTTTGTTTTTCCGCTCTCTCTTTCAGGGTCATTCCTCACAAGTGTTTTTATGCCTCCGTTACGAAGTAGCCGGAGGCATTATGTTTTCGGGTTGTCCGTACGTACGTCCCGATCTCGTGATCGCGTTATCTGAAGAACAGATTGATAGATTCCTGCCAAACTTTGGTCATGTATGTATCTTGCAGAGCCGATGAACTGATTAGATTTTGGGGTCACTAGGTCAAAGGTCAAAGGTCACAGGGCTCATTATGTATGCAAAAACAGCTCGTGATCGCGTTATCTCAAGAACCGATTGATGGATTTCTGCCAAACTTAGGTCATGTATGTTACTTGCAGAGCCGATGAACTGATTAGATTTTGGGGTCACGAGGTCAAAGGTCAAAGGTCACAGTGCACATTATGTATGCAAAAATAGCTTGTGATGGTATTATCATTAGAACAGATTGATGGATTCCTGCCAAACTTAGATCATTTATGTATCTTGCAGAGCCAATGAACTGAGTAGATTATTGGTTCATAAGGTCAAAGGTCAAAGGTCATGGGCTAATTATGTATGCAAAAATAGCTTGTGAACGCATTCTCATTAGAACTGACAGATGGATTACTATTTAACTCAGGACATCTTGCAGAGCCAATGAACTGAGTAGATTTTAGGGTCATGAGGTCAAAGATCAAAGGGTCATATATGTATATGAGAAATTGCTTGTAATCACGATATTCTGAGAACCTGTTAATGGATTACAAATGAACTTGAATTTGAAAAATTTCTTCTCTTTTGGTTTGTAAAATTGCTCTATGACGGAGGCATCATTTTCGACTGCGCGCAGTCGAAATTCCATCTAGTTTCTTCTATTGGTCCTATCCATATTCCATGCTGTATTTTATATGATTGATTGTATATTTTTATGGTTTTTGTTGAATGAAATATCTTGAAATTTATCTTGAGTATCTTGTTGCATGAAATGTACATGAATCTACACTGCCATTAATATTCACAACAATTTCTTGCCTGCAAAAATGAACACTTGATGGTTTTAAAGGTAAAGACCAGTATTGGAAACGCCCCAATTTCAAAAAATGGAATGGAAGCTCTCATTACCAATCATGTGAAAGAATATGTTTTGACTAATACATGATGATAAAAAATTTGCCGGGAAACCGCCTACTAATTCATATATTTGGTAAATTTGTTTCTCTCATGGTCGTGTGAGAGATATATGGTAGTCCCATATACATCTTTCTGTGTATAGTGCTTGTAACTTTACGGAGAATGGGCCAAATTTCTTATCATTTTGATGATTCCAGAACCTTGCAGATGCTAGATGCTAGATGATCAACCTTTTCTGATCGATTCCACAACGTTTCTTTCACAATGCAATCGCATGACCATTACTGGTCTTTACCTTTAAGGGTCTTTTTTATCTTTGAAATTTGTGTCAATTCATTTTAAAGTGTTGGAAGAAATCTGAATTTAAAGTTTCTATTAAGCTCTTAAAGTACATATGTAGCATTGATATTTTTGAGGTGTTTCTTTGGACTGAATTAAAGTTGCCTATGCATCACAGAGTGTTAAAATTTGTATTTAAATCCTAGGCATATCTTTATAGATCTCAATAAATATACAACAGACTTTCTACTGAATGTCCTTTGTTGATAAAGGTATGTTTGTAATTCATTCTCATGTATTGTAATAGTGGTCTTGTATAATATTTCAAGAGCTACCCTGATGAAATAGACAATAATAACATTCATGAAATACAGTGGCTCTTAATACAAGTTGTATAAATTTGCATATTTCTCATTGAATTTATCAGAAAGAAGAAAGTGGCGCATCATGTTCATCAGAGAGCAGTGCTTTCAAGGTTACCAATGCAGATATATGTAGAGCTTATTGTTCTATTGCTGAAATCTTCCTGACAGATGCTTGGTAAGTAGATATATCAACATATTTTTTAATGCTTTTTTTTGGGGGGGGGGGGGTACCCGTTTGTTATGACAGAATGTGTATGTTGTCTTGACAAAAGACTTAACTCCATTTCGTTGACTATCAGCCATGCATGAAGTCTTTCGTCTACGGCTAATTTTCAACGAAAGGGAGTTAAGTCTTTTGTTAATTCTGTTTGTTGCTACGGCAGGCAGCCAGTGGAAACGAATTTGTTTTAAAGAAATTATGGAAATGCAAGCACTACCTTACACAAACAGAACTTTGTTATTCCAAGCTCATTTTTCCTGATTGAGGTGTCATATGAAAGGGCAGAATCTCAATTTTCTAGAAATAGCATTTTCACTTTGAAATTCAGATACCGCCCGCCAAATGACTTTTTGGTTTCCTCTCTTCAAATTGCTTTTAATCACTCATGTGTGAAATATGCATTATATGAGTTGCATCAAATGAAAGAGGAGGATCCAAGCTTTCCAAATATGTGTCATTTATCAATTATAGTTGTGATTAAGTAATGATAAAACATCGATAATTCTCGGTTTCGTTTTTTCTGGGACGCACTGTATAAATCCAGATTATTATATTATTATTTTAATATTCGGCCAAGACCAAATCAAGAAAACGGTGAATGCAAAATAGCATTAAAGATTGAATTCAAGTGAGTCTTGTTCTGATTTTGGTGTGTTTTTGTTTATTGTTGTTTAGCTTTGAAGAAGACTCCGATGAGAGATGTAAGGCAGCTATTGATCAGGCCGTCAATGAAGACCCCCACAGTCCTGAAGCACATCAACTCCTAGCTAGCTACTGGCTTAGTAAAGATAATAAACAGGTGACTGACAAAACGCATCAAGCTGCTAGCTGAATTTGTTACGATAGCCCGGTCATTACAAAGCAGTTAATACAGAGAGAGGCTTTGAGAAGACTTAATTTAGTAGCAATGTTACTACACAGAAGTGCTATTCCTTATACAATTTTTCATTAATGTTGTCTCTAAGTAGATTAATCATTCATCCCTGACATCAGTGAATTCTGTCTTGTATAGAGTAGTTTCACATATTTATAACTTATATTATCCACTCTTTCATATAAAGGAAAGCTTGTCTGTTACAGTTATGTTTTTGTTAATAATAATTCATAATTACTTATTCTTACTAAAGATATAACATGAGTTTTAAAGTAAACTTGACAATAATCCAAACCAATTTCATTGGAGTGTATTCACAAGTTTCCTGTTATGGATGTAAAAACTGGTAGTTGAACACTATGTAGATCAGTACACATATCTAGCTCACCTCCGTAAGGGTTGGAAAATGTATTAACTTATTCTTATGGAATAAAAAGTAAATAAAATCCTAAACCTAAAATATTTTGAAATTGATGTTCTATAGGAAGCCGTGGCATCCATGAAGAAGAGTTTATCACTATGGCAACATCTAGTAGGAGATGAAGAAGGAGGTGGTACGAGCGATGACATCATAGTTGAACCTATCTTGAGCTATGAGAACAGGATAGGAGCAGCAAAGATTATCATGGAGCTTGAGATGTGGGATGTAAGTCTTCAAGTTTGATTTGTTTGTTTGTTTGACCTGACTGCTAACATAGCATTTGTATGCTTGTAAGTAAGCAACCAAGGGACTGATGGCTTTTAAATCCTCTCTGAGGGACTTGGTAATGAGGATTAATGCCTTACCAAAGAGCACGAGCACATCTACTTGGGACCTAGTAACCATTTATTCCATTAAACTGTTATTAATGAGTTGAACTATAATACTTGGAATCCAGTCTGCATACTTGTTGCTTTATCAGGCAAGCATTGGGCAAGGCTTTGTTAAAATAGTATGCTTAAAATTTGAATATGTCAGTAAACCGGTCTATTCTGTCTTTTTGTGGCAATTGATTCACTGGTAGTTGATTGTGAAACTTGCCTATAATTAATAATGATACTATTTATTTTATGTTATGCCTACTTCTTTCATAATTGGAATTGATTTTTTAAAGAAAGAAAAAAAATCAATTAATATTTAACTGGATTGCATTACTGAGATCTACTGTATGTTATATATATGGTTGCACCCAAAGGTATACTAGGTACATGACAAGAACATATATATCTGCTGAATACTAACATCTCTGTAGGCTTGATTGTGCTCATGCTAAATCATGTTTTCTTCATTCACTTGTCTTACAGGAATCAGAAAATGTACTTCATACCCTTATAGAAGAGGATGATGAGGTAGTCCAGGTCTGGTATATGTTAGGCCTGGTCCAGCATGAAAGAGGACTAGAGCAATGTAAACCACAAGCAAGGTATTACCTTCATAAAGCTAAGAAGGTAAGCCATTATCTAGGCCTTGTTTTGAACATGTTTGGGGTCATGAGTGAAATGGGGAGGGGGAGGGAGGTAGGGGGCTCTGTGTACTCTACCCTGGTCATTACCAGGAACATGAGACATACAGCCTCCCCACTCCCCTTTCACTCAGGATTCTTCAAAAATTAAAATGTAAACAAGAGCTTGGTATTTATAGAACCCAGTCAGTACGTAGGTCGTATGCAAATGAGTAAAAGATACTGATTAGAGCAGAATTGTGAGGGAAAAGATAAAAAATAAATGAGTAAACATATGAACGAATTAATGAATGAATAGATTAATTAGCAAATGAATACCGGTATATAAATAAATATATATTAAAATCATAAATCATGAATTATAATTGAATAAATAAATGAATAAATAAATGAATAATTAAATAAATAATTAAATAAATAAATAATAACTACATGAGTACATGAATACATAAGGGAATGAATGAATGTATGAATAATGGATGAATGAATGAATGAATGTGATAATGGTATTGGTTTGAGTGAAACTAACTATTGCTATGTTTTCTTTGCAGCTCTACTGTGCATTAAGTTGTGATGATGAGGATGTCTTGGTACATATAGATGAGCTTCTTACATCACTGGGCCCAGGGGAAGGCGATCAGGAGGATTGGATGGAGAGACAAGGAAAAGAAGAGGAAGAAGAGGAGGATGAAGAAGATGGAGATATAGATAGTGAAGCATCGTCTGATGAAGAAGAAGAAGAAGAAGAGATGGAACATTGACATAGAATGTTACAATATTATTTATAGAAAAGAACGTCTTCAAAGCAACAACAAAAAGAGGGAGAGAGGAGAGAAAAGGCTCATCTGTGGAATGATCAATCTTAGTTTCAGCATAGACTGCGAGTTCTTGTGGAGCATAGGAAACTACCTGTTTAAAAAAAAAAATCACTATTTGATTATTGATAATAGTATGCATGCAGATATATATGGATAGATGTATATTTCTTCTGATGATAAAGTATAGGAAGGCTTTAGAAATTGGATTTTTGTGCAAGATTATGCATTAACCTTATGAGCATATAAACAAAGAAAAGATTTCTGTGTTTTTAGCCTATTGTATTACAATTATCATTATTCTTTCTGTTATTACAGAATTTTTATCTGAATAGTATTCAGACAAAAATATTATAATCAAGGCTTGTATACATGAAGAGTGAGAAGGAAAAAAATGAGTACAGGTAAAAGAAATGAGTGTGCACAGTTTCTCATTTGTTTTTAACACAAAATACAGCCATTTTTAGTACATTTGCTTGTAATGAGTAATGTGAGTGTATTAATTATGATAGTACACTTCCAGAATATGTAGAATGCCAGAAATTTTGCTAGATTTCTTGATTTAGTAAAAAGATACTCGTAGATTGATTATACATTATTTGCCTGACCTGGCAGATAAATTCCATCTCGCAACAACCATGTGTAAAGCCAAAGTATGCAGGGATTTCTACAAAGCTCTGTGTTGTTGCTATGTAGGGCATGTCCAGGCAGACAGTGATGGAGATTGCCTAGATTTTTCAAGTTTATGTAAGCTTAAGTATGCACAAGTATGCACAAGTATGCATGTTTAAGTATGCAAAAATATGCATGTTTAGGTATGCAAAAATATGCATGTTTAAAGTATGTACAAGTTTGCATGTTTAAGTATTTACATGTACAAGTATTAGAGAAGATATTCAACAATTTTCATTCCAATATCCAGTTTGCTACCCGAATTTAGCATTATCTTTGATAAATCAAGTATCAAAAGATGCACCAGACTGTTGAGACCTGAAAGAAAAAGTCAAAAAGCGAGATGTGTGATGTGGTTGGTAAAATACAATGTAATTTGTTAGACTCTTACAAGTCTTGATATGAAATAATATTCTCCCACATTCTCTAAAAATCCTTAATCATTTTAATGTCTCGCATAGTTTGGGGTTGTTTTATTTCTTTAAAGGGTAAACCATAGGCCTGTTGGTATACCCGTTCATGACACTTCTTTCAGGTAGGGTCAGTTACATAAATTGTTAACCCACAGCTTTTGTAAAAACGGGGGTCAAAAATTTGATTTGCCTCATATTCAAAATGTTAGAAAACAACCCCTATTTATCCTGAATTTAAAAATGAAAAGGTATTATATCATTGTAGAAGATAGATGTCACAGCAAGTCATCTTCTTTTCCTTTCGTCTTATTGTACTGAACTACTGATACTTTACTTAGTCAAACTCTCGAAAGTAATTTCATGTCTAAATCCTTACTCTTTTGTGATGTATAATTCTTATAATCCAGCCAAATTTATGATCAAGAATTTTCCAGATTGTGGTGTGCTTCTAAATTGTACAGATTTAAACAAACTGAATTGGTTTCCACATCTTTGATGATTTTAAATAAGGTATTTGCTGGCAAATTTTGAGGTAAGAAGGAGCTCAGAAATAAGTCAACCAGGATAATGAGTATGTAATCGATCGAGTATCGGTACATTGCCATTCATTTGCCTTTATTAAATAATATTTTATCTACAAAAATATAGCTTCTGCATGTACATGTGTGTGTGTTTGTCTAGAAGTACTTAGTTCATGAAGCAAAACACATTAGTATGTGTAATCTCATTAAAGTGGGATGGGAGTCTGTCAGCTGTTCTTAAGCTGCTTATAATTAGTTGCTTGATTCAGTGATTACATCTTTATTCATTAGATGTAAGACTTCTGGAGAAAGGGAAGTGAGAAATGGAAGAAGGGCAGGGAAACATACTAAGATGGAGGGGGGGCAAGAGAGAGAGAGAGGAGAGAAGAGGAGAGAATGAGTGCAAGAGAGAGAGGAGAGGAAGGGAGAATGAAAGTGGGAGATAAGGGAGAGGAGAGGGAGAGAATGAGAGCAAACAAGAGAGAAGGGGAAAGGATGAGAGCAAGAGAAAGAGAGAGGGGGAGAGCAAGATAGAAAGAGGGGGGAAAGGAGAGGAAGAGAGCAAGCAAGAGAGGGGAGAGAACGAGGGCAAACAAAATGAACGGGAGGGGGGAATGGCAAGAGAAATGATTTGAATAGTAGAATGAGATGTTCTCGAGGATAGTAGACAGTATGAAGGAGACAAAAGGGAAAATTGGGAATGGACTGTTTAAGCATTTTTGCAGGAAAGTAGAAAAATGGGGATAAGGGAAAGTAGAAAGTTTATGGAAAGAACAAGAAACATTAAGAAAGGTCTGGCTCATGAACAAAATTACATGAAGTAAGATAAATGTTTACAGTGCTTTTTCAAAAACACATCTTTAAAACACTGAGCTTTATATCATCACTATGATCAGGAGATTCGATATAATGAAGTTGTCTCTCTCTCTTTCTGTCTTTCTCTGCGTTTGTCCATCTCTCTCTTTATCTCCATCAACTTCTCTCTCTATCTGGAATTTGCCCTACCAAGTAGAGAGAGAGAGAGAGATAGAGAGAGGGGGAGAGTGAGAGAGAGAAAAGAGAGAGAGATTGATGGAGAAATTGACAGAATCTGTACTGGTAAATCTCTCCATCTCTGCTTGACCCTGGTAGGGAAACTTCCAGCCAGTTGAAAGCATTCGCCAATTATATAATTTGTATATTATTATTACATACCTCTTCCAAATCACACTGAATGAATATTCAAAAGTAAAAATCATGATATCTGCCATAGATTTTCTTGGAATATAATAATAATAATAATAATAATAATAATCTTTTAATGTCCACTCCAAATTTTATTAAGTTAAACCAAAAATGGAAATTCTTTTTGCCCAATTGATCGCGAGCCCGGCAGCCACTGAGCAGCGCCAGATCGACGTTGCTCTATCCCTTATTGTTGAACGCCAAACAAGGTAGCAGCAACTCCCGTCTTTTAACGTCTTTTGGTATAGAAATGAAATGAAAATGAAAATTAAGGTTGCATGACCTACACGTAGGTAAGTCATCTTAAAATATGAAAATATGAACGGCTATTTGCAGGGGAAAAGATTTCTAGCATTATGTAACAATTTGCCGTTTCAAAAAGTCCATCTATATGTATTAATGCATGATGGAAAATTCTGAATCAATTCAAGCCAGATTCTTTAAAACAGCAATTCCATTTTTTATAGCCAAACTCAAGATTGGCATTACATTACATTACGTTACTTGTGGCATGCTTGTTTGCTACATCACCTCTCCCAGAAGCTAAAAGGCAAGATGAGAGAAAAAGGGATAGAAAGATAGAAATGAAAAATAAAAAATAGGCAGGAAAAAACGGACTTTCATTTAATAATTGTAGAAAGAAACAAAAGCAACTAAATGAATATAGTCTTTTATGCATATAGTATTTATTATAATATACAGACAATACAGACAATAATACAGAATACATGTGCAAATACAACATATTTCATTTTTTAAATTTAATATGCAACATTGCCTAAATTTGCATTTCAGGGTGATCGAATGCATGATTTACGAACGTCGTCTATTCATGAAGTACTTCTAGAATGGCACGAGTTAAGTCAAAAGATATCAATTTTGTTCAGTTTTGTTAAACCCACTTCCTATGTAATATAATGGAACAAAAAACTTGGCATTTTAAATTACACTGGAAGATGAACATTGTTTATTTTCTCAGTACTATATATATATATATATATATATATATATATATATATATATATATATATGATATACATATCTGCTGTTTACAACTAAATCTTGGTATAACATGCCTTTTCAATACATCACAGTCCAAGTTTTCTCAAAGCTTAGTACTGAAAGGGTTAATAAAAGTGATAAATAAATGCAGTCTGTCGATCAGACATTAGATAAGCCTCATGTTTGGTCTGGGGGGTGTTTCACAAAGATCCTAAGTTGAACTTATATCTCTAAGTTGGACTTAACAATTATGGAAAGCCGTAAAGCATCTTTGAAAATATTTTGTAAACGTTATTTAAAAAGGCCTAAAATGTTGATTCAAATCAATCATATTTTCTATTACCATGGTAGATTTCTTGTTCTTGATGTGGAATTTATGAAAAGTTTGAAATACTTCAATTTTTGCTTTTGAATATATTTTATTTTAAGGTTACAAATAGCTCTCCATAATGTTTAAGTCAAACTTAGAGTTAAGTTTGACTTAGAATCTTTGTGAAACACCCCCCTGGAATCCTAACGAGCATTCCTGTCTGAGATCATACATGCACCCAGAAGAACATTACTTCCTGCACTTGGGTCGATGGGAGGCACATGTAAAAACCCAATTTGTAAGCCTTCTTATCACTTTCATTCCCACATGGAAGCATTTCCCATACAGAATTGCACTGTGTTAAGGTAATCTCATATTTTATACACATGTATATGATCAGAAATAGATTTTAAAATATGACTACATTTTGATGTCACATTACTTAATAGTTGACTTGATAGTTTAAACTTTTTAATCAATTGTTTGTCTTTTCATGATTTATATGATATGCCTACCTATTATATATATATAAAAAAATATAAAACTGAGTCCTGAATTAAATATAAACATACAGACTCTTACAACCTGACCATTAAAGGTAATACAAAATTTTGGGAAATTTTGAAAATTGGGTGGATAGTGATTCTTTACAATTTTGATATATTTGGATGTATTATAAGCGCTAGAAAATTTAGCCCCTGAAACACTTCTGCTTTCGAGAAAATTTGAATATAAAAATTTCAAATAGAGCCTATACTATGGCCATACAATGGTAGCTGCGACCATTAGAATTTCAGAATATGTAGTTGTGATATATAATTTCCAAACGAGAATTGCTAATCGGTCGATTTTAGTCAAGAAACATTGTTTTGTAGTTTAATATCTTGACCTTGAGAGGGAGCTATACAACATAAAGAGTTTATGCTTCCAATATGTTCATTTTAACCAAATTCATGACCCCCTACCAAAACTTTGTATTACCTTTAAGACAGGTAGTCTTTGTCTCATGCATTCTCAATGCATCCATTTTTTTTATAGGGGATCCCTCTAAATGTGATGTATCTTCTGACACAAATTACATACTCTTTGAATAATTGGGAAGTTCTTATCGATCACAATGAATACCAACAATTTTTTCATTTCTACGGCAGTATTAAAGGGGGTGTAGCATGGCAAATACTGGTTAACGACATCTAAGACTTCTTTTGGACAACTACACGTAAACAAATTAACTTGATTAACGGTCGGCATGCGCTAGCGTTCGAGAAACAGACCGAAATTTGCCTCACGCTTCGGTTTCGTGTATGTTACACGCACATGAATACTGCGGTCGCATCTTCCGTAGTCGTATTATACCCGATTGGCACGAGCCAGGTCACGGGAAAGACACATAGTCTCGTCATGCTACACCCCTTTAAATAATTGTGACGTTCTTATCAATCACAATGAATACCAACAAATCTTTGATTTCTACGGCAGTATTAAGCACATAATAGGTCCAACATATTGCTTTGCAAGGACACACATACACAAACATATATCAAATAAGGTTTGCTCAGTTGCCCGACAGAAGGAAACTGAACTAGCCGTTCTTTACTTTCCATTCCTCCGGCATAACTTGTTTTGAAAACAGAATTAAAAGATTAAAACCAAACTGAAGGTAGGATGAACTCTTTAAGCCTCTGCTAAAGTACTGAAGTATAACAGAACTCATACTTATTTTGTTTGCCATAGCTCTGCTTTAATCAGATGACACAAGATATCCATATTACCTATTTCTAAAGCCTTGACATGATATATTCATTTAACTTTTTTTAAAGCAAACATTGTCAGTTGATGGCACAGCTGTTATTGGATTTCTACAGGTTTGGCTATTTTATGCTGCCATGTTCGTTGAGGTTTTTTAGTACTGACATCAACACATCCCTTTGTTTCGTTCCTCAAGAGTTTCTTTGTTCTGCATTTTGAGTCACTTCATATGCACTTCTCTTTATCTTCAGCACTAAGAGTTGTACTGAATGTTTCATGCGAGTCCCTTCAGATCATACATCACATATGGGGCGTTGCAAGAAAGTTGCAAGTTGCAAAATTTGCAACTGATATTTGCAATCTATTGCAACTCAACTTTCTTGCAACGCCTCTCTAGTCTCCTAAATGTCCTAGGATTTTAATGGGATTAAAGTTTTAACAATTAAATTAAGCTAATTAGATCTAGCTTTTATTCTCCCCTCTCTCTTTCTCTCTCTTACTAATGGGGTGTTGCAAGAACGAGTTGCAATCAGTTGCAAATTTGCAATTAATAGCAAGACTTAAATTACGCTTGATGTTGGGGATTTGCAATTGATTGCAGCTTTCTTGCAACGCCCCAATAGTCTAAATCATGTTCCACTCTCTTGGGCACCTCTAAGTACTTACTTCACAGACCATAAATCTTGGCCTAGCATTGGGACCTTCATATGGACAACCCCTAGAATTGTGTCTCTCAGTGTGGTCTAAAACTTGGTTGGTCTTTAACTGTCATAATTAGTCATTCCAAAGTCTCACCACCAAACCAATCCCAGACAGGTTTCAAAGCAAAAGATTCTTTGTCATTAACAGTACTGGTAGTACTTAGACTAGAGTACTTTGACTAGATCAACTGCTTGATGCGTATTATACATATCATAAACACTGTTGGAGCTATCATAATATTAGCAGCCAGCTGATCATACCACAGACTATTACAATAAGTCTAAATTCTGCTCTCCATGTTGACTGTCACTTTGTAGCTTTGGTGGTCTTGCTACATTAGCAGTGAGTCGGTCAGACCATAGAACTTAGACAAGTCAAACGAGTCTAAATTCTATTCTCCATGTTGAATCGTCACTTTGTAGCTTTGGTGGTCTTGCTACAGTAGAGGACAGTCAATTGGACCAAATTAGAGAACTTAGAAATACTGGTAGTATAATGAGTCTATATTCTGTTCTCCATGTCCAGTTGTCCTTCGATAGCTTTGGTGGTCTTGCTACATTAGCTTCCATCAGTCAGACCAGATAACTTGGACTATATCCATGAGCATACATACTGTCCTCTATGTTGACTACCGGTAGTCGCTTTGTAGCTTTGTTTGTCCTGCTACAACCGCAGCCAGTTGATTGGACTAGAACGTAAAAGCTTAGACAAGTTCAATGAGCCTACATGTTGACTTGTCGCTTCGTAGCTTTGTGAGTCCTGCTACAATTACAGCCAGTTGATTGGACTAGACATATAAGCTTTATAGAATGGTCCCATGAGTTTATATTCTATTTTCCATGTTGAGTTGTCCCTCAGTGGTTTTGTTTAGGACCCAGTCTATGTTTGGTCTCTCTACAGCTTCTACAACCAGCATACCTGAAACAGTGTCCTGAAGACCTTGGGAATACCTGGTGTGCGTTTACAGTGTGTTTGTCATGTGTGTGTGATTAGTCATGTGAGTGTAATTAGTCATGTGAGTGTGATTAGTCATGTGAGTGTGATTAGTCATGTGAGTGTGATTGGTCATGTGCGTTGGATTAGTCATGTGAGTGTGATTAGTCATGTGAGTGTAATTAGTCATGTGAGTGTGATTGGTCATGTGCGTTGGATTAGTCATGTGCGTGTGATTAGTCATGTGCGTGAGATTAGTCATGTGAGTGTGATTAGTCATGTGCATGTGATTAGTCATGTGAGTGTGATTAGTCATGTGCATGAGATTAGTCATGTGCGTATGATCAGTCATGTGTGCATATGGGTATATAAAGTGCAGAAGTGATTGTTAGGATTATATGGCAAATATAGAGACATATGGATACCGGTATATGAATCGTAAAATGAGAAAGATTAAAAACAAACTTAGAAGAAAGAAAATGAAGAAATTAAAAAAAAAAGAGTAAAAAAGATGTAGATGTGAAATAGAATTTCAAAGAGTTCAAGAAGGCGAGGGTAAACATGTGCATGATTTCACGCAAGGATGATGATGATGATGATGTGATGCACATGTAATGAACATTTTGTGGGAAAAGAAATAAAGGGGAGAGAGAGAAAGTGACATCAATATATACAGTATTTTGTCCATCACCATCAACAATAAATTAATAGGGTTAATTTTGTTTGCGAGAAAATATAAGGGAAGAGAGAAAGTGACGTACATCAATATATGCTTTCCATCACCATCATTTGTAAATGACCGCAACACCCAAGTTATTTTTTTATTAGATTTTCAAACTAGTATCAACTATTTGCTTCTGATTTAACCCATCAACCAAATCAAACTTAGAATGCTACACAATGCAGTCTACATCACTGGCTTAAAATGTTGGTAATTAGAAAAAGGTTAGAAGATTAAATCTTAAAAATGACACTCTTAGGAGTCTCTTTTATTGCACTTTATATCAAATTGATTTGGTAAAAGTATGTGATTTAAAAAAAAATGTGATTACATTAAAAAATATTTTAAAATACATATACGGTAGTAAAGAATATTTAGTAGAATATGACAGCAAGTTGGCCTATATTGCTAACAATTTAAAAGTTTGAACATAATTATTTTTTCACCTTCTTCATGAACATTGCAACTTTCATTACAAGAAAGATAAAAAGATTCAGTTTAAAAAAAAGTTTATTAGAATCTGACAGCAAGCAGGCCTATCTTGCTAACATTTTAAAGTTTAAATAAATTATTTCTTTAACCTTCTAAAGAGCAGTCATAAAACACAATTTGGATTCTCTCAATACAATAGGCGTAAGATATACATGTAATGTACCAAGATAAATCTGATATAAATATTCAATCTGTAAAACCGATTGTGTGAGAGCACTGTATAAATGAACATATTATTATTATAATTATTATTAACGTTTGTAAGAATGAAATTTAAATTAATGAGTTAGTTTTTCAAGTATTCCATTTATTGAGGGTCTCTCGTTAGCATCAACCTGCAGCATATCAGTGATTAATTGATTTAACAGCCCAGATGATTCCCTGATATACATAGTACATGCAGTTCAATGAATATACAAAAGGGCAGAAAGAAAGAGAAAGAATTGAAGGAAATTGAAAACAAAATTAAGAGCCTCAATTATTTGTCTTCATATTGTCAAAATAACAATCAAGTTTGCTTGAGTTAAATTAAAATAAGACCACCCTTAGAAAATTCTTCATAAGACAATATCAAATGGCTCTGAATAGTACACAATGTTATTTGGTAAGATATTTAGATGCCTCTTTTATATATTATCTCTACAGCCAGACATTGGAGAATAGTGCCAGATAGTGGTCTAGTGGTATTAGATATATAAACCCCTCTCACATATTTCCAGCTAAAAATTTTATAAGCCTTTTGGACCATTTTTCAAAACTTATGCTGAAAATGTGTTGCTTGTACATGTACACTATTAATGGCGAATATATAATAGTAAATTTGTAATTATTTCATTTTCACTCTCACTGAATTAGAGAATGATGCAAAATATTCACAAATACATAATGATACTTAGGTACCATGTACACAGGCAAGGGCGAGTGCTGTGATAAACATTCTAACACTGTTTAGCTGGGAATCTGACATTTGCATCGGCAAAAATTGCTAAAAGATTTATTTAGTTAAAGGTACAGGGCTACGGTTGAAATTAAGTTTTATGTGAGGTCTAGGGTTAAGGCCCGGTCACACAGGGAGGACGCATGGGGAACGCACGGCCAGCGCATTGGAAATTTGCAATTTTGGCCAGTGCGTTGTCGTGCGCCCAACTTTTGTACCAAATGCATAGCGTGTTGCTAGCGCGCTGAGCGCATACAGGGCGCATACAGGGCGCATACAGTGCGCATACAGACCGTACACAGAGCGCACATGATAAATACTTCCACGAATGCACAGCGTGTTGCTAGCGCGCTGGACGAATGGTCCACGCATGCACCGCGTTCTACGACGCACGGCCAGCGCATTGGAAATAAAAAAAGGCTGTGTGCCTAACTTTTGTCATAATTTTGGAAAAGCTAGCGAGCTAACACAAAATGCACGGCGTGTAGCTAGCGCGCTGTGCGTATACAGGGCGTGTGCTCCGCGTATGTCTGGCGCTGGTCTAGCGCGCTCCACGCATGTCTGGCGCTGGTCTAGCGCGCTCAACGCACGTCTGGCGTGCCTTTAGCGTGTACATTCATGCGTCGAGCTCCGCGCACACTTTTGAGCATGCTCAAAAAATCCCGACGCACACAGCGAATGACGACGAATGCATAGCGCTGGTCCAGCGTTGGCCCAGCGCGCTCGACGAACGAGTAACGCATGATGACGCACGCCTAGCGAACGACAACGCACTGGCCCAAATTGCAAATTTTCCATGCGCCGGCCGTGCGTCCCCCATGCGTCCCCCCTGTGTGACCGGGCCTTTAGGTATAGTGTTGGTTAGGGTTTAAGTTAGGATTTGGTAAGTGGAGCAATCATGGAGCAAGTGTCATACAACTGTTTCAACCACATTGTTTTCAGTTTTCAGTTATGACGTTTTGAATTTTATTTTCCTGGGAATAAAGATGTATGAGAATTCCTTCTCGGTTCAATTCTTACCTTGAATTTTCAGGGAACTTGAAATTCCTGCCGAGTACTGCTAAATGAATGCTATCTCCTCTCGCATAGATAGGTTCAAACGGTGAGTGAAGATATGCCATGTTGAAGAGTACACAACCTAAAGACTGAGTAAACAAATTGAGCGTTTCATCGTAAAGTACCAAAAAAATCTCTCATCTCACAATTATATTTTCATACAATAACTATACCAGAGAACAATGCATACTTCAGTCACACAGCCAATTCAATTCCACACTGGCTCCAGACCAACTAATTCCTGGCCATGCAGGGTAAAGTAATTGTCCCTTCGGTCTATTATCAGTCTCGTTGATGTGACTAGGGGTAATAGGGGAGATAATTGTTTCACATTTGCAAAGGTTTTTTCATCTCCATGAAATTCAGAATACCGTAACTTAGCATTAAACCAATCCATAGCACATATACAAATTCTGCAGTTATGGGTTCTGAAGTTATTTTTATGGAAAAAAGTCATTGGGTGCTAAGTGTAATTAAGTATTAGAAAAAAATCTATCTTAAATTTGTTTTGGAGAATAAAATTACAATACGTTAACTGTTATAAGCTGCTGAAATCGTTGCATTTGATTTGCTGAGAGCAAAATAGTCAAAGAAATTAGGGTGGGACATTTCTCATTTCATCTTTGATCAGCAAGTAATTATAATGTCATTATATTGTAATTATATTGTAACATAATTATTTATTATATTATACAGTAATTCTATTGTAATTATGATTATATTACTATTACTATAATTTTATATCAAGATATTATAAATACCGGTAACAAATATGCAACAATGTTTTCTTGAACGAAAAAGCAAAGGAAAACAAAACAAACGAACCATTCATTCATTACAAGGATACCAAATTATTTGTATATGTTTATACATGTTCTTACTTATTCTTTGTTGTTGAGTTTATGTTCATGATTTTGTTATTATTATTATTATTATTTTTTTTTTTTTAACTATTGTTCCTAATTATGGTGTAACAGGGCCTAATGGAAGACCACCATTATTGGTGATAATGAGTCACCCTGTCTAAATGTCAGGAATAAATAAATAAATAAATAAAAATTAAAGTGGACAAATACTTACCCAGATATCTACTTTCTCTTCCACGATGCAATGACTGTCTACATGAAAAAGCTCTGGAGCTCGGAATAACATACTACACTTCTCAGCTGCTAGATCCTGCAAAACAACATCAACCAAAGCAACAGGTCATGTTTTGTCTTCAATTTTTAAAACAAGCAGGTTCTTATCTTTCATCAAATCATGCTCTTCATCCGGATGAAGCAGGACCCCCATTAACATCAATTTTATTCTAGTTTCAGATACATTTGATTTTGAATTCAATCAACCTACCACTGAAAAAAACTAAAACAAAAATACTAGAGCTTAAAGCCCATCTGTACTAGTGTACAGGAGGGATTTAGACCACCCTGCAAGGTCACTGGACAGGTGGTTATCTCATCAAATCAGCTCTCAATTAACATAAGAAAAAGAGGATCATGGGGGACCAATGGTCACCGATTATGCATTGTTTCTTAATATAGAGAGCGCAAGTACATGTAGCTATAATTAGTGCTGTGGGGCTTTAATACATCTCAATAACTAAACAAATACACTTTCAATCATATGTTACAAACAATAAAATGATCACAGAAAACATTAATAATCATAATAATCTGGATTTATATAGCGCTTAATACGAAATGAAAGTTTTGTTTTATCTTCATGTAATACAGTGCCTGTATTAAGTGAGCCACCCCTCCCCCCCCCCCCCCTTGACAAAGGACATTAGCATGTTACGTCAACCAACATAGAAGATAAAAAGAACGGGTGACTAGGCCCGTATGTTTACCTGTAAAGCACATGCCTCAGAGCGACCTTTGACCTCTATCCTTGCTTCCCCCATAGATCCAAAGTCCATTATAACTGGTGTATCATCCTCAGCTAACATAACATTACCTGGCTTCATGTCTCTGTGTATTAAAACAATGATAATAAGAAGAACAATCCATTTTTTATAATGCATTTAAGGAAATATTGCTACTGTTTTGCTAAAACGGAAAAAAATTGACATTTCTTTTAAAAGAGCACTTTTTCCTTTTTTTCCTTGAATAACTTATTAAGAAATTGACCTTCCAAGTATTTTACAATAGATGTAGGCCACTACACAATCCTCTAATACATGATATATGAAATAGTTCATTCATTAGAAAACACAAGTTGTTTATAGATGATGATTAATTATTCAACTGATCCTATATATTGGAGCCAGCTAGATACCTTAATCTTAGCAAGTTAGTTGGTAAGCTACTGGCTATATCAATTTTCAACAAACCATGGTAGAAAAATAATAACACTAAAAGTTACAAAAGATCAAAACATATCTAAGATCTACAGAGCAACAAAGAGAGTGGGTGGAAACAATGCAAAATTCAATTGACTTATTTGTAACATTTAATGGTACTATTTTACTTTTAAAGCAGAAATTTGGGGATCAATGTTTGGTTCATGACATATGTTTGCACAGTGAAATCTGTTTGTAAAAACCACCCAAGGGAGTGGTCTCTATAGGCAGGTGGTCTTTGCATACATGTATGTACAGGTTCCTTTAGTACATGTTTCAATGACAAAGTTTATTTCTGGGAAACAAAAAATGTAGTCTCTGTAGACAGGTGGTGTTTCTATACAGGTGGTCGCTAAAGCAGGTTTGATGGGTGACACAATACAACAGGGAACTGACCTGTGAGCTAGTGGCTTGGGTTTGGCTGTGTGTAATGCTTTGATCCCTTCACATATGCCTTTGAATATCCTCCAGATCCTCTCTTCAGCCATACACCTTCCATCAGCTTTCATCTTATCCAGTTCATCTTGTAGTGTTCCTCTCTAGGAGAATCAATCCATGAATCATGTATCAATCAAACCATCTGTCAAACATTGGTTTATGGGCATCACAAGATTTCTATCTTTACTAACATCTTTGTGTTGCTGTTGTAAGGGGCAGTGTTTATTTCAACAATTGAATATAATAAAGATTTGACACATTTATCTTCAATATGGCTTCTATTACATAACATCACTGTACATTCACATTACATTGAATATGCATTCAAATTAGTCATCACGTTTGCGAGTGCACAATCAATAAAAATGGCATTTGAAAAAGATAAAAACCCTCCAACAATCGATTTGATGTAATCTTTTCCCTAAGTTTGTAACTTTACCCCTGTTTCTACAATACCTATATGCATATAGCAATAATATAATATTGAAATATACTTCTTGGATACAGAGGTTGTTGTTTTTACCCTTTCTTAGCACTTTTACTAGCCAAACACTGGACAATGTTCCATGCTGTCAATACTATACTTTAAATAATGGCAGCACCAAAAGAATATTTTTTATACAAGACTTATATAGCAATAATATAATATTGAAATATACTTCTTGGATACATTACAGACTTGTTGTTTATACAGTTTTTACTAGACAAACCCTGGACAATGTTTCATGTTGTTCTGCAAAGTGCATACTTTACCTTAACTAATGGCAACACCAAAAGAATATCTATTTACCCCTCTTTCTACAAGACTTATATCAATAAAATAATATCGAAATATACTTCTTGGCCAGCAATACTATACCTTAAATAAAGGCAGCACCAAAAGAATCTCTGTCACTCCTTCCTTTCCTTTAACGGAGCCCCATTCCTCTAGTCCGATGAGGTTTTTATGTTTGAATTGACAATGGTATTCAGCCTCCTTCTTCGCTTGTCTGTCATCTTCAGCTCCATGGCATTGAATACGCTTCAAAGCAAACTTCTCACCCACTTCATCTTCTACTTGATCTACAACACTGAAGCCACTGTAATATAATACATGTCAGACTCGGTTATAACACCCATTTCTTATCAAGCCCTTTACCACTAAATGATCAGAGCATTTGCAGTTTACTGAGATGTTGTGTGTCAGAACAGTTGATTCAAACAATTTAAACAGTAATTTGAAGAAGTTTACAAGCAATATTTCATGAATCTTGTCAGGAATCTTGTCAGATTATCTTAGACAATACTTTAAATATAAATATTTATGATGATTAGGTAATGCTATTGTTGCATACATTTTGTCATTAAAATCCAAAGGCAAAAGTGGAGTTTACTTTTGTTAAGAGTCCGGACTTCCCATCAGCTCTGGCCTCCTCCCTGTAACAATAGCTGGTATTTTACTGACAAAGTACACGAAATAACTCAGACGTCAGACATGATTACGGTACACGTAGCGAATGCCTATAATCTGCCCCAGGGTCAGGGGTCATGACGTGGAACATAAATATTCATGTATGCAGATATTGAGACATCCTTTCTGTTTTGTTTTGAAAGCTAATATCATAGTCTTTGAATTCAGACTTGCTTCCTGTTACATAGCATGATGTGCATAAGATATCTTTCATTGTCGTACTGCAGTAGTTTCTTAATACATTGTCTTGTTCTAACATTAAGCATGGTATGAGCATAATATATATTTTTTTTAAATATAAAGTGCATCAATAGTATGTTAAGTTTCTTATACTGTAAACTGGACTTGACATATCAAGTATAAACGTTCTTCATTCAGCTGTAGTTTGTTGGCTTGATGACTTCCAGAAGTCCAAAACTGACTATCTTGAGTTGGCTTGAGTTGTCTTCAATAACTACTGATATTGACTGAAACAATAAACACTGATTATGTAAACCTGATATTTCCAGTTTTGTCTCCTTTGTGTAACAATGTACATGCACCATTAATTGTTTTGACTGCTTCGTCAACACGAGTATAATAAAGAAAAATAACTACATATGAAACATCATCAAGAATGTTATCTCCTTGATACATCTTCCCTTTTTTCTGTGATCTAAAACAAGCAAAAATTTGCTTTAACATGTAAAATTTTCAGCAAATGTTCTTGGATTTGTAAATAATTACATGCATAATATAGTGCCATAGCCTGTAATGTCACATGATAAGAAGAAATGCATGGTAAATGAGTAACATAGCCTGTAATGTCACATGATAAGAATAAATGCATGGTAAATGGGTAACATAGCCTGTAATGTCACATGATAAAAATAAATGCATGGTAAATGGGTAACATAGCCTGTAATGTCACATGATAAAAATAAATGCATGGTAAAGGAGTAACATAGTCTGTAATGTCACATGATAAAAATAAATGCATGGTAAATGGGTAACATCGCCTGTAATGTCACATAAGGATAAATGATGGTAAGTGGGTAACGTAGCCTGTAGTGTCACATTATAAGAATGAATGCTCACTTAAGGACATAATCACTATAAAGTGATGGTGTTTTTACTTCTCTACCAGATCGTGTCTTTCTTGTGTTGTCTCCTGTTGTTTGTGTTGTGTCTGGTCTTTTGTTTGTAGTTTGTTGATCTCTGTTAGTCTTTGGTTCAGACTCTTTGTCTTTCTTGTGACCACGGTCTGTTTTCTGTGTTGTTTTTGTTTGTGTTGTGGAGTGTTTGTCTGCCATAGTTTCTTGTGGACCTTGGGTGGTAGTGTTAGGTTTGGGGTTAGGATTTGGGTTAGGATTGCTCTGTTGGTGGTGAAGTAATTCATCAGTCCTCTTCAAGTCCTTACGGTTCCTCCGAAATCGTTGACCAAGTTCGGTCTCTATTTGGTAGGATCGTTCATCCAGTCTCGTCAACACGATCGCTTTTTGCCATACATGATCCCCTAGCTTGTATGGTTTCAACCTGACTGTGTCTCCTTCTTGTAGGATGGTCAAGTCCTTTGAATTCTTGTTGTAGTGGTGCGATTGTTTTCGCTGTTGAGCTTTCATCTTTCGCTTTTCTTCCTTCAAGATTTCTGCGCCTCGAGGTGTCAGGAGATGATCCGTCGATGGAAGTGTCGTTCTCGTTCGTCTTCCTTGAAGCCGTTGAGCTGGGCTGCTGTCGATGCCCTGTTGTGGGGTGTTCCTGATCCCCAGGAGTGCCTTGTAGGGATCAGTGTGTGCTGCCTCACTCTTTCTAATCATCTGTTTTGCAGCTTTGACGGCTGCTTCTGCTTTGCCATTTGTCTGGCTATGCCTGGGTGAAATTGTAAGATGGTCGAACTCCCACTTCTTTCTGAATTTGGCAAAGGCTTCTGAGGCGAATTGGGGACCGTTGTCTGAAATGATCGTGTTAGGGATTCCGTATCTAGCGAAATGACCTTTCAATTTCTTGATCACCATTCTGCTGTCTAGTTCATGGAGGCGATCTATTTCCCAGAAGTTAGAGAAGTAGTCTACTGTGACTAAGTAGTGTTTACCCTTCAGCTCGAAGAGGTTGACTCCTACTTTCTCCCATGGGCGATCTGGGAGTTCAGTTGGCTGTAGTGTCTCCTTCTGGTTCTGTCGTTCATATGTTCTGCACGCGTCACATGTAGATATGAATGTCTTAATATCCGCGTTCATGCCTGGCCAGTGCAGACATTCACGTGCTCTGCGAAGACAGCTTTCTACCCCTAGATGAGAGTCGTGTAACATTTCTCTCATCTTTTTTCTCATTGTCACTGGTATGACTATACGTTCTCCTCTGTACAGAAGTCCATTCTGGTAGGAAAGTTCGTCTCTCACATGGTAGTATGGCTTAGCTTCTTCAGGTACCAATGACTTTTCCTCTGGCCAGCCTTGCATGATGACTGCCTTGAGGATTTGTAGATTCTCATCTTTACTTGTGTGTTCAGCTAGCTCCTTAATCTTGTCCTCATTCATGCTTGGACCTGTGACTGCATTGACTTCTGCAAAGTCACCTGCTCCTGTGGTTTCTGGGAGATATGCTCTTGAGAGTAGGTCTGCAATGTGCATGTCTTTACCTTTAACCCAAGTTATCTCAATGTCGTAGTGGAGCATTCGCATGAGCATGCCTTGTAGTCTTCTAGGAGCTCGATGTAGAGGTTTCTTTACGATTGTTTCTAGCGGCTTGTGATCACTGTGTACCTGCACATGTCTCCCGAATGTGTACTGGTGGAACCTCTCAAGCGAGAACACAATTGCTAAGGCCTCCTTCTCAATTTGCGCATAGCGTTGTTCAGTCTCTGTCAATGCTCTGCTAGCGTAGGCGACAGGTTTTCCTTCTTGTAGAAGAGTAGTTCCAAGCCCAGATTTGCTGGCATCACACTGGATCACCAGTTCCTTCTCTGGATCATAAAAAGCTAGGATGGGTGCTGCTGTCAGGAGTCGCTTAGTTTCCGTCATGGCTGTCTCATGTTCTGACGTCCATTCCCATGGTACCCCTTTGTGTGTCAGTTTACGAATTGGTTCAAAAGTATCTGACAACCTGGGAAGGAATCTAGCAAGGTACTGTACACTCCCCTGTACTCTCTGTACCTCTATGGCATTAGTTGGATTGGGCAGGTTTACGATGGCCTTTATCTTTGATGGATCTGGCTTGAGGCCCTCTGCACTGACGATGTGCCCTAGGAATGTCACGCTGGGTGCTCTCAGTACCGACTTCTTTTGGTTTAGCTTTATCCCTCTTTCTCTGCACCTTTGAAGGAGAGCCCTCAGTCTCTGATCGTGGTTTCCCTCTGCCTCTTTTTCTGTGGAGCCTACTCCAAACACAATTATGTCGTCAGCCACACATTCTACTCCTTCAAGTCCTGCCAGGGCTTGCTGCAGCTTCTTTTGGAAAATCTCCGAGCTGACCTTGAGACCGAATGGCAGCCGCAGAGCTGCCAACCTCCAGAACAGAAAATCAGTAATCACAAGGCTCAAAATCAGTAATTTTGGGTATAAATCAGTAATTTCCTATGCGGCGCTATGACTCTAATAAAAACGGCACGCCAACATTGCACAGACACATGATTATCTGAAATTTTGGGTGATTTTACTCACACAAAGTTGTTAAATAATGAGTTTCATATCATCACAACACAGTCTTCCAGGAAAAATGGGGGGAAAAAAAATATATATAACAAAAAAAACAAAAAAAAAAAAAGTAAAAAAAAAAAAGTAAAATAAAAAAAAAAAAAAAAAAAAAAAAAAAAAAAAATCCGTAATTTTAAACAACATTCCGTAATGGTCGTTAATTTCCGTACCAATTACGGGAAATCCGTACTAGTTGGCAGCTCTGCAGCCGTTTCCACCTATATCTTCCAAAAGGTGTGTTTATGGAAGTTAAGTAGCTGCTCTCTTTGTCTAGCTCGCAATGTAGATATCCAGACTTCAGGTCAAGCTTGGAGAAGACCTTGGCCTTAGACAATTCTGGGAGGATATCATCCATAACTGGTAAGCGGTGTATCTCCCTTTGTAGCACCTTGTTAAGTGGTCTAGGGTCGATGCAGTATCTCAGTTCCTTGGTCCCTTTCTTTTCTGTAACCACTAACCGACTGCACCAATCAGTTGGTTCATCAACAGGAGCTAAGATGTCCTGCTTAACTAGATCATTCAGGCCCTTCTTTATCTTCTCCTTCATGGATACTGGCACAGGCTTTGCGTTACATTGTGTAGGTCTCACATCTCTAGCCTGATCCGTAACTAAGTGTACCACTCCCGGCAACTTTCCTGGCCTTGCATCATCAAACACATCCTCATATTCTGTGAGAAGCTCAGATTCTCCCTTGTTCTTTACGCTATGTATCTGCGTGAATGTGTCATAATTCACCTTGATGAGCTTCATCTTCTCGGATGTATTTCTACCCAACAATGGAACACGGTTGTTTTCCTTGACGACCATGAAGTCCACTCTGTATTTCTTTTTGTTTTTCGGGTTACGCAGGATGATCTTCGCTCGTCCCTCCGCCATCAGGGTTGTCTCATTGTACATTCGAAGCTCGGCGTCTCTTGTGTCAATCTTTGACGTCACATACTTTTTCGGTATTACATTGACCGGCACTCCCGAATCTATTTGGAACTTCACTGGGTTATCATCAATCATCATCTCTGCATACAGTGGTTTCTTTGTACTGTTGCTCGAGGTTGCGTTGACCACTTCAACACAGTTGACAGATTCTACTTCTGAGTCTGTCTCAGAGTACTCAGACTCCTCATAGTCAACTGTTCGGATAGACTTCGTGTTGCAACAGCATGCGAAATGATTCATTTTCTGGCATTTGTTGCACTTCTTTCCGTATGCGGGACATTCTTCCTTCATCTTCTTGTGCTTTTTTCCGCAGAATTTACACTGTATGGTCGTTTCCCATCTTTTGTGACTCTCTTTCCTCACGTCTCTCTTTCTCACATCTGACCTTCTTGGCGTTGGCCTGACGCCATGTACACTATCTCTAGACTCTTCCCCTAATTCTCTTAGTTGAGAAGCAGTCGCCTCAGCTGATCTACAAATATCAATGGCTTGTGACAGAGTCAGTTTCCGTTTCTGTAGCAGTAATCTTCTCGTGCCATGATCCCTTATTCCCAGGACCACACGATCTCTGAGCAATGACTCTTGTAATTCTCCAAAGTTGCAAGATTTCACCATCTCTCTTAGATTGTTTACATACGTGTCAATGTTCTTTGTCTGTTTCTGCTCTCTCTTATTAAAGACGTACCTCTCATATGTCTCGTTTCTTTCACCGACGATGACGTCTGTCAGCTTCTTCATAATAAGCGTAATGTCATACTCGTCCTCTCTGGTGCCGTCCGCTAACGCGTTGAACGTAAGCGAGTTGAACACGCGGAGCGCTTCGGGGCCCGCCGTGTTGAGGAATACCGCTCTCTGATACTCCTTTGTCTTTGCGTGGAGCTCGGTGATTATTCGATAGTTCTCCCAAAGTTGGCAAAATAGCTTCCATTCTTCCACTTTATCCTCCCTCAATTTCAGTTGGGGAGGGGGAGTAACACTCACTTGACTTCCAGCCATTGCTGATCCGCTGCCACCATGTAACAATAGCTGGTATTTTACTGACAAAGTACACGAAATAACTCAGACGTCAGACATGATTACGGTACACGTAGCGAATGCCTATAATCTGCCCCAGGGTCAGGGGTCATGACGTGGAACATAAATATTCATGTATGCAGATATTGAGACACTCCCCATCACAGTATTATTACCTCGTTCCTGTTCTCCACTCCCTGGGGAGTATTCAGCCTAGTCACCATTTACAAGGCACACACATGGTAATCTAACCACAATGACTTTGGCATCCTTCCCATCTGTCACTCTCTTACCTCTTATTTATTATTATAAACTCTCCATTGCATTTTATTTTCTTCATTTTGGGTGGCTGGCACAAAAGGAATTAGGAAATATTCCCATCTCTTATGTATGACAATGGAAATGGGAAGAATGTCATAAGAGCTCTGTGAGTGTGAGTGTGCGTTTGTTGTGTGGAGTCTAAGCTCGAAGTGGTTCCTTGATCTTAATCAAATTTCTGTTCAAATTTCTATTCACGATAGATCTGGATTTCATTTGATTTCAAAATCAAATGTTTCAACTCATCATAAAACAAACACAAATCTAGTCGATCATACCATAAAATATAGATGTAGATCTAGATCTACTAAAGTTAGGTGTTAACCCATACCACACCCAGTTAAACAAAAGAGGCTGTTAACGTTACGTTAGACTGTCTATAGTATTTACTATTTATAATAATAACTTGTCCCGTTGTTGATCAAAAATAAAATGTTTTTTTTTCCACTCGATCGGCACCCTGTCCAGACTCCAGGCCAGACAAGCAACTTACCCTTCTCCTAGCCGTTTTATGACGTAAAATCGCCTCCCTCCAACCGTTACCCTGTCCTTGGTGCACGTACAACCCATTTTCTATGATTCACTGACAATTTGCAGGCATGAGAAACGAAGAAATCAGAAAAGAAGTCTGCTAGCCTTTCTCAGGTTATTTCAGTCCCACCCGCCAAGTTCGGCGTGTGTTGTTAACAAATCAGCTGTGTTTAGCTTTCTGAGCTGCGTGACACGTACCGTCCGCACGGACCCCAAAGTTGCTGTACGTACGCGTAGTGGTAGGCGTGTAGAGATCTACTGTGTATGCGCGCGCGCAGAAACGGTATCGTCAATTCTCGTTCTTCAAATTCTCACACAAATTAAAGAAGTAAAAAAAAATTAAAAGAATTGGAAATTTAGAATCCATGCTCTCGCCTAGGAAATATCCGGAAAATATTATCAGAGCAAGTGTCATATAAAAGGCACGTAATAAAGAACAATTTATTTAAATGGGGAAAAAAAAGAAAAATCAAGAAAAAGAAGTATAGTTTTAGACCTACCGTATAGACCTTCTATATAATTTTTTTTTAAATACAATCCCAATTATGGAAATTTTGTAAATACTATCTTACCATGGACCTACTACGAGTAGTAACTTCTTGGTCTAACAGACCCCTTTTTATTGAAGTTTTTTTTTCTAAACAACATTTACTACAAAAATAAAGACAGCTAGACGCCGAATTAAAAGAAACTATTTAACTCGGCCTAATTTGAACGAAGATAAAGGGGGAACTAAAAATTGTTTCGATAAGAGGTGTAACTGAACGTGACTTATGCCCACCACTATACTTACCAATAATACAAAATAGTTAAAATTAAAATATCATGACAGTTGACTGTATGCACATCTAGAAACTTGCTCTATATTCTAAATTGTAGAGACGGGAGATATTTTAACGAAGTAGAATGGCAATACATCGTCAATTTCAAAAAAAGAATATAGGCCTATATATAAATCCTTAATGTGAGTAAATTTAAATGTATCGATCAAGATGTGCAAAAGGAATGAATCCAGAATTTGATGTTATCCGTTTTTATAAAATAAGAACAGAAAATATAAGTGACCGTACGTCACTGCATGAAGACAAAATATTTCATAAATCTATTTCTGCCAGAGCCGAACAAGTCTTAATTCAAGTGTTCAACATAGAGAATGATGCTGTGTTTATATGAATATAATGCATGCATAATGTGGTTATAACAATACATAATAATTATGGTAATTTCAGGGCAATGCATGCGCTTGTACGAATCGTTTATTTACAGTTTGCTGCACTGTCATGTTTGTAATTTTTCAAATTGAAATTTGAATTGACTATACGACGAAATAAAAATTGAAAGCGGCCATAGTATAGGCCTACGTGAAGAATCGGAACCTACCAAGGATTTTTGTTTCGATTGTTTTAATCATTATACATAATGTATGTATATAATATTTATATTACATGATATTAAAGCCCCACTGCACTACTCATAGCTACTTGCAACCATCTATATATAGCAAACAATGCCTAATCGGTGACCAGTGGTCCCCCTATGATGATCCCTTTTTTCTTATGTTAATTTATTGAGAGCTCGGACCATACAGGGAGGTATCCTCCTCGCCAAACTAGTGCAGATCGAGGGGCGTTTAAGCAAATCAACTAACAAAATGATTTATAGACAGATTTATAGTCGGTCTGGGTGGCAATTAAACACTTTTTTGGGTGCGTGATCTTTCTATCCTTTGTGGAAAATTGATGGATAGCTAAATTGATTGGTGATAGATAGACAGATGAATAGACAGCCTGATAGACAGATAGATGAATTGATGAATAGATAAACAGATAGATAGATATATAAATATATGAAGTACAAATAGTTCAATTTGGATCATTCTCCGTCACAGTAATTTTTATATAAATAATGATTACAACAATTAAAATAAAAATCCTTAAGAGTTCTCTTCTTCACTTTGACCGGTTTCAAATTAATTTCTTCAGATAGGTATCCCGCAGACAAATACGATGTTCATATTATTATGCAACGTTTACACAGACGCGTCCAAAAAGAAAATTAATGAAAGGGTATAGAGAATGAAAGAGAGAGAGAGAGAGAGAAAGAGAGGAAACTTGATTGATTTGATTTTGATTTATTTACCAACAGCAATACATTTCATATACAATGATTTATTTTTTTAAAGAAGAGAAACTATTGGTTGGTAAAAGGGGCCAGATAATAGCACATGTGCTAGTCGAGCCTAACCCCTTAAACAGCTAAACAAAGCATTTTGGTACAAATCAGTTTAGAAAACGTAACAAAACAAAAAAAACAATGAATTTACTATTACAATCGATACTAAAAAAACCTAGAATACTCAACAATGTTTTACAATATAGAAACTAATAATGTAAAATATAAGTTGTGTACATTACTGTATGCAAATTATTTAACTTGATATTTCATTCATGACTTGTTCAAAAATGACTTATAACAGAATTCCGAAACGTATTTCTAGACGTTGTCAATCTGACATCAATAGGTAATATATTCCAAAATTCACTGCCCACAAAAGACAATGAAAAGTGACCTTATGTCGTTCTTAATTTTAGAAGACGTAATTGTCCACCTCCTTTTTGTCTTGTGGAATAGCTATGTTCTATAATGTCACAGTATACTCTATCAAAATATGATGCAAATTGTCATTGACTAGATCAAACATGAAAGTAGAAATTGATATACATCATGTAACTTATACACGTTTAGGATTCGCAATCTTTTAAATAATGATTTGGAGGAGTTCTCCATTATTTTCTGTGAATATATAATATACTTGTTAGGCTAGTCTTATAAGTGCTTCCCCACACCTCTATTCCGTAAGAAATGTGTGATTGTATAAAGACTTTATATAATAATATCTGAGTACGGCTAGGAACAAAATGTCGCAATCTAAATAGCACTCCAACTTTCTTTCTAATACACTGAGTTACAAAACGAATATGACTATTCCAAGACAAAATTATGTCTATCCATGTGAACCTTAACAAAAGTGGCAACATCAACCTCTTAAATTTCCTCGACAGCGATTTTCAGTTTCATACATATTTTGTTCCTCCTTCTACTTATTAACATGTAATTAGTTTTCATTGAATTAATTGTAAGTTTGTTAGCAATGCACAACTACTATCTTCTGTATGTTGTTATTCCCTTCATTTACATCAATGTTACCCTGGTCAGCAGGAAAAGTATGAAATAAGTTGGAATCATCGGCAAACAGCCGAAAATCGAAATAATCAGTAACAGTTGGCAAATCATTTATATAGATTGAAAATAGAGTTGGCCCTTATACTGATCCTTGTGGAACACCACATCTTATCTTCTTCCTTTCTGATAACGTTTGACCACACTGAACAAATTGAAATCGGTTACTGAGATAATCTTTAACCCATTCTAGAGTAGAAGTAACCCTCGAATGCCATAACTAGATAATTGTATGATTAATTGTGTCAAATACTTTTTTTAAATCGATAAACATACCCAAAGTTACTTTACCCTGATCTATAGATTTCAAAGTTGAATTTATCAAGTTGATCAATGACATTTTAATGCTATATTCCTTACGGAATCCATTTTTGATGGTAATTGAATATATCATTTTTTTCTAGAAATTGTGTTAATCTGATATTTATCAATTTTTCAAAAGCTTTACTGATGGCAGGTAGAACCGGTATTGGTCTATAGTTACATGAATCTTCTCTTGGCCCTTTTTGTGTAGGGGAGTAACCTTTTCAATCTTTATTTCATCTGGAACCTTGCCAGTTTCTAATGACAAGTCAAATGTATATGCCAGTGGATGTGAAATAAATGGAGCACTGTCTTTAATTAATTGCACTGGGGAATGTTATCGTGACCACAAAACGTTTTGGTAATTGGTTTCCAAAAAAAAAATTGCTCGATATTCTGCCCCCCCCCCCCCCCCAAAAAAAAAAAAAAAAAAAAAAAATCACCATAATAATGCTATATCTCTAGTTGGCAATTCATCTGCTAAATTCAGTCCAATATTTACAAAAACTATCAGATTGAGATGTAAGTTGCATATTTTCTTCACAAACCTTCTTAATAAGTCTGTCCACCTCAGCGCTTCTCGGTCACCTTTTTTTTTCAGCTAACAATTGATAATGGCCCATGTTTTATTTGTGCCCTTCATTATTTTGCAACAAATCGCAATAGTAATTCATTTTTGCATTTCTTAGTACAGTACATTTCTGTACTTTTTGTACTTATCAACAAATTCCTGTCGATGATTTGATTTAATAACTTTTGAATACATTGTATATTTCACACGAATATATTTAATGATCCCTCGAGATATCCATGGTTTTTAGCAGCTTTCTTCTTTCCTACCTGCTTAGTAACCAATGGTGCATGTTTAATACAAATGTTAGAGAGAGATGGAGAGAGAGAGGGAGAGAGAGAGAGAGAGAAAACAGAGATTTAAAAAAAAGTGTGGAAACACTTGGTATCGAAGTGTAAAATAATGAAAGCCGATAATTCCTGTCGATGATTAATAACCTTTTAATACATTGTATATTTTACACGAATATAGATTTCATGATCCCCCGAGATAGCCATGTTTTTTTAGCAACCTTCTTCTTTCTTAACTGCTCAGTATAACCAATGATGCATGTTTATTACAAATATTAGAGAGAGATACAATAGAGAGAGATAGAGAGCCGAAAGAGAGAAAGAGAGAGAAATAGAGAGAGAGAGAGAGAGAGAAACAAACAAGAAGAGATTTTTTTTAAAAGCTTGGAAACACTTGGTATCGAAGTTTAAGTGAATGAAAGTGATTTAATCAATTTATTAATTTGGCGTCGCTAAGATACAACTTCTTACACTTATAGTTTGTGGTTCGATTCGGTAATCTTATCATACCCTTCAAACGTCATGACAAGAAGTTCGCCTTACCCGCTTGGCAGTAATTTATTTCCCAACCCAATTCAGGCTTTTACGCCTTACTTAGCTGGATGATGCTTCATTAGTTGCGCAGAAAATATATACTTTCGTTCAGTTTGTATCAGAGAGATTATACCCACGTATATCGGATGTATCTTGACCACCAAAAATTAGAGATAAAAATCAAACGAGTATTACGAGGACTATAATCTCTAATTCCGAACTGTTGAAATAATTCCTTTAAAATGCATACGCTTACAACATTTTCTTCATTTTTCGGAAACACGCCAAGTTCAGGAGAAATGGAGAACTCCTCTTCGTCATATTATCTTCCAAATGATACCCCTACCTATTATTCTTTCCAAAGGATAAAAGTAACTTTGGTGAGTCTATATTCTATCAGTACGGCTCTTATTCTTTTGTTCAACGCCTTCAATCTGTTGGTTGTTCCCCGTGTTAGCGATTGGAGTGAAAACACTAAGCTTGCCTTGTTAGCGATAACAATTGTGGATCTTCTTACCGGATTGGTTTGCTCAAGCTCAGGCCTCATTTTAAATTTTATCCCTAGCCCTGAATTCCGTGCCATGATCGCCATTATCTGTCCCGCCTTAACATGGCAATCAATGTGGATCTTGACCCTGACATGCTTTGACCGCTTCGTTGCGGTAAGCCGACCGCTGAGGTATCACACCATCCTATCGCGTCGTCGTTTCATGACTGCTATAATCATTGCAGCATCGGTAGCACTCCTGAATTCAAGTGTGAGTTTTATTCACAGCAAGGTGGCAGGTGTTTGTCACCCATATTCAGGCGTCTGTGCATCGGGTATTAGACCAAGTTTTGTCATCTACACCGTTTTCCCGATCTGCGGGGTAGTTTTGACAATCTATACCAATGCTCGCTTGTTGTGGATAATTCGTAAGCATCGACGCCAGATTGCCACGCAGCATCATGCGGTAAACGCCCTTCAAAACCAACCGACCTCTTCTTCCAAAGGCCTGAAGACTATTTTCTTCATAACTGCTGCATTCTATACATCTTGGATACCATCCACGTTAACTAGTTTGATATCTGCCGCTATCACGCAACAAGTCCCGCCCTACACCACGGTAGCATTGAGGTATTTGATAATAAGTCAAAGCTGGTGGAATGCGGTTATTTACTGGTTCATAAATCCACCGTACCGCCGCGTCGCAATGAATGTACTACGTCGTCTGATTGGAAAGGGGAATGGGCCTACACAACAAACAGTTAGTACCATACAACAACCATCTGAAGTAGATATGAATATTCATGATCATCCTAAAGAAGCTACAGAGTGTACTATATAAAAAGAATCACTATTATGAGCGTAAAATCAAGAGATACAAATAAACTGCTGGGTTTCATCATATCGACATTTATAATGTATTACATTGTCTATACCACCGTGAAATCTTACGATGGTGGTACATGAAATTTACAAAGGCTGGTTCAAAAACACTTTTACCTATAATGTCCGACTTACATTTTGATGTTTTTCGTAATCCATCAACTATTATCATAATTCATCCAAATGATCCAATGATAAGCATTATTGTATGTTAGTAGGAGCTATTGCATGTATTGGTGTTTTTGCTTCCAAGAGCTTTTTCTTAACAAATCCACTGACAAAAGTGTAATAATTTATCAAAATACAGAATATGTTACGTAAAAATAACAGAGTATCCCATTGCCCATTTATACCATGATTACTATATCGTTAACACGATAAAATCATAAACTAACCGTGAACTATAAAAGGGAATTCACCAAGATTGTAAAACTATAGAATGTGCACTTCAAATATAACAAATAAGTATAGAGAAAATTCAAAGTATCAATGTGGGTTTATGATATCACATCCGGACCGCCCGGCAGGTTTGCTTTTATAAATATTCTATTTTATTCCTTGATATATTTCTATGAATTGCAGCTTCTTAATGAGATACGGCTACAGACCAACTCTGTCAGCCACAATACCAAACGTAAATAATTATGTTCAATAGTTAAACGTATTTGTATTTATTTGTGATACTTCTTTAATAATTCATACATTGTATTTTTTCAGCTGGTCTACACCTTTTTCGTTTAATGATGTTATTTGATTTGCCCCTTCTGTTACCCCGTGTCCTTCTATTACTTGATTTGATTCGATTTTATTTTATTTATTGGTTTCTGCATCTTTTTTCTTTTTTTCATCATACATTTTCATTAACCTAATATGGTTTGATACAATATTTCAAGTGTTTATAATTTTATACAGATAATAAACGATATTAAACAAATATATTGAATTTAAACAAATATATTGAATTTAAACAAATATATTGAATGCATAATTAACATACATTAATTATTATACGTGCATTCTCACTATATGTACTATCATTCTTATTTGTTGCTTTATCTCTGACGTCATTCCTGGATGTATCTCTTTGATTTGCAGCTCATAAATTAATGAGGGTCTGCAAAAAATGAAACCTCTTTAATTTGTTCATATAATCGATGTCTTTATATTATTTCATGTTAGTTTTCTTTCGTCTTATTATGTAGTCGTATGTATCTCCATGAATTAAATTATGCCGATTATTCTTGATTGTATGAATCAGATGTGAATAAGAATAGCACATATACGGTCTCTCGCACACCCACACTCACCCACACACATTCGAGAAACGGTGAGAGTACTTTACAGGCGATCGGCTACAGACAAAAGTTATCAGCCACAAGGTCAAAATAATGTGAATGTGTTCAATAGTTAACTTCAAATGTATTTATTTAGACATGTCAGAAATACACTCCAATCAACGGGAAGTTGTACAAAATATAGATGATCTTGATTATGTAATATCTTGTAAATAGTAAGTTAATTAATTGTCAAAGTTTTCATTAAAGAGAAGTTATAAACATGAAAGACCTTTTCGTTTATGGTATTGCTAAACTGCACGCACATGGAACAACCATAAACCCAGATTTTCTATAAAAGCAAATTATATCTAGTATGAGATATGTAGTGAGTCGGATCAATAAATATTTGCATACAAATAAACGAAATGTGTATTGCCACGTGGCAAGACGACCCATGATAAAGAATGGTACCATATCTCCATCGGAATGTATCACTGATCACCATGAGCTCCTTTGCATATATTTGAATACAGTCTCGACATTATTATCATATGTGTTACAACAAGCGCGGATCCACGGGGGGGGGGGGGGGGGGAAAGAAGACAACAAAAATTCGGGGTAAAATACAACAAATCAATTATGCATACTACCCCCCCCCCCCACCCCCCCCCCCCCCCCCCCACTGAGCGAAAAAAAATGGTAGGCTCGATTATCACATTTTCGAGGTCAAATACGAAAAAAAAAATATGATGACTATACCTATACCCCCCCCCCCCCCCCCCCCCCCCACTGAGCGAGATATTGGTCGGCATGATTTTCACATTGTGGAGGTCAAATACGAGAAAAAAATTATGATCACTACCCCCCCCCCCCCCCCCCCCCCCCCCACTGAGCGAGATATTGGTAGGCGCGATTTTCACATTTTAGGCCCCCCCTATCGGCAAATCCTGGATCCGCCCCTGTGTTACAATATACAAACAAAAAGATCCACGATAAAGAATTGTATCATATCTCCTCAAGAATGAATCACGAGTCAACATGAGCTCTTTCGCTGAGACATGAACATAATCTTTGCATTATTGTTACATGTGCTACAATGATAAAGCAAGAAGATCCACAATACAGAATGTTGTGTTGTACGATGCGCAGTCATAAATGGCGCCTTTAATGGTTCAAACAGAAAAGGAAACTTGACATTCTTTTAACTTCTCTATCTCTAAAAATGATTAGCTTTCCCGCTTGTTGGGATAGAGATGTGAACATCTGTCGGCACTTATGGGAATCAGAAAGTCCATTTCTTTTTTTCTTTGTAGAAAATGAGCAAATCTGGTTAATTTTCTTGCTACAGTGTAGTTGTACAATTTCAGCTACATTGTCAGAGAGAGAGAGAGAGAGAGAGGGAGAGAGGCAGAACGACATGTACACTATTATTATTAACAAAAAGACTAGCAGAGGGGTATGGAGAGAGAGAGAGGGGGCCAGAAAGACAGGTACAATGTTTTTTTTTTGTCGTTACATAATTGGAAGAAAGACAGGCAGAGGGGAGGTAGATAGAGAGAGAGAGAGAGAGGGAGAGAGAGAGAGAGGCAGACAGACAGGTACAATATTATTACTTGCAGAAAGACAGGCAGAGAGAGAGAGAGAGAGAGAGAGGCAGACAGACAGGTACAATATTATTACTTGCAGAAAGACAGGCAGAGAGAGAGAGAGAGAGAGGCAGACAGACAGGTACAATAATTATTACTTGCAGAAAGACAGGCAAAGAGAGAGAGAGAGAGGCAGACAGACAGGTACAATATTATTACTTGCAGAAAGACAGGCAGATAGAGAGAGAGAGAGAGAGAGAGGGAGAGAGAGAGAGAGGCAGACAGACAGGTACAATGTTATTACTTGCAGAAAGGCAGGCAAAGAGAGAGAGAGAGAGGCAGACAGACAGGTACAATATTATTACTAGCAGAAAGACAGGCAGAGAGAGAGAGAGAGAGAGGCAGACAGACAGGTACAATGTTATTACTTGCAGAAAGACAGGCAGAGAGAGAGAGAGAGGCAGACAGACAGGTACAATATTATTACTTGCAGAAAGACAGGCAGAGAGAGAGAGAGAGGCAGACAGACAGGTACAATATTATTACTTGCAGAAAGACAGGCAGTGAGAGAGAGAGAGAGAGGCAGACAGACAGGTACAATATTATTACTTGCAGAAAGACAGGCAGAGAGAGAGAGAGAGAGAGGCAGACAGACAGGTACAATGTTATTACTTGCAGAAAGACAGGCAGATCGATCGAGAGAGAGAGAGAGGCAGACAGACAGGTATTGCAGAAAGACAGGCAGAGAGAGAGAGAGAGGCAGACAGACAGGTACAATATTATTACTTGCAGAAAGACAGGCAGAGAGAGAGAGAGAGGCAGACAGACAGGTACAATGTTATTACTTGCAGAAAGACAGGCAGAGAGAGAGAGAGAGGCAGACAGACAGGTACAATATTATTACTTGCAGAAAGACAGGCAGTGAGAGAGAGAGAGAGAGGCAGACAGACAGGTACAATATTATTACTTGCAGAAAGACAGGCAGAGAGAGAGAGAGAGAGAGAGGCAGACAGACAGGTACAATGTTATTACTTGCAGAAAGACAGGCAGAGAGAGAGAGAGACAGACAGACAGGTACAATAATTATTACTTGCAGAAAGACAGGCAGAGAGAGAGAGAGAGGCAGACAGACAGGTACAATATTATTACTTGCAGAAAGACAGGCAGAGAGAGAGAGAGAGAGAGGCAGACAGACAGGTACAATGTTATTACTTGCAGAAAGACAGGCAGAGAGAGAGAGAGAGGCAGACAGACAGGTACAATGTTATTACTTGCAGAAAGACAGGCAGAGAGAGAGAGAGAGGCAGACAGACAGGTACAATATTATTACTTGCAGAAAGACAGGCAGAGAGAGAGAGAGAGAGAGGCAGACAGACAGGTACAATGTTATTACTTGCAGAAAGACAGGCAGATCGATCGAGAGAGAGAGAGAGAGGCAGACAGACAGGTACAATATTATTACTTGCAGAAAGACAGGCAGAGAGAGAGAGAGAGGCAGACAGACAGGTACAATATTATTACTTGCAGAAAGACAGGCAAAGAGAGAGAGAGAGAGAGAGAGGCAGACAGACAGGTACAATGTTATTACTTGCAGAAAGGCAGGCAAAGAGAGAGAGAGAGAGGCAGACAGACAGGTACAATGTTATTACTTGCAGAAAGACAGGCAGAGAGAGAGAGAGAGGCAGACAGACAGGTACAATATTATTACTTGCAGAAAGACAGGCAGAGAGAGAGAGAGAGGCAGACAGACAGGTACAATATTACCACTTGCTTAAAGACAGGCAGAGATTCACACAGGTAGAGGGGGGGGGAGAGAGAGAGAAAGAGGCAACAGGACAGGTACAATATTATTACTTGCAGAAAGACAGGCAGAGAGAGAGAGACAGACAGACAGGTACAATAATTATTACTTGCAGAAAGACAGGCAGAGAGAGAGAGAGAGGCAGACAGACAGGTACAATATTATTACTTGCAGAAAGACAGGCAGAGAGAGAGAGAGAGAGAGAGGCAGACAGACAGGTACAATGTTATTACTTGCAGAAAGACAGGCAGATCGATCGAGAGAGAGAGAGAGGCAGACAGACAGGTACAATATTATTACTTGCAGAAAGACAGGCAGAGAGAGAGAGAGAGGCAGACAGACAGGTACAATATTATTACTTGCAGAAAGACAGGCAGAGAGAGAGAGAGAGGCAGACAGACAGGTACAATATTACCACTTGCTTAAAGACAGGCAGAGATTCACACAGGTAGAGGGGTGGAGAGAGAGAGAGAGAGAGAGAGAGGGGGTGGGGGGGGAGAGAGAGAGAAAGAGGCAACAGGACAGGTACAATATTATTACTTGCCGAAAGACAGGCAGAGATTCACGCAGGCAGAGGGGTGGAGAGAGAGAGAGAGAGAGACCGAATGGGACAGGTCCAAAGTCCAAGTTCATCGTGGCGTTATACTAATAGTCAATTGCCAAAGGGGTAAACAGCAGCCAAAAATATATTCCTTTTTGTGAAAAGAAAAGAAAATACGAAACAAAAAACGATACATTTCCCCCGCATTGTGCATTCAACTTTTGTAATAATACGTGTCACTTTGGGAGTCGTCGGTTTTTTACTTGACTGTGTGCAGGGCTATCATGTGTGCTCGTTTGTAAGACATTCATGGCTGTCTACCATAATACAAGCCACCTTAGTTTGATTTGTTTCCCAACTGGTTTTTAATCATTACATTTCGATTTCAAACTCAAGCGTTGGTTCTTTCGATGTGTAGAGCGTGACAGATCGAGAACCATGACAGCTCAAGACAAAGTTAGACTAGCCTGCGGTATTTGTTTTATTCTAGCTCTTGGACAAGCTATCTTCTTGCTGTCAAGAGGACACAAGCACCACCATGATGTTCAAGCACTAGTCGGTAAGTTATTCATTATGTTCATGGTTATAGGGGAGGAAGGGGGAGGGGGCTCCAGCGAATGCGCCGAAGCTTAAACATTACCAACACGAGTGTCCACAGAATCTCCATGGGCAATTTATCTCTACATGCATGTTTGTGTTTCACAATGTAGGAAAATCAAGCGTTGGCAAATATGTTATTCTGTAAAGCTACATGGTTTTAAAAGGTATGATATTTTTTCTCACCATCCCCCTCTCTCTTTCACCCACACTCACACGCACGCGTTCTCCCCCTCTCCCTCTTATGACACCCTAGGGTAGGCTGATGTTATACTGAACAATCATTATAATATAAGACATATAATTCAAAAGAAGAAAAAGAGAGAGAGAGAGAGAGAGAGGGGGAGGGAAAGATATATATATATATATATATATAGAGAGAGAGAGAGAGAGAGAGAGAGAGAGAATGAGTGGAAGGGGGTGGGTGAAAGAAAGAGAGACCCTGATCCTTGTATTTCATTGCTGTATACCATGTATTTCCATGCATTATTCTTAATGGCCACTATGCTTTTACGGCTTTTGTTACCCTTTAAAAATACTTTTTTTGAAACAATGTTTTCAAATTGTTATTTTCCAGGAAAATAACATATAAACATTAAGTAAATACAAACAGTTGAATATGAAAATAAAAGCACACGGTCATGAGGTAAGATGTATTAAAGTAAAATTTGAAAGTGAAAAACGGAAAAAGGAACACAATAAGCTTGTTTCAGCTTGTATGCATCAGGTGCGCATATCCTGGGTCTACCATGTTTTCCTTTGACCCTGTTTCGATGTCCACGCATTACTCAACACGCCAAGACATCTATCATTGTATGGACAGCGAAATAACACCTTAATATGATGTCCATACGATGTGACAAATCTCGGCGAGTTAAGAAACGCACGATCAGATGAGATGTTCCACTATACGGTTGTCAGTTGATAAAAGATCTTACAAGTACATTAAACGTAGATCAATAACCACAGATGATCTTGAATCCATCTATTCTCCTTTTTTATCTTTACATATTAGGTTTGGGGCTAGGAATGACGATAAGTGCCGCTCTATTTACATTCACCATGTGCTCTCATCACTGCAGTCCGTTCATTTCTATCAAAGTACTCGTTCTGAAGTATGCCTTTCATTGGCTTCTTTGGTTCTTGAAACGGAAGCACTGGCATGCCTTCCAAAAGAGCAACGAGGATTGTACGAAAGCCCAGTCCGAGTTCCTCTTGAAGACAATCCGCAAACACCAAGACACCGCGTACGGGAAGGACTTCAACTTGAAGGAGATATCCTCTGTAGAAGACTTCCTCAAGAAACATCCTCTGACAACCTACGACCATTACCGAAAATACATCAAACGAGTAGCTAAGGGCGAGCAAGGAGTCATGTTCCACACAAAACCCAGTGTCCTTGGTAAGACGTCAGGGACGACAGGTTTGGCCAAAGTGTTTCCGGTTAGTGAAGAATACATGAATAACATTACTCTGAGAGGAAATGCCGTGACGTCAGCCCTTCGAAATCAGGCTGGCATTGCAGATCCCAAACCACTACAAATGACGTGTTCGCTTTTAGTACATAGTGCTGTAGGTTTCACGGAAGGAGGCACCCCAGTTGGATCGGTGACCATGTTCATGATGTCAGATGCCATCAGGGAGATTCTCTTCTGTACGCCACCACTTGGTGCAAGCATAGTGCACGAGCCAACTTCTATGTACATCCACGCCCTCTTCGCGCTTCGAGATGAACACCTTGGTAGCATCTGGTCCCCCTTCGCCTCCTCCCTCTTCATCTTCTTCCGTTTCCTGGAGGTATCCTGGAACATGCTGGTGCAGGATATCCGCAGCGGTTCCATCTCTGAAAAGCTACCGTCACTGTCTCCCAGGGATCGAGAAGAACTCAATAGATTCCTCTACCCAATGCCCGATCGAGCCAATGAGATAGAGAGACAGTTCCGTATGGGGTTCGACAACATTGTGTCAAGGTTGTGGCCGAGAATGCCGGTATTGTACGGTGTTACATCAGGTTCCATGCAGCCATTTGTACAACGTCTCAAGAAGTACAGTGGAGGTGAGTTCCTATGATCTCCATTAAGAAATGTCTCGAATTCTGATAAGGCAATAGAACCAGGAGATACATAATTGCAGTACCCCGGAGAACTTTGTTGTTGTTGTTGTTGATTACAAATTCATTTGATGCATTCTACAGTGCGTCCCAGAAAAAACGAAACCGAGAATTATCGATGTTTTATCATAACTTAATCACAATTATTATTAATAAATGACGCATATTTTTAAAGCTTAGATCCTCCTCTTTCATTTGATGCAAATCATTATGATGCATATTTCACACATGAGTAATTAAAAACAATTTGAAGAGAGGGTACCGAAAAGTAATTTGGTGGGCGGTATCTAAATTTCAAAGAGAAAATCACATTTCGAGAAAGTTCATTTTCTGCCCTTTCATAATTATGACACCTCACTCAAGAAAAGTGAGCCAGGAATAACAAAGTTCTGTTTGTTTAAAGTAATGCTTGCATTTCCATAATTTGATCAAACGAATTCGTTTTCACGTTTGAAGAAAAAAATTAGCTCCATTTCGTTGACGATAAACCATACAGTCTTTCGTTTTCTTTGTGCATGTCTGATCGTCAACGATTGTGATTTTCTCTTTGAAATTCAGATACCGCCCGACAAATAACTTTTTGGTATACCCTCTCTTCAAATTGTTTTAAATCACTCGTGCGTGAAATATGCATCATATGAGTTGCATCAAAATAAAGAAGAGGATCTAAGCTTTACAAATACGTGTCATTTATCAATTATACTTGTGATTAAGTTATGATAAAACATAGATAATTCTCGGTTTTGTTTTTTCTGGGACGCACTGTATAGGTGCCATAATGGTTGAACGATCACCTCGTCATTATATTTGCTCCGAATGACAACATGATGTAAGAAAAAACATGACTTGTTGTATTACAATTTTACAACAGCCTTTTCAGTGGACATGCCTCTCCCGATCCCCGCGTTGAAAAAAGGTACTCAATCTCTCTATGATGAGCATGTAATGATGAGGAAAAATGCGTTAAAACAAAAATCCTGTCTTATGTTTCATTTCAAGGACTTATATTCCCGTTACGCATTGTATACGTAAAAAGAAATATACGCATGTAAATTCACGAGGGGTCTTCAAAATGTAAATCACAACATAAAAACTGGACAAATAGTATACCAGAGCTTTACAACTGATCAGCAACAATTCATTCACAGATTTGAAAATCCTGTCGGGTTTCTATATTTCTACTGAGGGCCTTGTTGGATACGCATGTGAGTTCCCGGATGACGGACAGACGAAATACGTGTGCGTAGCAGACGGTATATTCTGTGAATTTATACCTGCTGATTACTGGTTAGTTATATGAAATTTAATTATTTTGATATAAATCAAAAGAATTTCAGGCAAATGGCAGAACAAAATAATGATAAAGTACATGGCAAATATGGTAATAATAATACTACATCTGCTACTACTTATCATCATCAATAGTGATCTGTCAATTTATGACAGGTTCAGTGACCCATTCAAAATTCTATATTAGTGTCTCTCCAAGTTCCTCGGTCTTGAGCCAACCGTTTCATCGTTTCATACCCTGTTGCTCCACATTGTGTGATTACATCGTCTAGAAAGCCTTTACGAGGTCTTCCCCTCTTCTTCTTTCCATGAATACGACCTTGTTCTATGACTCTGAGCATCAAGCCCTCATCATGCCGCATTATATGTCCAAGCCATTTCTTCTGTCTCTCTCTAATCGTTTGAATCAGCACCCGCCTTTCTTGAGCTCGATGCAACACCTCTTCATTCGAAACTCTGTCCCACCAAGACACACCTAGTAATTTGCGCCAGCACCACATTTCGACTGCCTCCAATCGCTGCATGTCCTTTTTACTATACACTACTAATAATAATGCCATTAAATCGCATAAAAGAAAAAGTCTGGACCAACTTCTAACATTATAATTATGAAATTAAAACAAAGAAACCCGAAGACAAGATTCTCTCCTAATTCACCTCTATTAAGAATATTTTTCCTCTTTTGACTCCTTGCTCTTCGATGCTTTCATCTATCTTAAATTTTATCCTGATATAATCAGAATAAGATATATGTCATGATAATTATATTCGAATATTATGTATATAGGCCTATATAATGAAATAATAAACTTTTCTGCTTTATATTAGGCTCCATGTTACTTACACCACACTATATATACATTACAAGCAAGCAAATTTGAAAAGTTCAACTATAATATTTCACTGATACGTATTGGTTTTTATGTTTAATGAGAGAAGATCTTGGTCTCATGAATAGTACTCTGTTGCGTGGTGATATTTTCTGAATGAACTAGAGCATAACAAATCACTTTGTTGATTTTTGTGCCAATAACGACTTTCTTTTGAACATTGTTAAAGCCAATCTTCACTTCTGGCGCAGCGAATTCTAGATTTGTGTAGGTTGTCTTTCCCGATTGTTGGGATAGAGACGTTTTATGTAAAGCGAAGATTGGAAAATCTTATTACTTTTTCTTCCTAACTAATTTAGAATTTCAGCTACATTGTAAGTTAATTTGGCCTTCACTCCTCTCCATTCAAAAGGACCCAGCAACGCCCTAGCTGAAATCCCAGTGGAGCTGCATTTGGACACTCACTGACTTTATTATGTCGGATTTATCGTAATAATAGGGCTAATTTGGTGTTCATTCATAATAGATGCACCAAATTTATTTTAAAAAGAGCACTTTAAATGTCAAAGTCCTTCCCCCCAAACAAAAAACAAAAATCGCGACTGACGCACAACCAACAATACTCTTATTCATAAGTAATGACAATGATATTGATTCATGTGTAATGTATCGTTACTGGTTACGCTGTTTTGCACATGATGTAAGAGAATCTGTCGGTTCAGTTCAGTTAAATGTAATTCCCAAATCATAGAAAGACAGACACATTTGAGGGGATTGCGTGCAGGAAAGTATAAGGCCAAATATTGCTGTTGAAACAAACAAGCAAATTTGAAATATAATGTGTACAACAAAGTTCAACTGTAATATTTTCACTGATATACGTATAGTTGTTCATGGTTGATAAGAGAAGAATTAGGTCTCATATAGTCTAGCTCTCGTCTTTGAGAAAGAAAAACGATAAAACAGTGAGGTTTAATTCGGTCGCATAGACAGTAAACATTAAATGTAATATTTTTCACTGTGTAGTATGGTTGCTAATGGTTACTGAGAGAAGAGTTCCGTCTCGTGGACCATGTTGCACCTAGTCTAGGTCTAGTCTATTAGTATTAGAAAGAATCGAATAATAACACATCCAGTTCAGATTAAACTTGGGTTAAATTGACTTAGATGTTCTCAATAGGGGCATTCATACGCGGAGCAATTGGAGAGATTTAAATACCGTCACTGAGAAATGATTTTATTCAGTTCAAATCTTTACAATTTATTGTTTGACTCGGCAGTGAGGATGAAAACCCAGGTACTCTGTTGATGGATGAGGTACGAGAAGGAGAATGCTACGAGCTGGTCATTACCAATACAGATGGTCTCTATAGATACCGGATGGGTGATGTCGTCCTCATCACAGGATTCTACAATACCACGCCCATCTTCCAGTTCCAATATAGGTAATGAAGGTTATAGGTTCGAAACCCGTTTCAGTTAATATAATGTAATACAGTCAAACCTGCTTTAGTGACCACCTGTCTACAAAAACCACCAGTCTACAAAGGCAACATTTGTTGTTTCCCTTGAAAAAGGTTTCTCATTGAATCATGTACTAAAGAAACCTGTCTACAAAGACCAACTGTCTACAAAAGCCACTTTTTGTGTTTCCCTTGGGTGGTCGCTATAGACAGGTTTGACTGTATTGGGATTTTTCCGACTACACGGACGACCATTTTTTTTCATGGACGGGGAGGCGAGGGATCATAGATATTTTCTGTAAAAAAACTACAATAATTATAGACATCTTCACTGTAAAAAAAAAATGTGTTCATTGGTAATTTTTACGTATTTTTTCCATGTAGAATTTACTTGAAAACATTAGTTTTGCCACTTACGCACTAAATTTAAGTCTTGCTAACTCAAACTTTCAATTTAGTAGAACATACGTGGAATATTTAAGTAAAATCAAATACATAAGAACTTTAAGTAATTTCAGCTTGTATTAATTTAGTAATTTTAACTCAAAATCAGAAATTATACGTATTACTCAAACAATTTATGTTGATTATTCTTATCTTTTTAAAGTAAGGACCGATGCAGTGCGTAATAGAAATATTTACATAATTTATGAATATTCATTAAGACCAAATTAAACTCTTTTTTAAATAAAACAATTCTTTTTTTGTGGTTGAATGAAAATTTAAGGACTTTAAAACATTTACTAATTCATTTAACATGGCTAAGCAAAGACAAGACAATTTTTAATTCTTACCCAGTTCAAAACAAATCAAAACTTGATATTTCAGGAAATTGTCAACCAATTTTCCTTTTAAGATGCTACGATCAAGTATATATAACATTTGGAGCCTTTCAATAATGTGTCGAATTGAAGCGTATGTGTTAGTGATTAGTGATTAATCTTAAATAGAAGTAGTGAATGATTAGTGGATGTTACTTGTTAGATTAGATGGGTACCAAATCGTACAATATGTAATCCTATCAAATTTTTTTTTAATTATCTAAAATGATTACAATACTTAAATTATTTACGTTAATGTAACTCGATTTAACTGAGTAAAAGTTTATTCAGCAAACTAAGTAAATTCTACTTAAGATGCCGTAGGTAATATTTACTTAATAAAAATAAGGCAATTCTTTTCCTCAATTTTATTGAGTTCGACTATTATTTTTTTACAGTGTTGGCCCGAATTCACAAAGGAGGTTTGTCGACAAACCGAGGTTTATTTACGTCATAATGACGCGTTTTTACGCGTTTTTTACAAACCTGGTTTGTAAAAAACAAAAGGAGGTTTGTGGAAACAAAAGGAGGTTTGTCGACAAACCTCCTTTGTGAATTCGGGCCATTTGGCTTGTTTGTTGAAAATTTAGCGTAACCCTGTCGGCATATCTGAAAATTTAAGGTACTTTTTTTTTTCTTTAGAATTTTTTCGGCTAACCTTGCGTCCAATTTTGTTACTGCAATTTCCGCATTCAGAAAGACTAGCAGCATGCCTGGTATTTATGACAGTTTGTTCAACTATTTTTGTTTTAGTTAATTGATGTTGATATTGATAAAAAATATTGGTATTCATTTGAACAGGAACGGAGAACTGCTGAGTCTGTGTGCGGAGAAAACATCTGAGGTGGCCGTGACCAAAGCTCTGGAGGAGACAGCCGAGAAATGGGACGATGTTGAGATTGCGCAGTACGTGTGCGCAGAGAGTCCTCTCTACGATGAGGCAAGAGGTAAGAATGTTGAAGATTGGTAAATATAGATAGATAGATGTATAGCAAGATAGAGGGACATATAGACAGATAGAGGGATAGATGGATAGAGAGAAAGATTGATAGATAGGTAAATATATTTACAGTACGTGTGCGCAGAGAGTCCTCTCTACGATGAGGCAAGAGGTAAGAATGTTGAAGATTGGCAAAGATAGATAGATAGATGTGTAGTTAGATAGATGGACATATAGACAGATAGAGGGATAGAGGGATAGAGAGAAAAATTGATAGATAGGTAAATATATTTTACAGTACGTTTGTGCAGAGAGTCCTCTCTACGATGAGGCAAGAGGTAAGCATGTTGAAGATGGGTAAATATAGATAGACAGGCAGATGAATAGATAGATAAATAGATAGAGGGATAGAGAGAAAGATTGATAAATAGGTAATTAGAGAGAGATTGCGCAGTATACGTGTGCGCAGAGAGCCCAGCTCTTAACGATGAGGCAAGCTAGAGGTAAGATGTTGAAGATTGGTAAAGATAGATAGATAATTATATATGGGGAGGGATAGAGAGAAAGATTGATAGATTGATAGATAGGTAAGTAGAGAGAGGCAAAAAAAAGAGTGGTATGTAGGGAGAGGGGAGAAGGAAAGGGAGAGAGAGAGAGAACGAAAGATGGAAAGAAAAGTACGCTCTTAGACGGAAAGAATAATGATAACAATAAGTCATTCACGCATACGATGTGTATACATGTATCTGCCAATGAATAATCGAAAAGCGAGGTGATCTATTTTGCATGAATTTGTATTCTTATATCTTATATCGAGTATGTTATTCATTACAAAACTTCATTATTACAGTAACATTATAGTGTAGAATTTTTTTTTCTCTCTTTCTTCTTTTTCTCACAGTTCTGGAAACTGAAAACTTTTTTGTTTAATAAGAGATGCCATCAGTGACCCCGTCACGAAATTGTGCCCATACGCCTTTATAACCATGATATCATTACCTTTACTATGTTTCTCCTTTCGTTAAATTTCTCTAATATTTTTCCTATAGGCACGAATGAAGACTTGAGTGCAAACATTCTTTATTACGTCATCTTCGTAGAGCTTTCAGCTTCCACGGACTCACTGCTAACATCGGTTCGCGATGTACAGAAGAAGGTATGACAAAATAATGGTCAACATATTCCATAGTCATCGCAGAAACATATTTTGAGGGTGATACTTAAATCGGAAATAAGCAATTGTACAATATTGTGTGTCGGGCAATAAGCGAAATAGTACTTTTCTAATTTAAACAATGACTATATGTGAAAATCAGTACATTCGATTCACAACTGCTGTTTTCCATTGCCCTTCTTTCTTTTCGATGACTTCATATATATTTGTTTATTATATAGGTTTCATATCGGGAATAAGCTTTTTGTTTGACTTCTACTTTATGTAATCTGTGCACTGAGTGTGTCGATAGCTAGGTCTATAAACATTTTCGTTATACATATTTTAACAAATCGGAGAGATGATATAATGAATCGTGTGTAATTCGTTGTTATTCCGTTGGAAAACAAGTTACAATCAAGACTTGTATGTAAAATGTATAAGGTTAGCGAACCATTACATTGTTTTGGCGCTCTCACAATAATCATTATCCAAAAATTGTTGTTGTTGTAATGATGAGCCTCTTAATTAACTGTAAGAGATTCTTGAAATTTGACCCTTTTCACCCCCCCTCTCCTCCCCCCCCCCCCTCTCCTCCCCCCTCCCCTCCCCCTCTTGCAGTTTGAGGCTGAGTTTGACGCTAACCTTAGGAGCTTCTCGGAGTCTTATGACAAGTGCAGGGAGAAGAGCAAGCTGGGTCCTCCCCGCGTCGTCTTCCTCGATCGCCACGCCTTCTCCCACTTCAGGGGGTACCTCCTGGAGACGTCAACAGCATCTGCGGGACAATTCAAGATTCCCAAGAAACTTCGCGAGCTAAGGTGGATCCAACTCTTCCTGAGCCACGAGATCAAGACCGTTTCCGTCGATGATAAGGTGGAGGATAAGGTGGAGGATAAGGTCGATGATAAGGCCGAGGATGAGGTCGAGGACTTGTCCAAAGTTACTGGTGATGATCTTGTCTAGCTACAAAACAATGTTTCAGGGAAGAACTCACTGGATTCATTGTCAGAAAGTACTATTTGTTATGTTACCAACAATATTGTTTATATTTATATGGAATACAGAAGAAAGTAAATCATATCAAATTAAATCGAATCAAGCAATCTATTTTATGTCCAATATTGTTGCAATTAATTATATCTTACTATTTTATATCTATCTGAAACATGAACATAATCGTAGGTTTCTACTGTAGAGTTATGATTGGTTGCAGGAGATACGATTAATTTGATGCTGGCGCAATGCAACGTTACATTGGAGAAGTTATTCTACTTTTCTTGAGTTATGATATAAACACTGACAGGGATGCCAAAAATCTATGTTTCTTCATTACAAGGCCCTTTTACACTTTCACGGATCGCATCACGGATCATCCCGGATCGTCGCTCCGGGATCATCCGTGTTATCTCCGGCATTACCGTGTATACACCGGGGAGGCATCCGGCGTGATCCTTGGCGTACCGGCATATCGGGGGAAAAATTAAGCTTGCTTAATTTTTCATCCCGGAGTTCACGGATGAAACAATCCGTCCTCTACCCTGTAGGCACCGTGTACCTTCGTGTAGCCGCCGAATACATCCGGGACAGTCCGTGTAGACACCGGGAGGTCCGTATTAACACCGGTTTCATCCGGGTTTGAAATTCCGTATATCAAATGAGCGCCTACAAGCTCAAGTCACCCGTCAACATTCCGGAGATATCCCAATAGACAACGTACACCTCCGTGTAAGGACCGTAAAAGTACCCAGTAGCCTCCGTGCTCTTCCTTGAAATCCGTGTTAGCTCCGTATGCGTTTCCGGCGTGGTCCGCGTTGCAGCCTTGTCTGTCCGTTTAGACACCGTACTTGCCGTGTATACACCCAGTTCGGAACGTATCCACACCGGCATCGAGAAGAAATCGTGGTGTCGCACGCCGGAACACCCCGGATTAAGATCCGGGATGATCCGTGATGCGATCCGTGAAAGTGTAAAAGGGCCTTAAGAGCTTTCTACAAGATAGTCGTAGATTTTGTTTTTAAGGTGGTAAATCGGGGCACTGGGTTTAGTGGGTGTAGAGGATGGCTTTATTTGAGTGGAACATTACTATATTCAAAGTAAACTTTGTTCACTAATTGTAAAACAGCATCTGAGGAACAGCAGGAACTAATACTTCAACAAGCTCTGCTTATGGTTAGTTCCTCTTTTCTCGTGCTATTTCTATTATATTTGTCGTTTCATTGTATATTTTTTTGTAATATACTTAATCATTGTATTATGTTTTGCATGAGAAATAAAATCATTTGAATAAAAAAAAAAAAAAACATATTGCCATGCACGGGGGCCGGTAGTAAATATTTTTTTAGAATTGGGTCTAGAAGAAGAAAAAATCTCTTAATCAGGAGGAAATGTTTAAGAAACTTTTTGATATATAAAAAGGGAGAGGAAGAGAATAATAAAGACACAAACCTGATGAAAATCGCACCACAATGGCGAATTTTGTAACAAAATTGAAGCTTTGTAGAAGCAAACTTTCATAACTTGGCCGTGTTTTGACCTCCCCCCCTCTCGCTTCATACGCCTATGCTCCATAATGCTTCAGATTGACAAGCATAATATATAACACACTTTAGAGCCCGACATTGGTTAACTAATTTACCTTACCTAGTGATAAAAAGTTTTCTGCATTATATTGTTTGCCACACCGTCTGCCATAGCTATGCTTTTAGAGAATTTCCCCCTGATATATTAAGTTACATTTCACGAGGTCCCCTATCCCTTTTCCTTCTTTGTCTGATATATACCTTAATTTATGATCGTCAAATTAAGTTGTTTTATCTGTAAACATCGTTTGTTAATTATGTTTTTATTATTGTTGACGGACATTGTTAGACCAAGGTTCGATTTCAAGTACTCTATGCCTTATGTCGTATATACATTCATGTGCATTATAAATAAAATATTCATTAAAATGTGTAAGTTTGATATTCATATAGATACATAATTATGTTCAGTTGTGCGCATGTCGAACCACAAATAATATTAGTGCTCTTTTTATAAATTTTTAATCTACACACAAATGCGTGATACTCTTTCAATACAAATTAAAGATTTATTATAGAAATGGTTTGTTTCCTTATATCCTTTTTATAACGTTATATGGTACGGTATTGGGGTTGAAGAGACATCATATTAAATCGTACGTGATTGATTGAAACAGAACGATGTTTAGGCTGTCAGGTAAAAACGAAGAATGCAGACCGAATGACGAGATTGACGATTCGCAGACAAACTAAAGAGAGAGAGAGTCAAAAGAGAAGGGGAAAGGGGTGTTGCATAGACAGAAAGAGATATAGAGAGGGGGAAGGGTGGGAGAGAAGGAGAGAGAGAGGGGGAGGGGTGGGAGAGAGAGAGAGAGAGAGAGAGAGAGAGAGAGTGAGCGAGAGAGAGAGAGAGGGGAGAGAAAGAGAGGGGAAAGGAGGAAGGGAGGTTGAGAGAGAGAGGGAGAGAGAGATAGAGTGAGAGAGAGGGAGAGGGGGAGGGAGGGAGGGAGGGTGAGAGATAGGTATAGAGAGAGAGAGAGAGAGAGAGAGGGAGGGGGAGGGAGGGAGACAGGGAGAGAGATAGAGAGAGAGAGAGAGAGAGAGAGAGAGAGGGAAGGGGGGATGTGATACCGATAGCCTATATCTCATCACGTAGACCTACTCACCAAACATGGCTAATTAGTCTGTTATAAGTATGCACATGGGCATGTACACCACTTGATCTTTGGTATCATAATCTGAAAGGTAATTTTGTTAGTTTCAGTCATGACCTAAAAATCTGTAAATCATTAAAAAAAAATGATATCACCAAAATTAATAGCAAAAAGTCAATGTCTACAACATGGAGCATAATGCTGTATCTTCACAGGTGGAGTTACGAGAAGTTTCAAGATTCAAGTATACATCTCATAGAAATATTTTAAACAAATTTGTTTTTCATTTTGCAATGCAAGCCTCAGCATTTTCAAAACATGATATCGTTCACTCAGAGGCAAAAGAGCGAGAAGGGTAATAAAGTCTTTCTTCCCGACAACTTAGATCAATATCAAATATAAAGGCAACAATAGAACTATTTTAGCTGATTGGGGTGGAAACTTTGTTGTTGTTCATTATTGTTGAGATGTGTATACAGTGTGAGTCAAAAAAAACTTTACACCTAGAAAAATGCTAATAATTTTAAGAATCATTTATGAAAAGTAAATTATTATACACCATATGAAAGAGTGTTTCATCCCAAATCGTTTGGTACCATTTTTGGTGGTATTTGTTCACGCTTGGATAAATAGGAGGCATTGTTTGCGAGAGTGCAAAAATCGACTTGCGCCAAATAATGCTTATGTGATGTTTGAATAAAACAATTGGGATTTCGGTATTAATTCGGTCTTTGCAGATCCAAATAACATCCCTACCAAAATTAATCATGTCACACATATCAAAACACACACAGAGTCACACTCAATAAGTCACACAAACACACGCACACACTCGCATATACACACACACACACACACACTCGCATAGCAAATTTAGATGTGACAGTTTGGATCGGCCTTCTTGGAAATGGAAGTCTTCTTGGACCCTTCTTCTTTGAACAGACAGTGAATGGGGAGCGCTATCTAAGAATGATAGATGATAGTCCGTGGGCCAGAGGGGGCTACCGTGCACCCCCCCCTATGATCCTACTTTTTGGGTGTCATTTTGTTCATTGGGATCCATAATATAAGAAAAAAGATGTTCCCAAGAAAAAAACTCATTTGGACACTGTTTTTTTGCTCCTTATTTGAAGATATGTACAAATGTCAGTTTTTCGTGTTTTGCACACTTTCTTAGGGTTTGTGAATTATGTGCTTACATTTTACCCTGTTTCTCAGCAGATATAACTCTAATCTCCACCAAATTTATAAGAAATCTTTGTAAACTATACAACAATAGGTAGACAAAATTATTTTATTTTATTTTATTGTCTTCAATTGTTAATGACGTCATAAATTTGCATATATTTTGATATGCAAATTTCTGTCTCAAAACCTGTCAAAATCACCTGAAAGTTGTATTTTGTCTGCTATTATCATGAAAAAAGTTTTCAAACCCCCTAATTTGGTGTAAAATTATTCATTGATATGTTTTCTGATGTTTCCTGCAAACAAAATTCAGCCAACTCATGTAGACATTGTTTTTTCCCCATTATTTTGTATGTAAACATATCAGTTTTCCGTGTATTGTACATTTTCTTAGGGTTTGTGAATTATGTGCTTACACTTTACCCTGTTTCTCAGCTGATATAAGCCTAACCTCCATCAAATTAATACACAATCTTTGTAAATCATACAACAACATGTAGAAAAAATAATTTTAATTTATTTTATTGTCTTCAATTATTAATGACGTCATAAATTTGCATATATTTAATATGCAAATTTCTATCTCAAAACCTGTCAAAATCACCTGAAAGTTGTATTTTGTCTGCTATTATCATGAAATAAGTTTTCTAGCCCCCTAATTTGGTGTAATATTATTCATTGATATGGAATCTCAGAACACAATGTCTCTCTCCCATTCTGAGAAGTGAGCAGTTGGGCTTCTCCTTCTTTGATGAATATAATTTTTCCCATACAGCCTCTTAGCCATGTCGTGCTTACTCCAGACATCCAGAAGAACTTGAATAGGTTGTGTCTTATGCTCATCATTCGTTAGGAACTGCTTCCAGTCAGATGGTCTTTTGGTCTTGCCTCCTTTAATCATCATCTTCTCTGCACACCCACGCCGTGTCCGTTCACTTGACTTTCCAGAGTCTGGCTTGTACATGTCTGCGCTGAAGATGACATCACATTTGGACAACACTCCATTGTGAATTTTGATGCAAATATCGTGGAAGTATGCAGGCATCTCTTTTAGGTAGTAGAAAACAGCATTACCATCTTCCACTACCAAGGAATTGCCAGTGGTGGGAGGTTGCGAGTTCTCTACATCCTTACGGAGATAGTGTAGGCCCTTAAATGTAACTGTCTTAGCAAAGAATTTGTTTCAATGTTCCAATTGAGTAGAGAACAGGGATCAAAGAATTCCTGTAGATCAAGTTGGCTGCCTGAACTTTGTGCCTTTACAATCAGCTGGATAGCAATGTCCCCTTAATTGTTGCTTGTACTCTTTTACTTTTCGTTGGGATGTTTTAAGCTTGAATTTATTATTTGTCTCTGCCAAGGTTTGAGCTTCAGTTTCTTGATGGGGTCAGAGAACGATGTATTTTTCTCTAATCGCTCTTTGATGAACATCTCTTTCTGGTCTTTCCTGTGGTAATTGCATGCATGACATCTTTCTCAACCTCAGCTGGAACGCGGGTACCGGAAGAAAAAACATACAATCCATTCTTGTCATCAACATCAACATGATTGATGAAGCTTTTTACATCTGGTCATCTATGGCCCTTTTTTTAATACACATCCCTCACTTTTCCTCATCTGAGTTGGTTGTTGATCTCTGTGTTTACTTTCACTGTGAGCATCAAACGTCATATCTGCATATGTTCGAGCCCACCTCTGATATACACTGTAGTTCTCAATTATGCCAGAGACACCGACACCACTACCACCCCCACCGCAAGATTTGCCATGCTTCAGGATTATCTCCTCAATTGTCTTGTCGACAGCACATCGGTTCCCTGGAATGAGCGACCTGGCAACACTTATTGCACCTCTTTCGAGCAATGTCATGGCACCAGGAAGTGAATCTTCAATGTTTACTAAGAATACATCAAGGTAGGTCAGATATCGGGAGTAATTGTGACCAGGTCAGGCATAAGGAACAGGCAGTGCAAGTACAATGGACAGTCATTTTCTTTCACAGACCTGATCAATGAAAGATCAATCCAAACGCAATCAACATACGACATCAAAAATTGTGCCGTCTTCCCAAGAGATCCTCTTCGAATATCAGCTTTGAAGCTCTCATATGACTCTTTCAACGCCTTCAGATGTTCATTAGCCACAACCTCAGCAAGCCTCTCCTTGTTGGTGATCGAATTAGCTCTTAGAAGATATTCTTTGATTACTCAGCTATACCAACAAGTGCATCATCTTTTCCAGTCATTGACAGGAACTGTCTTGTGACAATGCAGACTCCTGTCGCAGTTCTTTCCTGTTATGACGTCTTTCATAGACCCAGAAGACATCAGACCAGCTTCCAAGAGGATATCTTCAAGTCCGGATCCTTCCATTTTCTTACCAAGCATCTTGGAGTATGCACAAATCAAATGGAAAGTGCCAATCAACACAATGTGTTTCTTGTAATTCTATGGATGACTCCAAATGAGAGGATATGCCTTCATGCAAACGCCCAAGTCAAATGTTGTTATGACATAGTCTTGGCCAACCTCGCGGCTTGCTTCTTCTGCAGCTCTCGGGCACTCTTGGATTGTATCGAATTCTGTTATTGGATATTTTATAACAGGATAGTAATCTATGGTAGTCACATTTGAAGGCACCTCCCATGTTACTGAGACAAATCCAGCCCAACCTGGAAGCTCTTGACCTGTCTCTCCACTATTTTTTCGGACAAGCATCCACGCAATATAATTTCTGGCACATTGTTTGAATGCTTTATATCGGTTGACATAGCAAGGTGGAAGAGGACCTTCATGTTCAATAGCCAAGGAACGTTCTTTGGTTCATTTACGCGCTTCCGAGGGTACTGTACTATTTGAAGATTCAACTGTCTCATTGTTAGAAATCTCCTGCAGCATAATCCCATGGGCTGTGTGGACAGAGCAAGAACCACTTAAGCTTGAGATGTATTGGTTGAAATCGTCAACGTCTGAATGGAAGACTGATGGCTCCACTGGATGGCGGACTACCTGTCTAGATAGAATACCGAAAGTCTACTGTAGCGCTTGTGCTATGGCAGATTCAAGCTCAAGTGAAAATTAATAGCTTTCTGAAAGAACAAGGCGATTCATGAATGTGATCAGTTGAGCACTGCGTAAGAGATGTCTCAGAGTCATCCATACCAGAATATGCTTGGACATTTTCCACTTTCTATTTGTGGCTGTCCTACATACATGTATAACATATATCTTGCCCAAGAGATATGACAAGTCTAGTCACTCTTTGTGACGGTCGAGATGGACTTCCAATCACAAATGGTTCAGAAACTTCTCTAGCTCAGTGGGAATATGGTCATCTATATACAGGCAATGGCTTCTGCGGTTGAGGGCCAGGTATTTCATCATCTAAAATGTAATCTACATAATTATGCTGGCAAATGCTTTCTTGTGGGCTACTTCCATTGTTCTCTGTTTAGCTACTTCATCGTACTTGTCACTTCTCCATTAATCTGGTTCTTAGTTCGTCACATATTTCTTCCGACAGTTCTTGTGATATCTTGCTTCTGCAGCAAACAGATAAACTTCAATGATTCTCAAAAGTAGGTTTTCATCACCAACTCTCTTCGCAACATCTACAACATTTTGCCACCCACCAAAATATAACATTGGTGACTTTCTGTTGTCCAAGAGCTTTTAACTTTGATTGATTTTGGGCCTTCCTTTTTACAAAAGATACAATCAGGATTGAAGATGACTTCATCAATTGACGATCTGGGTGGACGGGATGTTGAAGGTTCTGTGGCATCAGAAAAGACCTCTGACAGTCGATTGAGATTCTTGGTAAAAAGTTGGTAGCACTCCCGATGATAACCGTGCACATCTGAAATGTCTTCAAGAATGAGGATGCAAGCTTCTTCCATTGCTAATTGTGTCAAGTTAGTTGAAATTCGTGAAATTGCACCCCGTATACGTTTGATCATTCATTTGTATAAACAACAAACTATATTATAGCATATAATGGGATTAATGACCAACTGCTGAATAAGTTGGCTCTGTCTGATCCCCCCTCTTCAGGCTGATGCTATAAAAGGAAAAAAATGATGTATGTGGTAATATACTCTATTTGATTTAGTTTGATGTTAACAGGCTAGCCCCAATAGTAATTGAAATACTGCTTGTTGAGCTTTTGTTTTTTTAAACAGGAACTTTAATTGAATGTACATTATATATACAGAATGTATTCATCGTAATATGCGGGGGGAGGGGGGGGGGGGGACACAATTTGCAACATCAGATAACATATCAATGAATAATATTACACCAAATTAGGGGGCTAGAAAACTTATTTCATGATAATAGCAGACAAAATACAACTTTCAGGTGATTTTGACAGGTTTTGAGACAGAAATTTGCATATTAAATATATGCAAATTTATGACGTCATTAATAATTGAAGACAATAAAATAAATTAAAATTATTTTTTCTACATGTTGTTGTATGATTTACAAAGATTGTGTATTAATTTGATGGAGGTTAGACTCATATCTGCTGAGAAACAGGGTAAAGTGTAAGCACATGATTCACAAACCCTAAGAAAATGTACAATACAAGGAAAGCTGATATGTTTACATACAAAATAATGTGGGAAAAACAATGTCTACATGAGTTGGCTGAATTTTGTTTGCAGGAAACATCAGATAACATATCAATGAATAATTTTACACCAAGTTAGGGGGTTCGAAAACTTTTTTCATGATAATAGCAGACAAAATACAACTTTCAGGTGATTTTGACAGGTTTTGAGACAGAAATTTGCATATCAAAATATATGCAGATTTATGACGTCATTAATAATTGAAGACAATAAAATAAAATAAAATAATTTTGTCTACCTATTGTTGTATAGTTTACAAAGATTTCTTATAAATTTGGTGGAGATTAGAGTTATATCTGCTGAGAAACAGGGTAAAATGTAAGCACATAATTCACAAACCCTAAGAAAGTGTGCAAAACACGAAAAACTGACATTTGTACATATCTTCAAATAAGGAGCAAAAAAAAACAGTGTCCAAATGAGTTTTTTTCTTGGGAACATCTTTTTTCTTATATTATGGATCCCAATGAACAAAATGACACACAAAAAGTAGGATCATAGGGGGGGGGGTGCACGGTAGCCCCCTCTGGCCCACGGACTATGATCAGGTCGTCCCGGCTCTGAATCAGATGGCACGATTTAGGCGTCAGAGAAACGGTCCTTTCATGCACATTTGGTGGGCACAAGATGGTGCCCCTGCTCACAGGACAAGGATTGTGATGACCAGGTTGAGAGAACTCTTCGGGAACAGGATCATCGCTCTGAACGAACCTGTGGAGTGGCCACGTCGATCCCCGGACCTAACACCGCTTGATTTTTTCGTCTAGGGTTATCTCAAGTCTCGGGTGTACCAGAGCCCACCTGCGAACCTCAACGACCTACGAGAGAGGATCAGGCCGGATTGAGAGCGAAGCACTTGGGAGAGACAGGCGCATGCTTCGTCGAGTGTTTCAGGAGATGCTCCATCGCGCTAGAAAGTGCATCGAAAGGGACGGAGGTCATGTCGAGGAGTAGATGAACGGACAGTTACTTGCTGTTCACAAATGAAGCTTCAAAGGATCCATGATGATAAGCATTTGAATTAACATTATCATCATAATTATGATGATCGTTAACAATTTGAAGATCCAGTAAAAAATAAAGTATTTTACTCCAAATGAACACCATTATCATATGTTTGTGTGTGTGCGCGTGTGTGTGGGTGGGTGTGTTAGTGTGTGTGTTTCATATGTGCGTGTGCGTGTGTGTGTGTGTGACTTTGCTACTGAAAAAAGCATCTGCAATGCATCTCATTTCATACATTCAATTCATTCTCTCACTTTAAGACTTTGGCGCAATTCGATTTTTGCACTCTCGCAAACAATACCTCCTGTTCATCCAAGCGTGAACACATTCCACCTAAAAATGGTACCAAATGATTCAGGATTAAACACTCTTTCATATGATGTATAATACTTCACTGTTCATAAATTATTTTTTAAATTATTAGTAATTTCCTAGGTGTAAAGTTTTTTTTGACTCACACTGTATAGGAAAGAGAGCCTAGGCTCTAAAGATTCGACATTTTAAACCCAAACTTGTTTTAGGAGAGTGTGTGTTTATAATGTGCTAGGGGCGTTCCCCGGATTACCACTCATCAAGAAGGACTTCATTATTTTGTAAATATATTACCAATATCAAATACTTGATTAATTAAAAAGGAGATGTATGAATAAAGAATATACCCCTATGACCTCAAACCAAGTCGTTGGAAATAATAAATCAAACGATTACATTTAAAATAGAAACCATCAGTTTTAATTATGTCTATTTATCTTTCAGTTAATTTCGGTAATCTTATTTTTCTTTCTTCTTCTTCTTCTTCTTCTTTTCCTTCTTCTTCTTCTTCTTCTTCTTCTTCTTCTTCTTCTTCTTCCTCTTCTTCTTCTTCTTCTTCTTCTTCTTCTTCTTCTTCTTCTTCTCCTCCTTCGTTTTCTTATCCTCCTTCTTTTCCCCTTCCCCATTTCCTTCCCCTTTCCTTTTACCTGTTTATATGGAGGAAAATTGGCTTCACGTCCGAGACCTCGAATAAGAAGGAACGGCAAAATAATATAAAGCAAATTTATTTTCTCTCATATTTGCAACCTATATGCTATTTCTAAAATATAACCATGACGCTTTTATACCTGGGGTGGATCTTAGTTTTTTTTGTGTAAAAAGCATAAAGGGAACAAATAAATAACAAATCACTTATAAAAACGTTTACTAATTTATGCATGAATTAAACAAAAAAAATCAAGTTTCTCTGTTAGCTGAAAAACTTGCCCGATGCTTTCCCGACATAGCAACAATAAATGTTTGCATATGGATTCCACCTTAGGCCTAACAAAAAAAGAAGTGGTATTGCCCTTTGCGACCGACCCCAAATTCCTGAAATCTACGGTCAGCTTAAAAGTTTTATTTTTGTTACCGTTTAAAAAAAAAAAGCATTCAATGCTGAAAAATATCATCCAAAAGGGGGAAAGAAAACAAAAAGTAAAAAAGATTTCCGACCGACCGACCCATGGCATGGTTTGGCACCTAAAGGGCAATACAACATCTTCTTTTTGTAATAAGGCCTTATAGATCGAGCTAGAGCCCATTGCAGGTGGATGAGAAGAAAAAGAAGAAGAAGAAGAAGAAGAAGAAGAAGAAGAAGAAGAAGGAAGAAGAAGGAAGAAGAAGAAGAAGAAGAAGAAGAAGAAGAAGAAGAATTAAGAAGAAAAAAGAAGAAGAAGAAGAAGAAGAAGAAGAAGAAGAAGAAGAAGAAGAAGAAGAAGAAAGAAGAAGAAGAAGAAGAAGAAGGAAGAAGAAGAAGAAGAAGAAGAAGAAGAAGAAGAAGAAGAATTAAGAAGAAGAAGAAGAAGAAGAAGGAGAAGAAGAAGAATCTTTCAGAAGAAGAAGAAGAAGAAGAAGAAGAAACAGAAGAAGAAGAAGAAGAAGAAGAAGAAGAAGAAGAAGATGAAGAAGAAGAAGAAGGAAAAAGAAGAAAAGAAGAAGAAAAAGAAGAAAAGGGGAAGATAATTAAAGACGAGAGTAAAGATAATCACGAGATACAATTTTTTGATCATTGGCTCATGTTTATTGTCTCAAGGTTTAAGGCGGTTCGTGATTTTTTTTTCTCGGCCATCTCGCAGCCTGGCGCAGCGCGTTTCGCTCCGCACCAGAAATTGCGCGGAAAGTGCGTTGACCTTCGCTTCTGGAGAGAGAGAGAGAGGGAGAGTTAGCTAGGCTCAACAGTCAGTCCGCAGCGTCCGCGAATTCGCTCGTATTTACACAAGTCGTATGCAAGCTATGTACGGTAAAAACGGACATTAAGCAGAAAACATTGGTACATAAAAATTACGATTGCATCAATGTTTCTCCATGGATTTTTTTCATTTATGTACCAATATAAAGAAGATAGACCAAATAATCCATCTTTACAAAACATCAAGATATTTTTTTAACGTTAACATGCTCTAAAAAGAGCATTTAAAACAGTCTAAAAAACATAGCAACTTAACGATATGCAGCATTAAAAAAATATATGAAAACACTACTGCATCAAAAAGTAATTTGGTTCATTGTGATGATAAATATACAAACTTTCAAACCATCACTGTTTCCTTTATTTTACTTCTTTATACCAGTCAGGAACACGGTAAATACAACACCATGTTCATTCCAACATATTCAACAGCGGTGACACAGACGATATGCGTGGGTCATCAGAGTATGACGTCATGTGCCAACCGGGGGATACTACGTTAAATCCAGCTTTGCGTCGATTACCGATGTTCTGTGTCCGTGCGCTGTACATGAACACGCACGGAGGATAGACGGTGATTAGGGATATCCACGTATTAGACTCTGGTGCGTAACCCCCGGACGTAGAGGTGTTGTATTGCCCCATATACTCATTATTGTGTATCATTTTTATGCGCTACTTAATAATAGAAGTCTACAGAGCTGCAGAGTACAAGTTGGATGCGGATACGTACTCAAGTACAATCAAGTACACTATAGAATACCACCTCTAGAATGAATAGGGGACAGTGGGAAGGGTTTAAGTGTCTTTATGTGCCATTTTTGGCCAGGCTTTGATATCATTTTAACAAAGAAGATACATTTTCTTTCTCAAATGTATATTTGTGAAAATACAAACTTTCGGGGGGGGGGGGGGGGTGGGGAAGCGATTGGCATTGGTATTGTCATTGAAAATGAAAATATGATTGTTCCCATCCCTGCTTTTAAATTTCATGGCTGTATTGCAGGCGGTTGGTTGTAAAAGTTCTGAAATGTGTTTTTATTTAAATTGTAAACCATGGACTAATAAATGAGAAAAGCCTTAAACATCAATTTATTTTGGTAATCCCCAGGCATTCTTTGATAGTAATATTTTATTTGATGTTTCTTTTGTCAATTTATGTAACTCCAGTTCATGTGTATTTTTAGAAATAAAATAATTACAAAATTCTTTCCATTATTCTCTTTTCTGTTTGTTTTTGTTTTATAGTGACCCACAAAATATATATCTGATCATTTATTTTCTGTTTTTGTTTGTATGGTAATGACTATCGGATAACATTTTTAATGTGTGGTGGGTTGAAAGGGCGCAAATAAAATTAATAATATTTTAATTTTCACCTTCAACATCATTATCACAATCATTCAAAGTCATCATCGCCATCACGATCATTATCATCATCACCACTATTAACATCACCATCACAACTATTAACATCACCATCATAATCACTGTCATGATCATCGCCATCACCATTGCCATCATCATAATCACCATCAGCATTATCACCATAGCCATCATGATCATCCCCATCACCATCATCATAATCACCATCAGCATTATCACCATAGCCATCACGATCATTGCCATCACCATCATCATAATCACCGTCAGCATTATCACCATAGCCATCATGATCATTGCCATCACCATTGCCATCATCATAATCACCAAAGCCATCATGATCATCACCATCAGTATTATCACCATAGCCATCACAATCATCATAATCATCATCCTAATCACTGTCAGCATTATTACCATAGCCATCACCATCATCATCATAATCACCATCAGCATCATCACCATTGCCATCATCATAATCACCGTCAGTATTATCACCATAGCCATCACCATCATCATAATCACCGTCATCACCATAGCCATCGCCATCATTATAACCATAGCCGGTTAAACACAAAATATATTATTAAGAGTTTTAAGACTACTGCTAATGATAAATAATTATAAATGAAATTGGACTAGCAATAATATTTCCATTTTATAATATTCATATTTTATTTATAAACTGACTTTGACATGTATGTTGAGAACTTGAGACCAGTGAAAAAAATACACGGGCTCAGGACGAAATAGCCCCCGAAATGCCCAAAAGAGCCCCCGAAGATCAGAAAAGAGCCCCCATAAATTTGCATAGAGTTCAATGCAAAACAAATTTTAGAGTGTTATTTTTACGCAGGCAAGCTTGAAAAGTAGCCCCCGAAAAATAAATACTAATTTTTACCCTGCTTGAGACCATTACTTGCATAACATGTGTCACTGAGAATAAAAGTATTATCCAAGTAAAACATCTTTAAATTGTATAACGGTGACAGTTCAATCAGTTTTTTATTATAATAAATGCTTTGTTCATGTAAAGCTCTGGAATCCCACCTTCGAAGTATCACTATCAGAGATACAAAAATGTAATCACTTGAAATGGATTTTTCTTTTACTGAAAGAATAAGCTGAACAAAATCCTTCTCGTCCTTCTCCCAAACTCCGCTTTCAAGATTGTTTGTTCCTACATGTATGTGAAGTCTAGCAAACACTGATTCAGGAATGCAATGGAGACTGATGTGTGAAGTCTGTGTCTTAGATAATTTGTTGTCAATTTTCCGCAAGTTCGATGGTTGAGTGCATTCGTCAGAAAAACAACAACATCTACATCTAAGGTGGTACTGGACAGGACCAATTGTTATATACGTCCAGACTTCCGTGGCATCGCAAACTGTCAACAAACATCACAACTGAGGGTGCAGAGTTCAAAAATAAAATAAAAAGGTGCTCATAAAAATACAGTGGGTTGCAGACATCTAATTTTTAGATGAAGTAGAGCCACATCGACGCTCTAGCCCGCCTGTGTACAGCTGCGCTGAGTGGTCATTCTGCATGTAGCTCCAAACTTTGGTATGGAAAGACTTGGCTGATGTTGACTTTGATGATGGTGGCTGCCGGCTGGTAGTTGATTCCATTACGAGGATAGAAGCTGTTCTTGTATTCTTCGGTCCTGGCAAATGACAAATGATAAGAAGGAATATAAAATTGCTTAGTTCAGGTATGGGGATTTTAAAAGATCTGATCAAAGTAGCTAGCAATTTATGGTAGACAAAACCTGCTTGCATTAAAAAATTGTTTTTAATGAAAACAAATTACAGGTGTCAAATTCATGAAGTTTTCCCTTCATTTTTCCACATGTGCACAAGTTGTAAAATGTAAGTGTTTAACTTTGGCTTTTTGTTTCAATTCTGCTTTGTTCATAATCATAATACAACTCGCACAAGGGAAATGCTGCTTATTTCTATGGCTGGTTGTAAAGTTTGAGTTGACCCGAACCAAAATAAAAGGCACAACCAAACTAGTTTGAGAATCCCTAAATTAATAATACATGTAGGTTCTATAATTATCTGAGTCTGACCAGACGCCAGAGTCACTGTTTAACTCTCACAGTTCACAGTTGACTGTTAAATTCGTGTAAAAATAAAATGGATTAAGCATAAATATTATCAAGAGAGCTTGCTAATTTAATGGAATAGTACACGTAAGTCGAGGGCCCCAGATCAGATATGGCTTTGTTTTATGCCGGATCGGTACAGAAAAGGCTATGTATGGGACCGGTACGCGGTCACTGTGATGACTACGAAAGTGCGGCCATGTTGGCGAAACGTACACTTTTCGCGCCATATCGGCAAAAATGAGTGATTTTAACGTAGCCGTCACACAACTTCCGGTTGAAAATCGAAAAATGTGTAACTTTCATGGCCATAAAAGCTAATAAAATACATCGTGCATCAATCGAACTCTGCGCTTTTTCACTTCTGCCAACATTTTTCTTGTGAAAAATCAAAAAATTGGGGAAAAACATTGCTTATACCAGTCAGGAACACGCTAAATGCAAGGTAATGTCAGAATACCTCCTACGAAAGAAGGGAAATATGGACACATTTCAATGAATATTTACAATCACTTAGATGCGGTAAAATTAGGAAAATTTCATATCAAAATACGTAGAAAAGTATGGAGATACACTTACCCCTACATGCTACGCAGCACAGTAAAAGCCATAGCAGCTGTGATAAAGTTTGTTGACCTGTGCAAAAGTCTCGCAAAATCTCGCAAATCGCGGGACACGAAATACGACGGTTTATCGCACTTCCGGGTGCTGTGTAAATTTGGGCATTCTGCCTAATTATCGCGGGCGTTGCGGACTGACTGTCAACTCGGGCTAATTAGCGTTGTATTCGCAGCTCAGCAAGAGCTTTTAATTATTCACAACGCAAGTAAAAGTGGTAAGTCAATGCACATTCAATGTTGATGACAGATTAAGAAGTGAGAGAGTAGTGTTTCATGGCTTGTAAAAATTGGACGAACGTTCATGATTATGAGTTTGACGAATTGAAATCGGTGAACAGTCCCACACATTGGGTTTTATGAGGTAGGAATTCATGATTCAACAAACCTAATCTTCCATGCACTGCATGGCAATGGCTGGTCCATGGGCATGGCCAGGGTGCGAAGGGTAGCCTTAAAGTCTGGGTGATAATATGAAATATGATATTGTTATCACCTAGCCTTATTTGGCACCCATACCCCTGCATAAAGAGGCAGGTCTGGTCAACACAATTTAAAAACCTGAAATGGCAAATGCGTGTGTGTGCCATGCATTTGTATAATTCGCGCCTCATCCCTCACCCGGCCTGACGAACATTGGCACACTGGCTTCAGAGTTGCTCATCTTTTTTCTCATACAAAGCAATTTAGAATTACAAAAACACTGACCTCTTAGTCTTACGAGAGTTTGCAATGTTGGTTTAGGCTGAAATGCAAAGACCTGCAGACTGTACACGAAAAAAACTCAGTTTTTGCGTTGCCAATTTGATACTTACTTTACAACATCTCGACAATAGGGATTAGTTTAGTATACGAAGGCGCATGCTTGGAGTTCCTTGAATTCAGTGAACTCCCTGCGCAGGCTCCCTTTTTTTACACTTATCACTTTTATCAAGGTTTGAACACTTGAAGATTTTAATCAGGAAACTACCAGCTGACTGAGTGACAGTCTGCAATGGTTGCTATAGTAATCAGTCTTTTGTTTTCTTGATGGGTATACAGACATTGTGCAGCAGACATGCAGCGAGGAGGAGGTGGAAGTCGGGGTGGGGGTGTGTACAACCGGTTTGTACCGGCTAGCCGTGGCAGAGACAAGAAATCCCTATACAGCAATGCTATCATGGGCTTTGATGAACAGGACTTGGAGAAGATCAAAAAGAGACATAGAACAGAACAAGAGTAAGTGTCAGCTTTTTAAAGTAGATATTACCCGAAAGTTTTGTTTGTAAAACAGAATTATGCTCCCTGTTTTTTATTCTTGGGGGGAGGGGGGTGTCTATGAAAATACAAGTAGTGTAAAACAAGTATCTTTTGAAAATTACACCAGCGTTTGATAATCTGAGAAGGCTAATTGCTTTAAAGAGTATCTTAAACAATCATTTTGGGACAGTTTCTGGATATCTTCTGTTAAATTGATATGAAAAGAAGACCTTCGGGTTACATTCATTTAGTTAATCTTTTTCTTCTCCCGGCATCCATGTGACTCTTTTCCAAACGTACTCTTGTTTTGTATTCAATGATTTTCTTTGTTTTTGCTGAATAATTAATAATATTAAATTTATGAGCTTGGACTTTAAAAGCTTGCTGAATATGTAATACTAACAAGGCTACTGTTGCTTATCGTATAAATGTGCTGGAAGTGAATTTGAAGGATGCTCAGAATACAAATGTATGTTTTTGGCATCGTTTCATCTTACCGACTTTAAATAAAGCTGAAATAAAATATGAAATAGTATTTAGAATACAACGCCTAGTAGTTAGTTTGTTACAAATGTTTGATGACTTTCTTGCAGGTATTTTGATGCGGACAGTGATGAAGAGACGGGTGGCCCTGCTGCTCCAAAGAAAGTGGATACATTCGGAGATAGATACAGAAACCTGTACTATGAAGATAAAGCCCCGCCCAAGAAAGAGGAGAGCAGTGAAGACGATGAGGACCCGCTGGATGCCTTCATGGCCGGTATTAAGGTGAGGTTAATGGAGAGGGATGGAAAGAGAGAGGGAGGTGGGGGGAGAGAGAGAGATGGTGGGTGGTAGAGGGAGAGATAGAGAGAAGGGAGAAGAAGAAAGCACCTTAGAAAGAGGAGAGCAGGGATTGAGGTGAGGTTGATGGAGAGAGAGAGAGAGAGAGAGAGAGAAAGAGAGAGAGAGAGGAGTGACAGAGGAGTGAGAAAGAGATAGAATAGAGAAAGTTAACTTTTTTATAGCAGAAATTATATTTTTCTACTCTAGTAATTGCAATGAGAGACCAGCACAATCTTCTTTGTGTGTTACCTTATGCATTTCCTGCGTACTATGCCTAGTAGTATGCCTATTTCTTAATTTATTAAAAGAGTTTTGTGAGACTAATTGTGAAATAATTTGTAAACGTCTAATATCCGAATGGAAATGAATAATTTCATGAGGATTATTTTCTGAGAGTGAACCATAAACTGCTTTTTATTTGTATGGAAGATTAACCAGCTTGTAACTGAATGATCATACAGCATTAGTCAACACTGCTTTCTTTATGCTGTCACTGCCAAATATCTAGGTATTTATCTATTATGATCAATAAAAAAGTAAAGTCTTTTTTTTTTTTTTCCAGGTTGAATTAACCAAGGAAGAGAAAGATGCGGAGGCAAAGAAGAGCAAGAAAGCCCAGAAGGCAACCAGAAACGACATTGAAGAACTAGATGAAATGGTAAGATACAATTCTGAGTTTGAAAATAAACAAAGAGAAGGAGAGAGTGAAATTTAGAGAGGGAGAGAGAGCAGAAAACAGAATGCCATATATATATATAGGTGTAGATGTATAATATGGAGAGAAGTATTAAAGTAGTCACCCAAAGAAAATTCATGACAACTGATAATTATGGACAGATTATATATGGATGGAAAGATTTTCTCTTGAAAAACATGAATAATTTGCTGAAAAATCACATAGATATCATGGACAGGCGTAAAATGCTTTGTGGCTAGCTGTGACGTCACAAATCTTAACGCTCTATGGATGACCGCTGAAGGCAAAAAATCTGCATCTAAAAATTAACATTTTTGAGAGATGATTACTGCGGGCCCCAAACATATTTTGAAAAGGGAAGTTGTTACATTTGGTCTCTAAGGCTTCCCCTTTGCAATGATATGAATTTGCATCAATTCAAAACACTTTTGATTCTTTGGGTGACTACTTTAAAGAGGTTTAATTTATGTTTGTTTTTTATTAAATATTTTTTTGAGAATCTTAACTATAAATAATGTCTACTTTCTTTATTTACTGAGTGTAATCAGTATATATATCTAACTCATTTTTACCACATTTGTTCTTCCTCTTAGGAAGCATATATGAAATACATGGAGGACAACCCTGAGGCAGGTCTGAACACTCTCCCTATCAATGATGAAGATGAACCTATCGACTATGACGCTGACGGCAATCCCATAGTTCCAGAGAGGTCAAAGATCATTGACCCGCTGCCTCCAGTAGACCACTCTATGGTATGCTAATACTCATTCCATTTCTTGATACTACAATTACACTACGTAATGTGATGGTTATTTTTTCTTCTCCGTTTTGTTTATTTTTTTCATAGCAATTCTGTTTATCAATTATCTGCCCTGAAATGGATCCTTCTACAATTTAGTAATAAAAATTTCCTTGTAACTTTCTTTTTGATAAGATGCAAAGGGCCTGATAAGTGGAAAAAAGGGGAAAAAACAGATTTGTTTAGATAATTTCTCTTTCATGTCGCCTTTCTCCGATATAAGTGTACTAGTTCCAGGCCCTTGTAGACAGCTGCATCATTGGTCCAATCGGTGTTAAATATACTCTTCTGTTTGCGAGAGATCTTTTAGGATTTGTGTTGTATAAGTGCGACATTCTCACAGTGATATTAAAGTATTTTAATGTTTTTTACCAGAGCTAAATGAATAGTTTTCTTTTTTCCATATTTGCAGGTTGACTATGAGCCATTCAACAAGAATTTCTACAATGAGCATGAGTCCATTCAAACACTGAACTACTCGGTCGTGATGGATCTACGCCAGAAGCTTAATATCAAGGTAAGTTGAGCACCTGGAAGACAAAGATAAACAAAGGTTTGCATTTACAGAGTATAACTGATTATACACTGTGAACATGACGGACAAAGAAAGAAGACAAAATATACAGTTCCTCATTCTACCCTCAACAATTGCTGTGGTAGACAAAGGAACATCCCTTCACTGCTATTATGTAAAATGTGTAGAACAGGTGAATATGCATGTGACACCTGTTCTACACATTTTTACATAATAGCAGTGAAGGGATGTTCCATTGTGTACCACAGCAATTGTTGAGGGTAGAATGAGGAACTGTATATTTTGTCCTCTTTCTTTATCCGTCATGTTCATAGTGATAGCAAGTGCCATGAGCATCTATCTCGCAGATACCAGTGCTACAGAAGTCATAATTATTATAACAGTGCTTGTTTGATTAACTATCCGGACAGGATAGACATAACATATATCACTCTTGAATATACATCTGACTTGGTGATAGCCCATTCTACCCACAGTTTATCCCACAGCATATTTGTTGCTTATTCTTTTGCCAAGAAATTAATTATTTATGTCTCAGCCTCACACTACAATGACTAATGCCATCCCAGCTCCCACCCCCACCCTCACCCTCAACACCCATTACCCATAGAGTACCGAAGCTGTGACGTCATAAAAATCTATTTTTAGAATTTCTCAATTTTTTCTTCATTTTCCGAAAGAACATCAAAAATAATGTCCAAATGTCGAAAACCAATTGAATATGTTAAATATTGGCTGAGATATGACCATCTGAATAAATATACTCCCCATAGGAACTCAGTGTTATATGCTCTGGCTCCTAATGGTTAGGAGCCAGAGCATATAACACTAAGCTCCCATAGGACATATATTCATTCAGATGGTCATATCTCAGCCAATACTTAACATATTCAATTAGTTTTCGACATTTGGACATTATTTTTGGTGTTCTTTCGGAATATGAAGACAAAATTAAGAAATTCTAAAAATAGATTTTTGATGAAGTCACACTTCTCCACTCTATTGCCCTTTACCCTTTCATCAATGAACAAATACTTATTAGACAATAACCATTACCCATACCTATACCCATTATAGTAAAATTATACTTAAACCACTTGCATTGTAGATATTCAACAGTTAAGCCTCCTTGTGAAATTGTTTTGATCACTTGCCACCCCCTTTTTTCTCAGGTGTCCGGAGCTGATCCTCCTAAGCCAGTAACAAGTTTTGCTCACTTTGGATTTGATGAGCAGCTAATGCACTGCATCAGGAAATCAGATTTCTCTACCCCTACCCCAATCCAGGCACAGGTAAGGATTGTGGTAGAGACCAAGAAAATTCTCGCCATCGCCAATATGCCTAAAATGCCCAATGTAGCCTCTTGGCTGTAATTTTGAGGCATTTCCAAAATAGACCAAAAGCGACTTGGACACCAAACTGTCCCAGGGTGCATTTAAAATGGGGCCTGAATTTACAATATGGGCAGTTGTAATATATTGGCGATAGCAAGAAGTGATAGAGGCTGTTGTGATGTTGTTAGTGATCATGGGGGTGTTGGTGTGGTAGTGATATGTTTTTAATTGTGGATTGTGGGAGTGATCAGTTCGTGGTAATACACCCTTTTATGATTAATTTTTTTATTTGAATTTTAATTTGCGGGTAAACGTTGCGTCATCAATGTTTTAAGATGCGCATGTATTGATGCGTCACTGCCTGCGCTGTGCACTCACATCATATTTACATGGGCTCCATTTTAATTTTGTTAAATTTTTGTTAATTAAAATGGCGCCCATCTCTGCGCACATGCACTGTTGTTATCGTAAAAGGGTGTATTGATTATGCTGTAGTTGTAGTTATGTTAATGTTTATAGTCCTGGTGGCAATGATAATGGTAATTGTGTTATTGTGGTAGGTATTCATTCATTCAGTCATTCATAATGGTTTATTATATAAAGACTTCAATGGCAGTCGTTCAAGGCTGAATTGATGAGGTGTAGTACACTATACAAAATTGTAAAAATTGACTGATAATTACAAGTAATACATAATCACAATCAAATAAGGTAAACATCATGATCAAAATATGGAATATATAAGTTATACTGCCAGAATTACAGATAAAAGAGCGTGACAAATATGTAGTAGAACCAAGACTGAGAGAGAGGGAAAGAAAAATGAATCAAAATATTTGGTTAAAGTGTGTATGCTTTTGCTCTTTCAAAAATTATTGTATATTATATATATCATTTGTAAATGAGATTTTACTCATGTGATTGTAAATTTAATATTCAATGAGAATCAATGATTATTGATGCCAAAATGTTTGATATTGATGATTGCGACTGCTTCTGACTCCTGCACTCATACATGTGTACCATTTTTTCCCTTGTCATCAGGGCGTTCCCATTGCCCTGTGTGGTCGTGATGTGATCGGTATTGCTAAGACAGGCAGTGGGAAGACAGCTGCATTCGTGTGGCCTATGCTGGTACATATCATGGACCAGGTGAGAAAGATAACATTCACCTATATAAGTTCTATAAAAGTAGATTTGTTTAAATTTTATAGTTTGATACTGTTAAAGAGAAGGTTGGGTTCTGGGAAGAGGTGAAAAATAATTTGTGAGCGTTATCACTGTTATTCCCTGAAAAACATGGCTCTTCAAATGCCTTAATATTCTAAATATGGCATGTAACAGCATAGAAATTGGGACAGATTTTTATGCCACATGTTCGTGAAGTCCCATATACGTCTTACTGTGTACAGTGCTTATAACTCTACCAAGACTGGGCCAAATTTCTAATCATTTTGATGATTCCAGAACCTTGTATTACACACCAATACTTGTCAGTATCCTAGATGATCAACCTTTTCTGATCGATTCCACACCGTTACTTTCACAATGCAATCGCATGACCAGAACTCAACTTTACCTCTAAAGGCTATCCATGCTTACATTAAATTTAGCAATGATTTTGATCTTTATCGAAGAAAGATATGCAATCTGTTAAAGCTTTTGTCTAACTGCCATTTACATTGAAAATAGTGGTCCAATACTTTCTCTGCTACCTATGCAGAAATGGTTGCATTGAAATAAAGAAAAGAAAGAAAACAACAGCTCTATGCTTTTTGGATAATTATTGATGGCTGTTTTCATGGCAAGAGCATATTATGAATATCAACAAATTAATCGTTGTGAATCATTTTGCAGCATTGACCACTCTTAAAATTGGTGAGTTTCATTTTTATTGTAAATCTCTCTATTTATTGCAGTAATTGTAGTAAGAAATTATCAGTATTTTTGGCATGTTTTCTTTTTCCTTCAGAGAGCAACAAAAAAAGGTGATGGACCTATAGGGCTTATCTGTGCACCTACCAGAGAACTTGCACAACAGGTAATCAGAAATTCTGTATCATTCTGCATCAAATTAATCCTCAATATCATGATTGATATATCAACATCATATAAGTCTTCTATCACAATCCCTATCATTATCGTCATCGTTGCAATAAACACAAAACAAATGGAAATTTTGTATTAACAATGAAACTGGTAACTTGCATGTAAATATATAACATGCTTGTTCACTTTTCAATATCTCTTTAATGTGTTATCAATTTCTGTTATTGACATCATCATTTCAACACATCAACAGCAGCAGCAGCATCATCATCATTTTCCTAATCTCTTTTTCATGTACATGTGTAAATTAAGGAGTTAACAGACCACTCCTTGTGTTACTATGTTCAAGTAAAGTTTAAAAAGAAAGGAAAATTGTTTTCTCCCTACAGATTTATATGGAGGTGAAGAAGTTTGGGAAGGCATACAACATCCACGTTGTGTGTGCGTATGGAGGCGGTAACATGCATGAACAACAGAGGGCGTGTGAGGAGGGGCCAGAGGTCATCGTCGCTACACCTGTAAGTTCAATTCAATTCGATTCTATTTATTCTTTCCACGATTCGATAAAAATGACAATAAAATCATAAAAAACAACCTATAAACATAGCCATGTAGTAAAGGTATAAAGGAATTCAACGACACTAAAATGTATAGTACAAAATTACAATAGATAGAAATAACAAAAAACATATCAAAATGTGGAGGGACAAACAAAAGCCACAGGCCTACCACAGACTCAAAAAGCTAAACAGGAAGCTCATGGAATCCATTTAAATAATAAATACAATGAAATAAGATAAATATCTTCATTTTGTTGTTTCATATTGAAATAAGAATTATACCTGAATTTGTTTGGAGATTCCATCAGGTTAATACACTAAATCTCATCAGACATCTTTGAGAGAATGTAAAAAACATTTGGCATCAGTATCTATAGATACTCATGGAACGTTATGAGACCATATTAAACAAGTCCTATGCCTATTTTTATCCTGCTACCCTCAAATAAAAAATTAAAAAAATGTCCATACAGTGCTGCACAACAAGGGTTTATATGGGAACTATAATGCATTATCTATCTAATAAGGATAGCTAGAAAGAAAAAATTATTTTATTGATTTTTGTATGAGTGTATTATGTTAAATATATGTGTATCGCAATACCATGCAACACGATGAATTTCCATTGTTAAATGGACAATAAATATGAACCTTATGAACCTTGTGAACCTTATATGATTGTGATGTTTGAATGTTCTCTGTTTTTAGGGTCGTTTGATTGACCTTGTAAAGAAGAAAGCAACCAACCTGCGCAGAGTAACCTATCTCATATTCGACGAGGCTGATAGGATGTTTGATATGGGCTTTGGTAAGTTGATATAGTGTTCATGTAGAGGTGCTGTGGTCTAGTGGATAAGTCACCCCACTGCAGATCACAAGGTACGGGTATCAAATCCCAGCTCAACATTAACGTCTTTTGGCAAGACGTTATCTACATTTGCCACTCTCCACCCAGGTGATAAATGGGTAACCGGTAAGATGCGAAAATTAATGTTATTTTCTCAGTGTTGTAAGCATCTGTAAAATGACGACTGACTGGAATGGGCCCCAGGGAGGGGAGAATGTGCATACATTGAGCGTGGGTAAGCCTGAATCTGATGACCGGGTAATAATATATCTGTTAAGCGCTTAGAGACATCGTTTATGTATTAATCGCTATATAAAAGCGGAATATTATTATGCTGCAATAATCGTCTGGATTTATATAGTGCTTAATACGATATACCGTCACTGAGTGCTTTACAGATATAATTACCCCGGTCATCAGATTCATTCACGCACAATGCGCACCATATCCACTCCCTGGGGAGTATTCCTACCATATGGTCACCATGAGGGCATATGGCAATTACTAATACAAATGCTTTTGTCATCTACCGGGTCCCCATTACTCTCTTAGGTATTGAGTGGCAAATGTAGATTAATGCCTTTCAAAGGGCATTAGTGCTTTGTCGGGATTGAACCCACGACCTTTGCGTTTCAAGTCAAGTGCTTAAACCACTCGACTATGACACCTCTGCTGCAAGGTTATAACCAAGCAACATTTGTAGACTTCTAAGTTTATCAGTATTGCTTGTATCTGTAAACAATTTTGAAAGTGTCGCTGCACTTGATTTATGCACGAATCTACTCCAGAATACAGGGAGGATCCATGGGAATTTTTCAAGCAAAATGCTTTATCATTCAGTCGTGTAGGCAGAGAGAATTTGTGTTTTGTTCATAACTTACTGTTGCTTTTTTTTGGTGTGTTTCTTACTTGATGTTTTCTTGTTATTATTTTGTCCATAAAACAATTGGTCATTAAACTTGTGCATTGAACTTGCATTGGATCTACAAATGTTCACTTTCAAGAAAACATTGTCATTTAAAGACACTCAGTAGTCAGCTCTCATGGAGAATTTGACACCGGTCGGGTGTTTACCCAATAACAGGGGGGCGTTTCATGAAACAATTAGTTGGTGGTTTTCACCGACTAATATCATGGTCACCGACAATTCTTTTGTCACCGACTATTTTCCAGGACTGTGATTGGTCAAATTAAGTCAGGGCTGACTAAATTGTCGGTGAACATGATATTAGTCGGTGAAAACCACCGACTAATTGTTTCATGAAACGCCCCCCTGGTGTTGTCAATCACCAGGGTTAACCTTCAGTTTTATGACCAACAAGCTTTATATAATGCTTTGCTTTTCCCTCACCCAATCGACTCTTGAGTATTCTCCGAGAGATTAGGGGGAAATCTTGACTGGCCAGCGGGTTGCTGTGTACAGATTTGTACTCCCATTAATGGTATTCCCACCAAGTCTGGTGTCAGCAAAATATATGGAAACTGACGCGTGACTCACTTTAATATCTTACTTTATTATCATGCCGTCTGAATATTCCGTAGTTTTATTGTATGGCTATAATTGTATTTGTCATGCTGTTCAGAAAAGAATATATTCTAGTATTGTTTTTTAATTTTTTTAAATATAAATGTAATGCTTCCTGGGAGAATTTCAAATTCCAAATTGCAGGTAAAAATCCTGCTGGTTCCAAGATTTTTTCTGACTTGTTTTCAATTACAGATTGATCAATCGATCTCTATTTACTGGGTGTAAGCCACAAATATGTTTAAACATTTTCAGTATTGATTTATTCAAATGCTAATTGGTTTGCTCTCTTAGATATGGGTTGGCTTGTTGCTTCTAATTCTGGCTGATCTTTTTTAAAGAAATAGAAAAGTTTAATATTTTCTTACTACTTATAGCCCTGTAAATTTCATATCTTATAACTTATTTCATATTTCCCTTTAATAAGATATGTATGATTTGTTTAATATCCTTGTTTTTTTCTTCTTTTCAGAGCCTCAAGTGCGTTCAATAGCTGACCATGTTAGACCTGAACGACAGAGTAAGTGTACTGACAGTCATCCAATTTAAAAGAATTAACTGTAAATCACACAAATGAGTTCAGATCATTTTGCATATTGTTATTCTTTCAATGATGATAGAATTCCCCAAACAAGGAGATTCATTTGATAATCAAATCATACGAGCAGTCTGAGAAATAGACATCAGTCAGTATGTGACTATCACATATTATGGTCACTTACCCTAATACTGGAGGCCTCTTCATACCAGGCGCCCTGTAAATTATTTTTTAGCTTATACAAATTTGAATGGTTCCATTATTTTGATGATCCTCGCCAAATACCTCAGATTCACCGCTTCAAAGTTAGTGGACTTCATTCGTGGGTATTTGATCTGTATGTCACCAACTTTTCAAGACATTTCATTCAGAAGCTTTTTTGTAGTACAAAGAATAGCGTTAAGTGTCCGGTAAAAGGTTAATGCATCATACCAATTGTAAATAAGAAGCTTTATCAGTGATCTCAAATTCCTCTATTCAGTATTATACAGTAACAACTAAAGTATTCATACCTCTTGTAAATTTGATGTTTTTCTTGTTTTTCATAACTCAAGAATGAGAGGTGGACTGGTTGAATTAGGGCATTTTTTCATCTCAAGAAACATAAATCAGAACAAATCAATTTTCCTGTACTTAAAAAACTACAAAACTTAGTAAGGGTATGAATAATTTAGTTGTTAAAGGTAAAGACCAGTATTGGCAACGCCCCAATTTCAAAAAATGAAATGGAAGCTCTCATTACCAATCATGTGAAAGAATATGTTTTGACTAATACATGATGATAAAAAATTTGCCGGGAAACTGCCTACTAATTCATATATTTGGTAAATTTATTTCTCTCATGGTCTGGTGAGAGAGATAGGGTAGTCCCATATACATCTTTCTGTGTATAGTGCTTGTAACTTTACGAAGAATGGGCCAAATTTCTTATCATTTTGATGATTCCAGAACCTTGCAGATGCTAGATGCTAGATGATCAACCTTTTCTGATCGATTCCACAACGTTTCTTTCACAATGCAATCGCATGACCATAACTGGTCTTAACCTTTAATTGTATGTCTAGGAAGAATGTTGAGTACTGTGAGATGGTAATACGAAGAAAAGGAATAATCTTTTGCTTGGATTTTTTGCCTAATTTTGTTTGCATTTCTCTCAATGTTCAGCTCTTCTGTTCAGTGCTACCTTTAGGAAGAAGGTAGAACGTCTTGCTAGAGACATCCTGACAGACCCTATCAGAGTAATACAGGGAGACATTGGAGAGGTAAGGCTCTTGGACTACTACATCTTTCTTGAACTTTATTACCACCAGCTCCAAGTTAAATAAAGGATTGAATACAAAATTGTAACACTTGCCTTTAAGGCACTCCATAATACTGCACCTGAGTACCTGCAAGATCTCCTCACCAGAAAGCAATCCCATTACCCACTCCGTTCTTCTGCCTCTGCCATCCTAGAAGTTTTCTTGGAATTTGTCCATACTGGCATTAAGCACGAGAAGCAAACATCTCACAATTTTGTGTTCATTTTATATTTTGTTTATATACAGACATTCTAGCTATGGAAGTCAAATATTGTGAAGATGTAGTCTTGATTTCATGTATATTTTAAAGGTAAAGACCAGTATTGGAAACGCCCCAATTTCAAAATATGAAATGGAAGCTCTTATTACCAATCATGTGAAAGAATATGTTTTGACTAATACATGATGATAAAAATTTTGCTGGGAAACCGCCTACTTATTGATATATTTGGTAAATTAGTTTATCTATTGGACTATGGGCGTGTTTATGCTTAACTTTTTCTGGCCAGAATCAGGCATCTGTTACGCGTTTAGTTTAAAACACGGTTGCGTCCTTTCTCACTTTTGTAGAATCACAGAAAAACGGCGATCACGATCGTCGATCGTAAACTCACAAAAAGATGCGTTCACAATTTGTAAACGCGTTTAAATGGGGTCAACACACTGACCTCTAGTGGGTCTACGTAGCATGCACAGTGCAGGTTTGCGAATCCAGCTGCAAGACCAATTAGGGCCACCCAGAAAGGATTGCCTGGAGGAGCCAGAGAAGTGAGCATAAACAATACACTGTGGAACTGCGATTACGATGAGCGTTTACGATGAGCGTTTCATATCGCTCATTCTGCCTTAAAAATTGAGCTTAAACGCAGCCTATGAGAGATAAACGCACGTGTCGCGCATGTGTGCGTAGTCCCATATACATCTTTCTGTGTACAGTGCTTGTAACTTTACGAAAACTGGGCCAAATTTCTTATCATTTTGATGATTCCAGAACCTTGCAGTACACACCAATACTTATATGCTAGATGATCAACCTTTTCTGATTGATTCCACAACATTTCTTTCACAATGCAATCACATGACCATAACTGGTCTATATCTTTAAAGACTTCATTGATTTCTTTTATGTCTGTTTGTGTCAACAGGCCAACCAAGATGTAACTCAAGTTGTAGAAATCTTCAGCGATCAGACAAGGAAGTTCCCCTGGCTCCTTGCTCGGCTTGTTCGCTTCACCACAGAGGGCAGCGTTCTTATCTTTGTCACAAAGAAAATCAATGCAGAAGAGCTGGCTACAAGCCTAAAGAGAAAAGATTTTGATGGTAAGGAGAGGCAGAGATTTAATAACAGCGATAGAAAATTGAAAAATAAAGAAGTAAGAAATAGAAAGAGAGAAGGAGATGATGATGATAATGGATGTTGATGATGATGATGGTGGTGGTGATGATGTTGATGAAAATGATGATGATGGTGATGGTGAGGGTAATGATGATGATGGTGGTGGTGATGATGATGATGATGATGATGATGATGAAGAAGACAAAGATGACGATGCCGACGATGATGATGAAAGTGGTGATGATGATGATGATGATGATGGTGATAGTGATGATGGTGATGGTGATGATGGTGATGATGGTGATGCTGATGATGTTGATGCTGATGCTGATGATGATGATGGGGGTGGTGGTGACAACAAATAAACAGATTGAAAGACAGGGAGGTGGGAGAAAGAAAGAAGGAGTGGGAAAGAGATACTGAAATTTAAAAATCGTTACAAGGAAGAAAAAAGATGAAATGTATACAATAGTTATTGTTTTGTTTTGTAAAGCAGAGGGAGATAGAGTGCAAAAGAGGAGCTGCATCAATTTGCAAAGAAAAGTCACACATTTTGCTCTGAAACGTTATGCTGATGATTAGAAACTCAGCTGTATCAAATTAAGGCAATAGGATATTCAAAGGAACGGGATAGTGACTCACAAACCTGACAGAGATTACAAAGGCATTCACATTCAAATAATATTTAGTATTATGTGGCAGTCACTTCAATTTGTATTTGTATGACAAAATCAGTCAGAATCACCTTGCAACCAATTGAGTCAAACACATGTAACTTTATGATCTTTACTCTATTATTTTGACTTTATCCAATAATTTAGCATGTTGAGGCCTAAACATTATTTTATTTAACAAAAATGTTCAAATTATCCATGCAATAATCTCAATAATATCATAATTTCTTGCTGTTGAATTTCAGTTGGTTTACTTCATGGTGACATGAATCAGCTAGAGAGAAATTCAGTCATCACAGCTTTCAAGAGGAGAGCCATCCCAATATTAGTAGCAACAGATGTAGCAGGTAAGCTTTGCATGTTACTGTTAGTGATACATAGGTAAATGTGAATAATGTTGTTGGTCATGATTTTCCTTCAATTTCGCATGAATCACAGGTTCTCAAATTGCGGACCACAGGCCACATCTGGGTTTCCAAAAAAATATAGTATTTGTTAGTGAGTATTCTATTGGCTGAAAGAGTGTCATGTGATACTTGACAATTAGTTGTATGTGCATTAGTGTGCAATGTAACAACCGTTTTTTTGCACATTAAAACGCGAACAGAAGTAAGTAGGACTGCGCAGCTCTCTTACCTCAATCAAGAATGTAATCAACCATGATGACGCTAGCAACTTTATGTAATCATCTTCATGTTTCTTTCTTTCATGACAGCGAGAGGTCTAGATATCCCGTCAATCAAGAATGTGGTTAACTATGATGTGGCTAGAGACATTGATACTCATACTCATAGGATAGGAAGAACAGGACGTGCAGGTAAATACATACATAGTCATTCTCACTGTTTGTGTGTTTGTCATCTCATTTTGTGAGAATCTAAAAATGAGATGAATCAAAATTGATAGTTGTTCAGAGATAAAGATGGTGTTTTGTAAATGTTGTTCTTGTTTTCAGAGTGTACTGATTATATATTGTAAATTTATTTATAATTAAAACGTTATAGTTAGAGTATGAAAAAGAAGGCTAGTACTTTCGAGCCACAAGGCTGTAAATCTTGTAGACATTTCCTTGCTCTTTTTGATGTTGACTCTACAAGCTCTGACTCACTTCAGGTAATGGAACAATCATTAGACTGCCATGTTATTAAACTCTACCTGCTTTGACTCACTCATAAAAACAAACGGTGGACTGTCATATTAACTCTATAAGCTTTGACTAACTAATAGAACATACATTGGACTGGCACAGTTGACTGTTGTCACACCAACAGTGCATATTATGGAACATATGCTGCAAACCATATGTCGTTGAGGATTTCAATCCTAGTCGATAAACTTACCTATTAATTATTGCTCAGTATTTTGTTATTGAATTATATCCACAATGATTTCAATTTATGCTTCCTTTTCATTTGCATTCACAGGCTTGAATGAAACCGAAACCCAAATGTAGATTGTTCATGTTGGAAAATCTAAGGAAGGCTATCTCTATAACTGCTTGTAGGTCTGGCTACACAAATTAGCGGTGTTGTAGGCACTTTGTAAAAAGTCAATTGCAATTCAGGCTAGAGTTAACAAGAGGAGCTATTTTTTTCTGTTTCAGGCGAGAAGGGAACAGCATACACACTCATCCTCAAGAAAGACAATCAGTTTGCTGGTGACCTTGTGCGGAACTTAGAGGGCGCTGATCAAGCAGTACCCAAATCACTGTTAGACCTTGCCATGCAGGTATGAGAAATATATGTATATTTATATACCTATGTGTGTGTTATATGTGTGGTTGTGGTATTGCCACCTCATCATTCCAGAGCCTGAAAATATCAGCATAAATTATGTGCTTGCCCCTTTTCGAATCTTGATCGCCAGCACCATTTGTCTAGCTAACTGCCTTAGCGATGTTCCTAATGCTGTTGCCTCCCGCCCAGCCCATTCCTTCTCTCCCCTCGCATATATTGCCCAGATTCACGATCCATGCATGTAATCCTTGTACCTATGTGTTGTGAGTCTGTGTGTGTGGGTATGTGTTGGCGTGCAGAGATGCCAACTAGTACGGATTTCCCGTAATTGGTACGGAAATTAACGACCATTACGGCAGTACGGAATGTTGTCTAAAAATTACGTTTTTTTTTTTTTTTTTTTTTTTTTTGCGCATAGGGATATATCGTAGCAAGTGCTGTACAGTATGGTGGCCATCCAGCACTCGCTGCATGAGAAAGATGGAAAATTATCAAGTATTCTCTTAATAGAAGCCAATTTTTCATTGAAAACTTATGTGTTGTGATGAACTGAAAATCAATATTTAGCAACTTTGTGGGAGTAAAATCACAACAAATTTCAGATAATCATGCGCGCATGCGTCCGCTTGCCATTCTTTTAAGATTCATGGCGCCGCATAGGAAATTACTGATTTATTCCCCAAATTACTGATTTTGAGCCTTATGGTTACTGATTTGTGCTCTGAAAGGTTGGCATCCCTGGGCGTGAGATCAAGAAAGTTTGTGAATACGTCATGCCCATTATAATTCTGCTGTGTGCTATTTGCGAAAGCAACGACTGGCGAAAATGTCTCTTAGCCTGTCATTTGCGTAAATATCTACGTGAAAATATTAGCTTATTCAGTATTTCATTTGTTTCTTCTACAGAATCAATACTTCAAGAAGTCTCGATACCGGGCTGGCAAGGGAAAGCGCCTTAACATTGGAGGTGGTGGACTCGGTTACCGTGAGCGACCATCATTTGGATCAGGAGGAGGGGGAGGAGGGGGAGGAGGAGGAGGGGGAGGAGCAGGAGGAGGAGGCGGTGCTGGTGGGTCATCCATGGAATTTCTTGGTTCTGGAGATGGAGATGAAGAGAATCGAGGTGTAGGAAGCCTCTATACCAACAGACTCAATGCCATGAAGAGTGCTTTCTCTGTAAGTCTACATTCACATCTGGGGGGTGTTTAACAAAGATCCTAAGTTGGACTTAATGATTATGGAGAGCCATTTGTAGCCATAAAATAAAATATATTCAAAAGCAAAAATTCAAGTATTTTAGACTTTTTATCAATTCCACATCAAGAACATGAAATCTCCTTGATACCGTAATAGAAAATATGAATGATTTGAATCAGCATTTTATGCCTTTAATGATAACTTTTACAAATATTTTCATAGACGATAACAGCTTTCCATAATTGTAAAGTCCAACTTGGAGATAAGTTCAACTTAGAATCTTTGTGAAACACCCCACTGTACTGTATATATTTGATTAGTTACCATTACAGTATTTTAAGATGGTTGAAATTGGAAGCAAAATTGAGATGGTTGTTGATATTGTTGATAATTCTGTTGCTTGGCAAGATAAAGTGAAAGCAGTTTCTATTTTTATTAGCAAGAATCAATAAGTAATCATCATGCTTTTGATTCCACAATTTTAGCTAATTGGAAAGGAAAGAAACTTATGGAACGAAATGAAGCCATAATCAAGTAAATACAGGAATGACAGTTTCAGGTTTCAAAATTACTGAATATTTGTGGGGCACCACAAATATTAGAAATGGTTATATTTATGGATATTTCAGCTGTCTCTGAACCGATTTTGTCATTTATATTGTATATTCTTTCAAATTTGACACTCAGTTTTTCATTATCTCACAAAGAACTATTTTGTGTAGGGCCCTCTGCAACAAAGCTCAACTATCCCTTCAACACATTTTTCTATTTTATTTACAGAATCAGTTCAAGTCTCATTTTGTGGCTTCCACTTCCTCGCCGAACACGTCCAACATGTCCTTCCGAACCCCGACCCAGTTTGAATCGGGCAACAGCAAAGCAGTAGGGGGGAGACCCTCCTCCCACCACCATCCTCCCCCTCCCCAGCAGGTCAGCCAGCCCCTTCCCGCCCCTGCAGCCCCCCTGGGTGGGGGAGGATACATCAGTAGTAGTCAAGTCAGCAGTAGCACCGGTGGACTGTATTCTGCCATGGCTCCTATGGTTAGGTAGGTGGAGGTGACAGCGAGATTATGATGTAATTGAAGTGTACCAATCACCTGGACAAAATAGTTTGTATAGCTTGAATGTATAAAATCAAATTAAAAATCTTTTCCTGGCATGGTATAGGTGACGATGAAAGAGTATATAGAAAATAAAGGATTACATGAAACTCCCTCGCATAGAACCCAAGTTGGCCGTGGGTTCTGTGCGCACCCTCTATGCATGTACGACAGTGCGTATGCATGCGTTATTAATCTATATAAATTACTCAACTTCATAATAAATAGGAAGATGAATGAAATTATACATGTACTAATAAAACATTAAAAATGCATATCCTTAATGAAATGTGTCTCAATCACACAAGAAATAGTTTGACCAGTTTTTTTTTGTATTGAAATCCTGACAGATCCTACATACCATCGCAACAAGCTGCCTCAACCTCCTCCTCATCAGCAATGTCGCCACCATCAGCAATGTCGCCACCATCAGCAATGGCGCCATCATCATCACAGGGCGGTGAGGGGTCAGGTCACGAGAGAGGTCACGAGAGAGGGGCGAGTGTCAGCTTCGGTCACGTCCGTAGATCCAACACAGGCCGTGATCGCAGTTCCGGAGGAGGTCACGGGGAACGTGATCGCAGCTCCGGAGGGAGTCTCGGGGAACGTGATCGCAGTTCAGGAGGGAGTCACGCGGAACGACGGCGCAGCAGTAGCGGTGGACGGGATCATCACGAGGATGGTAGAACGGATAGAGGTCGTGAGGAAGATGGGTCGGAGGATAGAGGTGAAGAGGATGGGGATGTTCCGGACCCAGATGAGAGCACGCCGGAGGAAGAGAACCATGGCTGGACTTTGAGAGGGGTCAATTTTGGGGTTGGGAGTGGTACTAGTGGGTTACATGGTAGTGCAGTTAGTAGTAGCAATATCAGCAGTAGCTCTGCCGGTGGAAGCTCGGCTGAACAGTCAAAGCCAAAACGTAAGAGTCGTTGGGATACGTAAGGATAAGATGTAGTGTGAACTTAGTTCACCTTCTATCTGTAATATGTACATGTATTCTTTCTTATTGTACAATGTTGAGTTAAATTATGGCACTGGTTTATTAAAATGGTTTGAAACACCAGCCAGAAGTTGCTTGCTAAAAAGAATTCACAATTTCTTTTGAACCCTGGTAGCTTTGTTGAACTAAATTGGCCTAGATCTCTTTCATGCCTCCAATCAAGTACAGCAAGTAATAACATGCATACATTTTAAAGATCCAGTTAACCCTGCATTAGTCAAATCTCTTGGGACCGCAAAATAGCATAACCTGTGCAAAATTCGACATAGGAAATGTAAAGAATACATTTTGCATAGTTTGGTAAAAAAAATGGATCCGACTTAGGGATAATTTGATTTGTGCGACTTTGAGTTATACAGAGTTCACTGTAGTTGGTTGATGATGTGCTGCTGTCTTTCAACTTCTTTGACAATCATTAAAAATTCATCCCGGACTTGACCTGGAATTGGGCCAAGTCCTCATGTCCAGAAGCCCAAGTCCAAGTCCTAAAGAATTGGACTTGAGTCTAAGTTCAAGTACTACAACACAGGTTAATTCCAGTTAATGTTACATAGCCATCCCGTGGTATTTGTAAGACTCTTTTGTCAGATGATTGTGCTTGATAATAGCGTCAGTTTTGTCAATATTCTACTTTTATAATTTATGTGTTTAAACAAAAGTTACCCAGTACCTTTGACTGGCAAACCCACATGAAACACAATCACGGATACTGTCAAAAGATCAAACCGAGACCGTTTCAACGGCTATATGTTTCACTTTTTTGATGAGTGCAAACTTTACAATATCCTGAACAAAAACTGAACATGATTTCAACAAGTAATACACTAGGATATTGAAATTGCCCTAGAGTCAACAGTCAAACCTGTCTATGGCAATTGCCGAAGGGAAACACAAAAAGTGGCCTTTGTAGACAGGTTCCTTAAGTACATGATTCAATGAGAAACCATTTTCAAGGGAAACACAAAATGTGGTATTTGTAGACATGTGGTCACTAAAGCAGGTTTGACTGTATAATGAAAGTCTCTGTTATTGCGTTACTGAATGTTACCAATCTTAAGAAAGGACATGTTTGGATAAAAGGATAAAATCAAAGAAACATAAACATATGTTGGGCTTCTTACAACTTTTCTTAAAGAAAGTTTGTTATATTTTAGGTCATACAGATATTTTTTTTTCTGTAACATCTATTGTTGATGAAGGGATAAGTAACATTCTGTCAAATGTAAATATAAATAATAAACAATTGCTCAATGTAATATAAGTACATACACCTTTATGATGTACTTGTATATGTACAAGGAAAGATACTATGTATTTTTCATGCAGGTATGTTCAATAAACTACAATTTAATCAGCATGAATCAAAGTGCATTTAGTCTTTATTATTTTGTTCTTTAAAATCAATTTATTTGTGGCATGAAATATAAAGTATAAATATGTATTTTTCCACAAAAAAAAGTTCCCACTACACTATGATGTCATTACTATGTCTCATCTCAGAGAAATTTCCTATTTTGCAAGCATAATGGACTTGTAAAAACAGGGTTCCAACACAACAATAAATAGGCTTAAATGAAACCATACTAATACATGTGTCTTCTATTGAAGAATGAACTGTGTCATGACATTTCACAGTGTTAAAAGTTAAATGTTAGCCATCCTTCTGATTTGCTCAAGCCAATATAATGCAGAACCTGTACTGTTGTCCCACATGTAGTAATTTATCGGGGCATAACCACTTTTCAGCCATTGGGCCCTGGTTCAAAGGAATACTGTGATGACTCGAGCATAACTTATAGGGTAAGATTTATGATATTGAAAGGTAAACATAAACCTGTTAATATAAATTATAAAGCATGAATTTGAATGCCAAATTACATTTCATGGTTTGGGTCTGTACAATAGGCACACAAAAGTTTGCAATATGGGAACAATAAAGCAGGAATCAAATATTGGTATAACTAATGTTTGCAATAACTAATATTGGCACTTGCTTTTAGTAAAAATATATAGCTATGTTGGTGAAGCCTCTGGCAAGCCGTCAGAGCATGACAGCAAACTCCTTGACAGACACGTCTTGGCACTTTAACTCATTCATAAATAGCCTCGAAGTGAATGTCTTAAAGGGATCGTTTAACAATGTTAAATCTGAGATACACGGCCCTACACGTTATCAGTGTCTGTGATATGGTGTAATATTGAAGCCCTAAAAAAATTGCGCTTCAAAATGATCAAGAAGTGCCTCAAAAAAGTAAAAATCTTTGAGTGACCGGTTTTACCATACTCTTTTTCCCCAATAGACTGTAGTGTTATGAAAACCGTCAGGCGAACGGTTTTCAAAATTTGTAATTCCAATCATAAATATCTTGATAATCAGACAAGCGATCGGCTTGTAAAAGTCATGGGGTTCCTGACTGACCTAAAGGTTTATAATTATCATTGCATCATGAGCTAAATCCAGAATTTTGTATTCAAAATATGAGCTTCAAATATTACTTCTACAAAGGGATACTGTAGTTTAAATACACTCTCAGTGAATAGTAAAACGTCTTAATGAGTAGACTTGTTAATGCATGAGTACAAACTTACAAAGAATAACAGACCTGAAGTCCAACTTGGGTTCCGTACAAACTCTATATACAGAATTTAATATTATCCTTATTTTCTTCATTCTCCCTGTTTACCTTTAGAATACCAGATAGAGTTTTATGAGGTTTATTTTATGCATTCTAGCTATACACAATTAATTTGTTCACATGATTGGTAAACTTTAACCTTCTTTAACCCTTTCTGTACTAGTAGATATTCTATCAAAAATTATATTTCCTATTAACAATACTGGGGTTTACATCTTTAAAGATAAAGTTGAGTTCTGGTCATGCGATTGCATTGTGAAAGAAGAGGTGATCATCTAGCATATAAGTATTGGTGTGTACTGCAAGGTTCTGGAATCATAAAAAATGATAAGAAATTTGGCCCAGTCTTGGTAAAGTTATAGACACTGTACACAGAAATATGTATATGGGACAACACAAACATGTGGCATAAAAATCGGTCCCGATTTTTATGCTGTTACATGCTATATTCAGAATATTACGGCATTTGAAGAGCCATGGGAACATTTTTTATCTGATGTTCTTCCATACTTGCATAATAAGAGTGATAACGCTCACAAATTATTTTTCACCTCTTACCAGAACTCAACCTTCTCTTTAAACAACAATTTTTAATAGATCTGGCTCTGAATATGTTCCCCATTAATACTTTCAAAAGTATTACAGGTGTTTTAGATTCAGAAATGTATAGCTTCAATATTCCGGTCCAAATTTACAGCACAATTCTGGTATTGCTTCATGGATTTGCTGCGCATTGCAAGGAAAGGGTTCAGGATCCTTTGCTGCATTCATCTATCCAGTTGAATTTCCTTTGCTAGAAGGCTAACTTCATATTTCAGCTCAGCGAACCATCTACTGTCGCTTGGAGCGGCCAAATTGTCCTGAAAGAAGAAGAAAGCAACAAAAAGAAAAGACATTACTAATTCATATTGGGTGAAAATATAGGGTATAAGGTTAATATCTTTAATGCAAAAGATCACAAATTTGTAATCTTCCCAATCACTCAACCTTTTTTCTGTATGTACCATTTTCTTATGGCTTACAAAATTTGTTGGATTTTGCACATATTTTTTTTCTGAAAGCAAAACGTGACATTCCAACACTGTGTGACTTTATCAATACCTCAATGAACTGCACTAATGAGAGAAGTTGAATGAAATTGAATTGAATTATAACACAAGGTATCTTAATGCAGGCCAACAAACCTTGCTTTTCCTGATCTTGTTGTTCTATATGTGTCACTTACTGTTCGTTTACCTGCCAACCTTTCACAGCAATAATTAGGAATACAGTCTATATTGTTTACTTTTCACACAGAATATTTCAGAAAAAAGAGAGGAATCTGGGGTTCATAACAATTTCTTTGTGCGACTTCATAATTACCTCAATGATCTGCACTAATGAGAGAAGTTGAATAAAATTGAATCATAGTACTGGCCAACAAATCTTACTTTTCCTGATCACCCAGGTATGAAGACCTTTCAATTTGCCTTTCTGTAGGTGTCACTTACTGTATGTAACCCTTTACATTCTATGCAATTCTTTAACAACAAAAAATTATGCATTTTTTTTCCCTTCATCATAATATGAAAGCAAAATTATCTCCCACAAGGTTTTGCTTTGTGTGACTTCATAATTACCTCAATGAGCTGCACTAGCGTGACTACTTTGCCACTGTGTGTCTGCATTCTTCTCTTCACACTCCCAGTTTGAAGGAGACGTACTATAACCTTAGCAACTTGCCTGTCATCCGAGTGATCTTTAAAAGGAGTGATGAAAATGAAACAAACTTTTAAATATGCAATACATATGATGCTCATGCAGATAATGTAATTCATGTTTTTTTTACAGAATACATTACATCCTTTGATCACAGAACACTGTTATCTGATTGGCAAACAGAACAGACACAATATTTCTTTTCATACAGGATCAGAGACATTATCAGATGTTCCTGGAAAGAAAAGGTTGAATTGAATTGAATTCATTGATTCATCTGTCATACAACAGAAATTCTTTTTCCATTAGTTTAACGGTAACAAAGGTCATGTCACAGCAGAATTATACTTAACACAGAAGTGTAAACATGATGAGAGCAAAATGGCAGATTAATGTGAGGTTTTGCTATCATATAAAGAATTCTTTCAATCTTTCACCAACAACAAAAACAAAAAAAATAACTATATGAAGCATCATTTCACAACTCCAAACAGATAACATAAAACAAAGTAATAGAGGGTCCTGATTGGACAAGTACAATACATTTAATTCATGTGGCCAATACACCATAATGAAAGATCTTTTTTTTTCAACATCATGTATTAATTGAATAATACTTACATAATATACACATAATTATAATGATTACAAAGAAAAAATGGAAAGATGAAAGCTCTACCATACCTTTGCATGCAGTGAGTGCACTGTCTATTAGTGAGCCGACTGACCCATCTCCAAAGTTTGTCACACAATCTACGGCCTGTTTCCACAGCTCCACTGCATACCCCTCCTCCCGGCCTGCCAATTCGGCAACATTTCTGACTGCAGCATCATACAAGACTAAGAATGCAAGGCTTCCAATCATTCCGTCTATACTGTCCAATGTTTCTCTCGATGATGACACACTTTGGAGTACTGATGATGATGACGAGGCTGATTGCGTATGATATCTCTGAAGCATGGTTGTGTGTTCTAAGATGCTTAAGACTGTACAGATGGGAAGATGATGGAAGGATTTCTGTAAAAAGAAAAGATGGAGAAGAAAAAAACCAAACATTATGTAACATAATACACATAAGATTAAGCTGTTAAGAGACTATTTCAATTTCCATTAAAGATGAAGAAGAGTAAGTACTGGCCATGCGATTTAAATTGTGAAAGAAACTGTCTGGAAGCATTAGACCGGTTTACTTACATATTCAAATTGTATGCATACTTTTTAAACAAACTAAGGTTGTTCTTGACAACCTTAAAAGCTTGCCCAATGCTTGCTCAATGCTTGCCCAACATAGCAAAAAGTAATGTATGCAGAATAGATTTTAAGTATTGAAATTCATTCATTAACAACAGGTAAATTTAATAACTCGTCACTAGGTCCCCGGGAAAGAAACATCAATAAATTTGAATATGTTAGTAAACCGGTGATTACACATGTAAACTGTACCTACAAATCAATGTATACTGTGAGGTTCTGGAATGATCAATTTGAAATGAAATAAATTCTATCTTGCTGAAATTTACACCTCACACATTATGATTTCTTCCAAGCTGGTATGAGAAGAAAGAGAATGCTCACAAGTTCATTGTCATCTTTTTTTTAAAGCACGAACCTCTTTAGACATAAATTTAAAATGGGCTTAATCTCAAGTTATCTGCTGTAAATGAGCAGTCACTTCATATTTAACATTGCATTATTATGTCATCTTTGTTTGGAACCCAACCTCTTTAAATGTATATTTAAAATGGGCTAAATCAAGTTATCTGCTTTGAAATAAAAGGTCACTTCATATTTAACACCACATCATTATTATGTCATCTTTTTTTAACACCCAACCTCTTTGAATATACATCTAAAATGGGCACAATCTCAAGTTATCTGCTGTAAAATAAACAGTCATTTCATAATTAACACCACATTCTATCCCGGATATATAATCTGTTTCCACCTCTCCATACTACATACCAAGGTATCTTGAATGTGAGCAAGAACTCCCGCTATGGCCACTTCTGGATCAGGGTGCCTCCTGTAAACTTGCATTGCAATCTAGACAACAGAAAGAAAATGAAAGGAAGTAAATGGATGTGTGGATAAAAATGAAAGTGTTGGATTTTCTTTACAAGAATAAGGATGGGTGGAATATGTAGATTAAAGCATGCTTCCTTTACTCTAAATAGGTGGAGTCATTTTTGTTGTCTCAAGACCACAGAGGAGCAAATTCACCCCCCCCCCCTCCCCAGGATTGTGGCCAGAGTGTGACTTAGCATTCTAAAACTGGGTACACCTTATAATAAAAAGCCCATGAAGTTTCATGTCTACATGTACATGTACATCTCAAAGGGTTTTTGATTTATCAGAAATAAATTACCCTACAACAAAACAATTTCAGATTATTTACGATGCACATAGATATTGAAACACAATCATATTTCAGGATATATACAGATAGATAATCTCAATTATTTTACAGAAACACAAATCGTGTCAATATAGGCCCAAATTCACAAATGAGGTTTAAATTTAACCCATGGTTTAAACCCTCATTTACATAACCCATGGTCTAAAATTAGCGCAAAATAAGCGTGAAACAGTCAGAGGTCCAATATTAGATGCATGCAAGGCTAATTTTAAACCATGGGTTATGTAAATGAGGGTTTAAATCTCCTTTGTGAATTCGGTTTGATGTCTATACCTAGGTTTTGAGGGTCAAAGAATCCATTCATACCACTTATCATAGGCTATGGCCATAGCATAAATTGACGTGACTACAATAAAGATGTACACGTATGAATCTCCTTTACCTTGTTGACAGCATTAGCTATATGCAGGAGTCCCACCTCTCTGTTGCCATGGACGATGTGATAGAAGGGATGAAGAGCTTTACTTAGAGCGTGGTTTGATGACTCAGATGATGACTCCATCTTGTTCACAAGAGATGATAAGTCTTCAGGTGATGTGCCTATAAACAAAGACATCAAACGGTTATCTTACATTCATAGCAAGTTGCTTTCATGAATACAGCAAATATTGTCTGGCTTCTGAAAATTCATGACTTTCTTTCAAAATTCTCATCAAATACATTAAAAAAAAAAATCTAACTAGCTGTTATTCTGACTGGTTGATTGTGTTGAAGAAGGAAACTTCATTAAATATGGAGTAAACTGGAAAATCAAAACACAAAATACATGGGACTGGAAATGAAATAATAGCTGTAATTCTGAATTTCATGTCTTGTATTTGATTTTTGTATTCAATGTAAACTAAACACTAAAATTGAAATGTAGGTTTGGTCTAAAACATGTTAAAATAAAGAATAAAGGGGAAAACTTATATTTCTGACTGTGTTTACAAGTTTAGACTCAAATTGCAAATAATAAATAATTTCTGTTTCTGGTAGCTAAGAAACTTGTTGAAATTAATCACAGCAGTTTTTAGGGGTTGTGAATGATAAAAGGTGCTTTATTTGGCCAAGAAAGTGATGACTGGTTTCTAACAAAGAAGTAACAAACAAAATCAACATCAAACCAAGCAGCGGGTTTCAATTTTATTTGAATACAGGCCCATGGATTTTAGGGATAGTGCTTTCACATAATATACACACAACAATTTTTCTTTTGCAATAAAGTGAACAGATAAAAGGAATATCTTTTTTTCAGCAAAAATAATCTTACCCATAGACACGGTGAATACAAAGTCCACAAAATCTGAATGCGACAAAGGAGGTTTCCTGGATGTCCCAAACACATTGTCAAAGCACCTGAAACAGAAACAATGAAGAGAACGGAAATGTCCTTTTTTATTATTTTAAAGATTATACTTGTTTGACTGGTATGAGTGCAACTGCAACAGTTTTGTAATATTCACAATCTCTGATATCAATCCTTCAACAGATTTATAGACTCAATTTTGTAAGGTAAGGCCCCATACATTATGTACAACATAAGACCTGAAGAGGTCAAAGATAGAGAGGTGATGCAGTCTACAGTTGGCATCCCTGAATCTGAACCAGATACACTCAAACCTGTCTTAGTGGCCACCTCTCTATAAAGGCCACCTGTCTATAGTGGTAATGTATTTTGTCTCCCTTGAGAAGGGAATGTGTGTTGAAGAACCTCTCTAGAAAGCCCATCTGTCTACAGTGCAAGTGGCCAAATTCTCTGTGTCCCTTTAGTAGCACAGTCAAACCTGCTTTAGCGACCACCTGTCTATGAAGACCACATTTTTCATTTTCCTTGAATATGGTTTCTCACTGAAAACTGTACTAAAGGAACCTGTACATAAAGATCACCTTCCTATAACGACTACTCTTCATGTTTCCCTAGAGCGGTCTTTATATACAGGTTGACTGTACAATTAGAGACTTCGGTGGTAAGCGCTTTATAAGTAACGTTTTTATTATTATTATTATTATTATTATTACAACCCTGGAATACATACCTGTTTGCAAGGAGATAGATAGGAAAGTGGACATCTGAGTTTGTCTTGCAGCAGTACCTAGTAAGCTGTTTCATAAGAGACGAGTCCAGGGATGGTAGATGGTAGAGGCATTCTAACAGTCGACGTTGAGTTGATCGATCTAAACACTCCATCACAGCATTATCGGGAGCTAGAAAATACAGAGATAAAATGGTTATTTTAATTTATAACAGAAGTTTTTTTTCTTCAAAGAATAAATGATATAAATGTGTTCAGGAGATCTAATTACTTTGAATTGCTAATCTAAATGTTCAGATTAATGTACCATGACAGAGTGCTATGTAGCTATATTTATATATGCTTGTTTATACAAATTATTTATAAAGCAAGGAAGAAAAACTTCTGAGTAGATTTTAAATTTTATACTGGAGGGGTATCCTGGGAAGACCAATATGCCATTTCACTTTTGCTGTTGCTGCCCCATTGCTGGGATGGACGGATGGATAATCTCCAAAACATAAAACCTCTTGGTACCACCTTCGATATGCAGAGGCATAAAAAGTACTGAAATCAGATTCTGTATACCACAACTTGATTCTGGATAAAACTATAAATTAACATTTATGTCTCGAGTTGCTGGTTATTTTTATAAAATTTCATTATTTAATATCCCTGTAATATATATAATATTTTGCTTATTTCATTGTTTTTTGTATGATACCATGTATTTTCAGGACCAAAGTGAAAAAACAGCTTTGGCTGACATGTTATCCTGTACAAATATTTTTAAATAAATAAATAAACTTCAATTAAAAATTAATTTGATTAGAAAAGAAAAAAAAAATGGATTCTGTAAAGCACAACTTCAATAAAAAAATTATTTGATTAATTCCCCCCCCCCTAGCTTACAGCATGTATTTTTTCTATTTGGATAAATATACATAATCATATATACTTGACTTACAAAGCCATTGTGGCAAGTGTTTTTCCATGCAGTGTATAGCTTGTATGTGACCTCTTGATGCTGCTACTAGGAGAGTATGAAGGGCTTCTTCTGAGATACCCAGTGGGCTAGACCTGGCTTCATCTATCAGCTCACCTAGGCTATCAAAGAATGCTGGCAGCTTCTCAGAACTGTGTGGTAGGTAGTAGTAGAATGATTTATTAGAACAACTGCAAAATGGTAGCCCGAGAGCTAAATTACATTGCAAGTTTTACAAGCTTAGATTTTAAAAACATTCCAACAAATCTTAGATATAGACAAGTACAAATAATACACAGTAAAATAGATTACAACTTATTACATATTCCATACTTGCAAAAAAATTTGAAGTTACAAAAAGTATAAATTTGTCATTTTTAATATTTGTGGGAGTATACAACAGATTAAGACAGAGTTTGTTGCAGATCCGTGTTAAAATCTATTGATCAAGAATCTTGATATTCCAATGTACAATGTATGGAAGAGTTGCAACCCAATTATACCATGGTCAAACAATCAATTTTTTACGACCTAAATAAAACATGTCATGCCGCTACGTCATCAGACGGTGATGCATGGTGGGAAATGGCTGTCAACAAATCAGGACATGGTGAGCAGCAGATGGCAGTATATGTAAATCTCAACTAAGTATTGTCAGTAGAAAACCCTTCTTTTAAATAAACTCTAAACCAGATAATCAATAATTTAGGGCCATGTTTTAATTGTTTGTTAGGTTTATTTTTGGCATGATGTAGGTCTCGTCAGCATGTCTAGGGTATATAAGACATCAGATGGTTGCACTTCTTTCTTTGCCTTTATGAAGGATATCAAAGCAATACTTACATGTTGTCGTCATCATCTGGCCTTGCTCTGTCGAGACAGATTGATCTCAGAGTTTTTAGAGCTCTTAGCTTCTGCTGTGAGAGAGGATGTGCTCTCGCGTAGTACACAAACAGTGCATCTTCAAGGCTAATACTTGCTGAAAAAGTAATAATCAAACACAAAATTGTATAATTGTGAAGACAATAATATTGAAATAGATAAAGTTTTAAGTACTAACTTTGCTCAAATTGTTTCTGTGGGATCAAACAAATGATAAACGGAAATTCCTTCACTTTTAGTACGACCTCTGTAGTGACTCAACAATGTTGTTGATTGTGTTTGGCATTCAGTCAAAATTTGATTACTTATTGCTAATTTGTTTGTTTGAGAAAAATCATTCTAAGATAGTGGAGTTGTTTAAAATTCCTAACTTGCACCTGTGCTTTCCCTGGTCCACTACTGGGGATATATCATCCCGGTCAACCCTGCAATTCCAAGACATTTAAAGCCTGTCTGCACTAGTTTGGCCAGGAGGGATTAAACCTCATCAACTCAGTTCTCAATTAACATGAGAAAAGGGGGATCATGAGGGATCAACGGTCACCGCTTAGGCATTGTTTGCTATATAGAGGGCGCAAGTAGCAACAAGTAGTGCAGTCCTGCTTTAAGTTTTTATGGTGGATATACCAACTTACTCTCATCATCGGCAGGTTTGCTCATCATCTTCTGGACCACCTCCATCAAGACTTCCTGTTCCTCCTGACCCAGAGGATACTCCCCATCATCCTCCTCCCTCAAGACATCCTCTATGAACTCCCTCACCATCCCCATCCACGGGCGTGGCTTGTTACCCTCGACAACCAAGATACTCAATACCAGGTTACAGGCAGACAGGTTGATGGGCGTCGCTGATCCAGCGGGGGGCTTGCTACTACCCCTCCTGGGCGTGGTGGCGGTGGTATAGGCGGGGTGGTGGAGCGAGTATGGGAACCCTTGATGGAATTGCTGACTGATTTTGCGTTGGTAGGTCTTCTTCATCTCATCAAGAGCCTGTCGTTAGAACAATTCAATAAATATAGTATGTTCATGCATTAATATATGTGTTATGGGTTTTATACTGACAACCTACATGTTTTTTCACAATAATATTCATAATATCAGCTACACATATTACTTGTAGTAAAATGTTCAAATAGCAAAATTACAACCAACATAGCCATAGGAGAAATGTTACACATTACGTCTGTTTGGAGCCAGACGAGCAGAGAGACTCAATGTAAAATAAAATGAGTTAAAGCCCTTCTGGCTCAAAACAGATGATAAAATGTGGTACAAGAGAGCAAAAAATAAAACAAGCGACTTACACTATCATTGCCTTTCTCATCACACGCTCTCTGTAGGAGACTCCAGACGGTCTGTAAGATGGCTACCACGCAAACTAGCGTCTCTTCCTCCTTCTGGCCTAAGGTGACCCCGCTCTCACCTTGTCCTTGACCCTTGGCCGGTAGGTTGACCTCTCCCCAGCACTGGAGAAGCAGGGGGATCAGGGTACGAGCCATGCCCAGGATGGCCTCAGGATCAGATAAGAAGCCTATACCAAGTTTGGAGACGGACTGATCAGTTCTGATGCAGATGGGGAGAACAGATTACCTGATTAAATGTCTGTTGTCACACAAACCAAAGGTTTTCTTTCTTGGTAATGAAGAGGAAGAGGAAGATGAGGAGGAGAGGGGAAGGAAGGACTAACAAAGAAGACAATCAATGAAATAAGAATTTTACAATATGAGAATAACAAGTTAGAGATGCAGCAAGAAGATTCATCAGCAATGTGAAATCAAGGACACCTTTTTCACCTACAAAATACACTTCTACTAGTTTCTATATTTAAAAGAAAACATATATATATATTAGTACAGATAATCCCTTTCATTGAATCAGTATGGGCATGCACAAATCTCTTAAATTAATTTTCTGTTAACAGAATTGTTATTACAATCAACTTTGTGTCCCCCCTCCAACTCTCTCTCTGTGGACTTGAATGTAATGTCATGACATTATACTTAGACAGTAGAGTCATTTACATACCTTAAAATAAAAGGTTTTGGTCTGCCACTGAATGCTCCATTTGCCTTCAAGATAGGTGCGTATGTTGGTTTAGCTCCGGTAGAATCCACTTTGATAGTTTGGCTCATCTCCCCTCTCTCGGGTAAATGCTCTTTCTCTTTGGACTTCCTCATGACATCCAGAAACTTCTGAAGCATCTGGAGAACCTACGAGATTCATATACATGATATAAAAGAGTAGTAGTCAATTTGAATATACAGTTAAGTTCTGGGCCCTGTCTTATAAAGAGATGCAATTGATCAAATCAATCGCAAGTCCTCTAAATCGATGGCAACTTTGCAGTCCCCTATCTCTTATATTAAAGGTATTACAAAGTTTTGGTAAATTTTGAAAAATGGGTGGATAGTGATTCTTGACAGTTTTGATATATTTGGATGCCCCTGTAGATGTTTTAAAAGCACTAGAAATTTTAGCCCCTAAAACACTTCTGCTTTCGAGAAAAATTGAATATAAAGATTTACCGGTGCTCCCGGTAAATTTTGATAAATTTCAAATAGCTCCTACGGCCGTACAATGGTAGCTGCGACCATGAAAATCTCAGAATATGTAGTTGTGGTACATAATTTCCGAACGGGAATAGCTAATCGGTTGAATTTAGTCAAGAAACATTGTTTTATAGCTGAATTAATATCTTGACCTTGAGAGGGAGCTATTCAACATAAATTGTTTATTGTTTACAATTTCATAACTTTAGAGTCGATTTCGACCGCGACAACGATCACTGAATATTGTAGGATCGCATATGCTTCCAATGTGTTCATTTGAACCAAATTCATGCCCCCATACCAAAACTTTGTAATACCTTTAATCGCCAAATAAATTGCAATTGATGTCAACTTTTTATAAGATGGGGCCCTGGTTTAAGCAATCTCATTGTAAAAGAAACTGCTGGAAGCAACTGGAAAAGGCTCACTTATATAGAAGCAGTGGTGTTTATTGCAAGGATTTGGAATCATCAAAAAAAAAAGTCTGAAAGCTGAAAGTCAAATGCACTGTACAACTAAAGATCACGCCTTACAGGATACCATGAGAAATTGGCAATAGTACATGGCTTTTTCAAGAACACAAGTTATAACAAAATACATATGTAGCAAAGGCAGGATTTGATTAAGTTGGATGATTTGTTTTCTTTCAGAGATACTACATCCAGCACCTTGGAGAAACATTACATTTCAAGAGTTACTCTCTCATCCATTTTCATTTGCAAATAGAAGGTTTCAGTATTGCATGTAGGGAGGTGCGAGGGCTCAGTGGTAGAGCAGTGGTCTTGTAACCGGTAGGTCCTAGATTCGAAACCAAGTTGATGTGCTAGTGCCCTATGATAAGGCATTCATCCTCATGACCAAGTCCTTCGGAGGGAAGTTAAAACCGTCAGTTCCTTGGCTACTTACTTACAAGCATACAAATGCTTTCTTAGCAGTCAGGTAAACAAACCAAAGAACCAAGCCAAACCAATGTACATAATGTAGTACAAGCTCACCCAGGATACATCTCATCAATGACGTCACATTATAAAAAATGTAACTTTTAAATAAAAAAGTTTTTAAAAAGAGTATAAGTATCAAACCTTTAGTCTCCATTTCTGTCCAGCAAGTTTGCCGCTAGGGTTGACCTTGAGGCTACTAGAGCTACCAAGTTTATTCCTCTGCTGGGAGATGAGATTGATGAAATTAGTCAGGAGTTCCTTACAATGAGGAGCGATCAAACCTGAAAAGAAAGAAGAACTTGCTTGAGTCATCTGTTATCTATTTCACAAGAGAATGAGGAGAAGAAGGAGTAGAAGAAGGAGAATGAAGATGAGAAGAAGAAGAAGGAGAAGGAGAAGCAGGAGGAGAAGGAGAAGGAGGAGGAGGAGAATGAGTAGGAGAAGGCAAGGAATGAGGAGGAGAAGAGGGAGGAGGAGGAGGAGGAGGAGGAGGAGGAGAAGAAGGAGAAGGAATACTGTAAAGTTTAATTACAGAATTATGTCAAAATCATGGATTCTGTAAATTTACAATTTTCTTTGTGTATCTAGTTGCACTAATAGTCAGTTTTGTGTCAAACTCGAAGACTGGTGTACAAGAAGTCATTTTCAATATCCCATCCTTTGACTGCTCTTACAACCATTTACCTGGATAATGTTGCAGAATGATTTCCATGACAACCAAAGAATCAAGCTGAACATCTTCCTGTATGTGTGTCATAGCGCAGCACAGATGCATACAGACGGTAGGAAAGAACGGAGCCATCTGATGAGCTGCGAGCGTATCCATGACGACCCGTAGGAGGGCGGTACCTGACTGACGTACCACCCCCTCCTTGTCAGTCATGGCGGTCGAGATGGAGGGGATGAGGGTAGGGAGGTGCTCCGGGATAAGGGAGGGGTTGGTGGTGAGGAGAGTCTTGGTGCCTTGTATAGCACTGCTACGGATAGAGGCGTTGTAATGGTTGGCTTGACAGAGAAGTTCCTAGCAGAATGAGAAGGAAAAGTAAAAGGATAATAATTTGAGGGTTCAGTAGTGTAGGCCTACACTCTTTTAGAGATTGTCTACCCTTTTTCCCCTTCATTTCTCATTTTCTAATTCACATTAACAAATGAAATGAAGAGGTTTTTTTTGTATCATTCTTGAAAATTATAATGATAAGATCTTTTACAATGTTTCTTCCTATTCACACTGCTTTAAAATTATCAAACTTTTCCAACAAGTACTAAGGGCAGTTGGATCATCAACAAAAGTTCAGTTTACTTAAAAATATGATTTATGTCTTCTTCTCATTCATTGATTTTCTGAAATAATGAGTATGTGAAGAATAGGAACTTAAAGTAGGTTTAAAACTTATTTATAAAAAAAAGCCTACTTGAATGTTCTGTTTTCTCGATGTGACAGGTTCCCCTCCATCCTTGTCTGAAGTCTTAAGCTGTTCTCTGATGTGAATAGCACGAGACTTGAACGATGTATCCGTAAAATTCTCTGCCTTGGCCAACTGCTTGCCAACTTTGAGCTTGACCTTCTGAAAATCCTTCTTCTTTTCCTTGTTCTTCCTCGAACCTTTCACCATGATTGACTGTATGAATAAAACAATTTTAAAAAGGGAATTAAAACAATTAAAAAAAAGGAAAAAGAAATCATATTGCCATCTCAGCATAATCAATTGTACATCAATTTGTCAAATGCCAATCTATGTACAGGTATGCATACATTTCCTTCTCTTGCCTCTGACTTTTGACTCAATTATGAACAAGCACAATTAATAAATAGCAAAAGCAAAATTACTGCCGAGAATACTCAAGAAAGCAGAAGAAAAAAAGAAATTGAGGAAAAGGAGGAAGAAGACGGAGGAGACAGAGAAGGGGAAGGGGAAGAAAGAGGAGGAGGAGGAGGAGGGGAAGGAGGAGGAGGAGGAGGAGGAGGAGGAGGAGGAGGAGGAGGAGGAGGAGGAGGAGGAAAAAGAAGAAGACAAGGGGATGGAAAGGAGAAGGGAAAGAGAGGGAGGAATCGGAAAAGAGCTTATAAAATTAAGAATAATATGAAAATAAGAGGGAGGGAGAAAAAAGGTTAAGAAATCAATATAAATTTTGATCATTAGTTAGTCAGGCAGGGCTGTCAACCCTCCCGCATTTGGAGGGAGTCTCACCACCCCCCCCCCCCCCCCCCCCCCCCGCTTCCCGCTTTAATATTCAGCGGCTGGCTGGATTTGGCACTTAATATTTTCTCAAAAAAAAATCTTCCTCCAACTCCAAGTCCAAGCAGTTTCCCAAAGTTGACAGCCCTGAGCTGAGTCTCCTGGGGTGGTATTCTGAACATTGTTGTAAGTTTTGTGTTATCTTTTGTTGTATCTTCCAGAGATAACACAGCGCTAATATTGTTGTAAGTTGGTATTCTGAACATCATTTTATCCCTGTGTTATCTCTTGAAGGACCGCCTCTATCTTATCTTTGACCACTGTTGACACGCCCATTTGTATTGACCCTACCAATCAAAATCTGTTTGATATAAGCATGATAAGTAGGTCAACCAATAGGAATACTTTATGCCATATCTGAAGATGCGCCTAGCGCATACTAATCTTGGGCGTAATTAGTTATTTGAGCGCTTATTACGCGCGTCATCATATGCGATGTGGCATGTGGATCATGAAGACTAATCACGCTTTCACTATTATTGGTTAAGATGAGAGCATTAAAATTGTCATATCCTAGCATGTAATTTCTTAGAAAGTTCTCATCTGTGATGTTTCCGGTCAACACATAATCTTTTTGTAACTCGACTATTGGCACAAAGTTGGTTCTGGGCAAGAAATATTGCCGCTATTATATCACCACGAAAGATACAACAACCCCCTACCTGTTGTAAATATTGTTGTAAATACCATGCAAGATAAGATAACATAAAAGATACAACAACTTTCACAATACCAATTACCTCGACATATTATCTCTCGTGCGCATGTGCAAATGAGGATAAAACGCCACTTTATTAATAATACGCACAATTACAAGTAGGGATTTCAAAAGCCCCGCCAGTATTGGTCCTGTTTCGTACGTGTGCGCAATAGACTGCTTGAGCGGAGTCATTTTTGCATAGAGAAACTGGGACACAAAACTTGAAATAAATTACGTTATTTTCCTCAAAATAAGAGGAAAACTGGTTCTAGAACTAGTGTTATATGAATCTTAAATACATACTAATACAGTGTCTTACCCTTCAGTGCCCTGAGAACTGCTGCTTCCATTTTTCTTAATTTAAATTCAATTTATATCCAAGCTTTTGGGAACCCCAGTTGCGTGTATTAATCCAATGGCAGATTTTCAAATTTGGCGGTATGCGTCACTGCCACCCTGGTGAGATGGCGCTGTTGAAATAGGATCCATTAAAACTGACTGTGAACCCTCTGCCATTGGTCCAAAAAAAAAAAAATCTGATGTAGATGTCAATTTACTCACCCAAGATAATGTCACAGATCACCCCTTAAATTTTCTGTTTTTTAATACTAAATGAGACCTAAAAATATAAATAAAAAATGTTTTTACATGTTTATATATATTGGGGTGTTAATGTAAGTTATTATCATTATTTTTAAGATTAAATGGCAAAGGTTTGGAGGTAATCAGTCTTTTCAAATTGGCTGCACAACTCAAAATACAAATAAATGACGTCATCACACAGCCTGGTTGCATCTGACGTCATGAAATAGGCGTGGTCTATCGCGATCGCCTGGCTTTGGCTAGTCTTGTATCCATCCCAAACGTCGAATTTATTGAAAAAATCATAATATCGGTTCTATTTAGTTACATATGGATTTGTACGATGCCAAAGGCCTCACATGATTCTAAAGTGTGAAATTAGGCTAAATCTATCAGATGTTTGTGGATTGGAAATGTCAATCACTAGAATCAGCTCTCCACATGTTGTGAGGTTGGCACAGTTTCGCCGTGTCTTATTTTGTGCAGGGAGATGGGAGTGCCGTGGTGAGTCACACGCAAAGTACGTACATTGCCATGACATTGACATGACATTGACATTACGTGTTTGTCAACAGTGGGATATAAAAGCTCTGATATGGGTCAAGGCGGATTCGGGGGAGGGGGGGGGGGGGGGGTGTGACGGGGGCGGGCGGACAGACGGGCTACCACAACCCAACATTTAGGGGGGAGGTGCCCCAACACTACGCATAACAGCCCCTTGCCCCCACCTCCCTGAAAAAAAGTTTAAAAAGTTATTAAAAAAAAGAAAATAATTCCAAATCATGGTTTATTGAAAACATTATTTTTTTTTTATATATATGGCCGCCCCCTCGGAGTGCGTCCTCGTCGCAGCGGCTGGATACTGCTGCAACATTTAGAACTTTCCATGCAGAAGAAATTATAAATAAAAAAAAATTGCAAAGTAACTAAAGCTCCGAGATTTTTTGGTGTTGGATGTTCTTTTTCTGTCTTCGCCAAATACTTTTTTTTGGGGGGGGGGGGGCAGGCACAATAGTAGATACCCTATGTAACGGAAAATTTTAAACAAAAAATAATTTTGCTCAAAACAGACTGAAACTGAGGTTGTGGCCTCTCTTTATGGCCGCTATATAAGCATCTAGTGACAGCGGCCCCGTCCTTATTCGAGTCCAAGCTTCTTCTTTTTTTAAATTTTATGTAGGCCTATAAACACGCATGTTTTTGTTTAATTTTTTTTTCAACACTGCTGCACCCCCCCCCCCCCCCACACACAACCACATACAACCAAACAAACTCCCAAAACTAATAGTACATGTAGGCCAGTATTAACGTTATCATTTACAGCTTATTCATTTTCATTTTTCATTTCATTTATTTTCATATTTCTCATGTTACATTTACATTTCATACATTGTGATGAAATTACAATAAAGATACATATGTAAATAACATAAAGGTAAGTGGTCAATATAGAGTACTGATTTAACTGAGAGAAATATGATGGGACCTACATGAAAGCAAGCTTGTAGTGCTGTAGGCCCCTGTGAGATAATTTGTAGTAATAAATGGAGAACGGATATAAATAATGACCAATCAATATAAAATTAATAAATAAAAGTGAAAGAAAAAGAAACTAGCAGTGGTGTTGTTGATATCTTCTTTCCTTTTCTTACGATAGACAAGTGCACTAAATTATTTTGTACAGGATGCTCAAAAACAATGTTAATTGGACCCCTTTATATTGTTTTTTTTTTCTGAGGCCCATGTCTATCTCCCTCTTGCATGTTCTTTCTCTCTCAAATTACATGTAAATCCAGCGAGGCTGAAAGTGGGGGTCAGAGTGGAAAGGGGGCACTTTCGCTGAAGAAAGCTCTTCCGACAACACCCTTTGACAAGAGCATATTATTTGTATGCAGGGCAGCGGCGGATCCAGGATTTGAAAATAGGGGGGCGCAGCCTAAAATGAGTGGTTTAAAAAAAAATAGGGCCCCCTGTATCCGCCACTGCAGGGGAAGGGGTTATCGGACACGTCTCATAATATATATATTGCTTTTTATGTCTAAAATGGACATTTGTATTATTTGTTTTTTCTACACTGTTCGTCAGGAAGGTCGAATAATTTATTTTGCGTTTACTCATCACCCACAAACCCTTAATCATCGGATCGGATTTTTTAATAATAAGATTCATCACGGTAAACCATGCAAATGGGTCGGGGCAGAGGAGATGGCCCACATGACATATCAAAAATGTAAATGGACGACCTACAGGCCTAAAACAAAACGAGTTTCATAAAAATGAATAAAATCAATTTGAACCCCAGTCAAATATAACTTTGACCCTTCCCCTAGACAATAGACCTACATGTAATTAACCCTGTAACCTGAACCCAGATCTAACTTTAAGATCAATCACAATCCTACAGCTCAAAGTCGTTTCCTGGGAATAGGACTGAGGGGGCCTTGACCCGGCCCCCCCCCCCCCCCCCAAGTCAACAAAAAACGGACCCCAAAAAGGGGGGGGGGGGGGAAGCAGAAATGAGTATTGTAGGGCTGGGCAAACATTTGTTATTGTATGTGTGTTTTTAAATAAAATTATACCCCTGGAAGGGTTGGAAGAAAGTCTGAGATAGTCAGGACCCCGAAGTGTGAAATCAGGGATAAACGCATCAACAAAATTAAAATCAGAGCAATACGATGTTGCTGGAGCAAGAAAATATTTCCCACCCTTATGACAACAGTACATTATTTTTTTATTTGACTATATATTTTTCTCATCAATAAAGATTTTGTTGTGCAAAATAATGTCAATTTTTTTTTCTTTTCTAAAAGGCCTTATATGTGAAAATAAGCCAAAGTGCTTCGTAAATTCTAAATCGAATTCTTTACTTTCATTTGAGAAATAGACTACTCGGAGTTCAATTGCGAGTAGTCTCCAAAAATAGCGTTTCGAAATAAACATCTGGATTAAGTTGAATTAGTAACCGTACACGTGATGTATTATCTAAATCGATGCATGGGTTTTTGCCGGTTGCAACGACATCTGAACGCGAGGTATTATTAACGTCTATATTTTGATTAAACCTACAATTATAGAATTCACAAAAGGCCCGTAGTCTACCAAATATTTGTTAGACTGAACACATACATTACGAAGCATGCTAAACGTATAAATATAGCCATTATTTTGAGAAAAACGCATTTTTTCATAAAAATGTTTCGAATCGTTGACGTATTGTACGAAATGCGTAAAAATTCATGAATATTCATGCCATTGCTAATCCTGATCCCTGTCTAGCTTGATACTTATTAATGGATGCCCAAGAAAATTTCGGACCAATCGGTGCTCAGATAAATTTGGACCAATAGCCCCCCCCCCCACTCTCTCTCTTTCTCATTTGCTCACCTCTCCTCCCTCTCTCTCTCTCTCTCTCTCTCACACACACTCCTTAGCTCATCTCCCGCCCCCCCCCCCCCTCATTCTTCTCATGATCTTTTTGTTTATCTGCTCCCCCTTTCTGGCCCATTAGATATTTGTACGCTGCAAACAGACACAAATGAAAATATATTTATTTCATGGATATCAAGTTGTTGTTTTTCGGAGCTTCTGTTACTACTGCAATCATTTTTTTATTCCTGTTTTCTTTATTCTGCATGGAAATTAAATGTTGCAGTAGCATCCGGCCGCCGCGACGTGGACGCACTCCGAGTAGGCAGCCATATGAATCACCATGTTTAATGAATAAGAGTAATACGAATAACGAGAAAATAAATAAAGAAAAAAAGGTCCTGAAACTAAATTTTTATAATAAACAATGATTTAGAATGATTTTTTTGGGGGGTGGTTGTGTGCCCCCAAGAACAAACGCCGTGCTTAACGTAAGTTCTTGCGGGCACACCTCCAACAAACGAGGACCTCTGATCCTTCGGCCATACTCAATGATCTGACCGAAGGATACAGATTCTTAAAAAGAAACCTCGCACAGTCGGGGCAGAGCAGATGCCGGCAAGACATGACCAGGCCGCATGGCCTGGGCATCTTGCCGGCATCTGCCCAGCCTCGACATTGCGAGCATAGGCGCTCACCTATTGGCACTTTGGTTAATTTTGCTCTTGCGTTCGACATGGCGATTCAACTTGTGAAACAAACTAAACGTAGGCTACGTCGTATGTACGTTTGAAAACAAAACGGGTTTCATAAAATAACGCCAGGGCACACATTTGTCTTTAGCCTTTAATAATAACTTTTATACTAAGAGAATAGGCCTACACTCACACACAAATTCTCGGCAAAAATGCATTACGCTGTGGCCTTAAGGCTTAACATCTTCCCAATCATCATTTTACCACCTAATAGCATATAGTTTTTATCATGATTTTACTTTTACCTTTATTTATGATGACCCAGTTTATTTCGTTATTTTTAATTGTATTGAGGAGGCGATAAACGCGGAGTGGTGGATTTGGGCCCGCGTGACGGTCGAGAACACACCTGACTTCATATATTATTAAGTAAGTTCCTTTTTTTTCATTGTCATTACAATATTTTTGTTGTTGTTGTTGTTGCAAAATATTATCCAAATATCGGGAAATTGAGGCTCAAAGTAGATCAAAAATGCGGATGTACATTCATATCTACCGGAGATTATCAGTACATTCATATCTACCGGAGATTATCAGTACATTCATATCAACAGTAGACTACCATTCCAAAAACATCCCATCAAAGCTTTGATTCGATTTCTTACTTGCTAGAAGAAAATAACAAATTGTGTTGACTTGGACGACGGGATCAAGACTATGCAACCGCTCGAACTCGACGCGACCTTTTATTTTTGCAGACTGCGCCCGCGCTCGGATTACAGGCTCAGATCGTGAACACGCCCCCTTTCCAAATTCGAACGCGATGCACAAATAGTCATAGCTGAGGCGGTTAATTTGAATGCAGAACTGGGACGGAATAGATCAAATTTGAGCATCAATTTACCGAAATTGGGATCATATTTTGGAATCTAACCACTTCCATTTGGCTTATATCATCTTTCTCTTCCAGGTAAGCTATATTTTGATGTTTCTTAGTCCACAATTAAAAATCTAGCAATTGTTTTTGGAGACCCTATTACAAGCGCACCAAACTATAAGCGCAGGCGCGGCCAATGAGATGAAAGAAAAGATACAACAAAAGATAACACAAAAGTTACAACAATGTTCAGAATACCAACTTTATCTTATCTTCAAAGATACAACAATATTAGAGATAACACAGAGTTCAGAATACCGCCCCTGAGCAGTAGGGGCGCTGGTCCTAGAATGAGGATCGTCCTCATAAACAAGGATATCCAGACAAAATGTGTCCTGAAAAATAAGGGTTGTCTGCATTTTCGAGGATGTTTTTTTTCATCGGCGCTCTGGGGGTTTCATTTTACAGAACGGCCTGCTGGCGATGCCAAAAAATGATTCCCCGGGGGAAAATAACCCTAGTTCACCGTCTACTTTTATGGGTTGTCCGTCTTCCCAAGGATTTATTGCTCATAATGTGAAGGTCTCTGTACAAAGTCAATGTAAAATGCATCAAGAAAATCATTGCAGAATCCTTTTTTTGCACCGATCAAAAATATGAAACGTCTGCGAAAATGAAGACGATCCTCGTTTATGAAGACGATCCTTATTCTCGGACCAGCGCCCCTACTGCTGAGGCCTGAGTAGAATCTAAGTTTAACTGGTGGTGAGAAGTCCAACATTTAAACATAAACCATAGACATAGTGATAGTTATTGTAATGATGATATAATATTAATATAGTACGAGTAGTAGATGTAGATCTAAGATCTAGATATTAATTTAATGTTCACAATGCACAAGACACAACAACAAAATGCCAAATTCCAGACTAAATAACGAAGGGATGGGACTACACGAAGTCAGCATGCATTTCATGTTAATTTAAATTTGTAGCTCTTTCGAGCAAATAAAGAGTAAATGAGGAAGAATCAAACATTTCTTCCCAATAATTCTCTTCTGATGTTATGCTTTGAAACAACAGCAACAACAATTGCCTACCCTACCTACAGACTACTTACATAATCAGCTCGGCAGCAGCGTATAAATAAGTTAACGTGCAGCAGCAGTTCACGTACGTACACGCGTGGTATGGATTAGCACGCCACGTGCATGTGTTTCGTTGTTGTTTACAATCTTCGACGGCTGTTACACTACAGTTCTACATCTATGCAGCATACAGCCAGGTATACTGCACTCAGTACTGTGCTAGTTCTGCTGCGGTACATTTCTTCCGAATGCAGCTGAAGTCAATCTGGACTCAACCAATATTTCCACGTAAGCATAATTTTACCTATGTTTTCCTTGTCATGAGTAAGCATGGTATTTTGGTAAGCATTGGTAATGACTAACTCACGTAGGAAAACGATTAAAACAGGGCTGTCAATACAATTTGGGGAACTACTTCGAGGATCTTGGATCTTGGATCTTGGATTGGATTCCTCCGAGCTATTCCACTATCCTAGATCTAGGGAATTTTAACTGGAGGTGTGGCTTCGGGTGGTCAATTACTTTTTGCTTGTAGGTTTTAAAATAAGTGAACAGCTCTGCTGCTTTGAATGCAGAGGTAGTTTTGGCAGAAATTACTGAAGAAGTTTAGGTCGTTCCATTCCTTTGTGGCTTTAGTTTAGGGAAGAATTAAGAACGAGTTTGCATGGACTTCAGTTCTTGTGTGATAAAGCTGGAATTGGTGGGGAGGGGGGGGGGTGCTGGTTGTTGATTAAAAAAAATAACAAAGTGCTCACTAACCCCCCCCCCCCCCCTCCCTTGAGAAGAAGAAAAATTGCATAGAAAGTCTACGATACGGTACGCTGGTTCATTTTACACGTTTGGCGCGCGAATGAGTGTGGTGGCGTAAGACTATGCGGGAGGGTTGACAGCCCTGAAACCGTGGGAAGATCTATGGCCACATTTTTTTGAAATGTAAAGAAGTAGTAGGTCTAATTAGAATTTTTGCCTACAAATCAACTCCTCTGGGCGCATCCGCACAACCACTTGAAATTATAATTTGAGGAAGTCTTTGATGGGAAAAAGGGCGATTCCTCATCCTACCAGATTCATTCATCCATGTTGTACATGTATGTATCGTTGATTAGCGCAGCAAATATGAATATTCATGCTATAGTCAAAGCGCTCGAAATTGCTGAATATATACAAGTATTCACTGCTCTTTTTCTTCCAGTCATGCTCCCAGGTAAATTTCAAATATTTCAAATAGTGCCCAAGGCCATTCTATGGTCAGAAGCTGCGACCATGAAAATCTCAGAACATGCAGTTCTGATATAAAATAATTTCCAAACAGGAATAGCAAATCGGTCAGATGTAGACAGAAACATATTGTTTCACTTACATGTACTTTATGTCTTTAGACTCAATTTCAACTGTGACAAAGATCATTGATTATTGAAAATTCGCATATATACAGATTTATTCAACCTGCATAAATCAAAATGGCGGCTAGAATGTTGTCTTTCTAATTTCTGCCCCAGTTTTTTTACTTTTAGAGGCACGATAATGGCACTAAACATCGCCAATCATGGATGAAAATAATGTCAAATGGAAGAATATACCGATCTGGGCCGAGGTATGCATGTGTTGATATATTTGATTGATAAAAAAGGTCACTTTTAAGGGACATACTGATGATATGCGCTTTTTATAGAGGCAAGTGACAAATCTTGCGAGCTGATTTCGGGACACCGGGTCCTGATCGGTGCAAGGCCGTCGGGACCCGGTTTTTGAAAATCCCGACATGACTCAGGCCTAGAGTCAACACACCGATTACCGAGCTGGGAGACATTGGCAGGCATTTTTTTGGGTGTACCGTGTATAAGCCGCACCCCCGAATTTGAATTTTTTCGGCGGCAAAAAGGTGCGGTTAATACACCGTTAATTACAATAATGCTTCCAATAGTAAGGCAACATGTTTATTTGAACCAAATTCATACCAAAACTTTGTATTACCTTTAAACATGATAGGAACAACCTTTCATGAAGAACGACACCCAACCATAGGAGGAACAAGCAAACTGTCTTGATTTGGGCAAGTTGACTTGGGATGTGGGTATTGAGGTGTATGAGTTAATTTGCTCATCTTTTTTTATGAAGCACTCTGTATTCAAGGAATTATGTTAATAGCCCTGTCAGGCACAGAGCTTAGTCTGTAGGCACAGACTATGATTTTAAACTTTACCACAATCCCTAAAGCCTTGAGTAGAGCCTAGCTCTGTCAGTCTCTGACTGTGTCTGGAGCAGCTAAAGTACAGAGCCTATGCAGTATGCTGTCAGGCTAGTCTCACTGTGCAGACACTGTTATGCATAGCAACTGACAAGGGTTTACAGTAGGGTAGCGGGTGCGCCATGTGAGAGAGAGAGAGAGAGAGAGAGAGGGTTGAGGAGTCCTGAAAAGGACTCTGACTTGGTAATCTTTCTTGGGGTGTGTAGTCCTGAAAAGCAAGCCTACTGTATATCTACATCACCATGCAAGCTGACACTTACAAGCAGCATCTGACAAGGGTTTGTTTTAGCAGACTACACAGAGCTCCTCATCCTGCACGAAATGTTATTAATGAGCTCTGGGTAAAACCTGCCAAGTCGTGCATGTATAATGCATTCTATTTGAGGAAAGATGTTAAATAACTGATCATGTACGCAAATCACTGCCAGCCAATGTATGGAGGTAGTCTAATAAAAATTCACCCTTTTCGTAAGATCATGTAGTATGTTTGTCAAAATATAATGGCATTATAAAGTGAATGAATACTTCAATGTGCTTTTGTAACACTGCTCCTTTTTTCTTGAATCTCTTTATGCACTTGGATGAGATATTAATGCCTTTTGGGAAGCATTTTTTTGTTGAAATTTGCAAATTATTTAAAGAGTGGAAAAAATGCATATACATGTAGGTGCTGTGAATAATCTAGCCTGGGTAATTTATAGAAAGAGTGCTGGAAACTCAATGAGAGCTCAAAAAAAGAAAAGAAAGAAAAAAAAAGGAGAAGAGATAAATGACTGCAAGAAATCTTGGTTTCCAATGGCAAATTCAAATTCACTGAAGTACATATACGTACTGCACAACTTTAAAAGTATGAGGAAAAACTGAAAACATGGTGGCTTATATACTTCTACAGAAGAAGAAGAAGATATATGATGTACACGAAGGAGTTAAAATGTTCAGTTTTGAACCTGATATAATTAAATGTACAAAGTTAGCAATTAGCCAGCTTGGAGAGAGTTCATAATTTGGCATTTTTAGCTACACTATAATCACAAACATAATGTTTGCAACTGTGAAAGAAAATACAACTTTGTTTTGCCACACTTTTTTGAGATATTATACTGGATGTTATCCTAGCCAGTAAGATCATGTAATTCCCAGCTTTAAGCCATCATGGATGTACCAGTAGTATTTTCCAGGTTGTCTTCTCTTTTCCAATAATGAAAGCCCATTCATTATGGCTAATGTCTTGAATCCCTCCAACTCTTACCCACTCTAATCCCTTGTAATCCTTTTGTATAGTGACACCATATAATTGTGACCTCATTAAGGTCATGGTAAATAAAAGAAAAAAATAGCCATTTTGGTATTCCAGTACGGAGTCGGGCTAACTCGGACCCGGGGACAACTCGGCCCAGATGCAAAAACTGTCATTTTTAGCATGTTTAGGTTTAGGGTTAGGTTTAGGGTTAGGGTTAGGGTAAAATGACAAAAAATGACCGTTTTTGCATCTGGGCCGAGTTGTCCCCGGGTCCGAGTTAGCCCGATTCCTCCAGTACACCTCATGGTTAGAATAATGTCACTGTTTGTTGCAAAGTTGTGTTATATTTAGGCCTGCCGATTTAGTCTCTTTAGTATACATGTACAGTTAACAACTTCATTATTCATACCCTTACCAAGTATTGTAATTTTTGTAGTAGGTGTCGAGAACAACTTATATTTTAATAACAGTATGCATAAAACTTGAATATAGTAAACTGGTCTTTTATATACGGGCAGGTCCAAGCTATTTGGATTGTGACGTACGGGACATTCAGAGACTTTAAACAAGAAATAACAACAGATGAAATTATTTATATGGCTATCTTTTGGTTTGAGTCTGTGGCTATTATTATAATTTTTTAATTAATTGTTAATGTAATTAATGTGCCGCGTGACGTACGGTTCACAGCGTCCCGTACGTCACGCGGCACATTAATTACATTAACAATTAATTAAAAAATTAGTCAGAACTAAAACTTTCCACAAATGAACTACCGTATTTGCCGGCGTAAAGGCCGCACCGCGCATAGGCCGCACCCCCAACTTTGACATTTCGTAGAGAGAAAAAAAAAAAAAAAAAGGAAAAAAAAAAAAAAAACGGACCAAAAAAAATAATCATAACTTTCTCGTAGAACTCTATTTTTCCTACAAACTAATACCAAAATTATCAATCATTTTATAAATTTACAGGAAGTTTACCTAAAAAATGATCGTAATTTAGCAAATCTTCATCGATTTTTAGGCAGATTAGCACATTCATTGGACACTAGAGGGCGCTTCGCATGCATACAGAAACATGAATGGCCTGCCATAACCAAGCTGTGGCCATAATGTTATCCGGTCTTACCCCTATCGTACCGCCAAATGGAGAAAATAAACAAGCTTTTGTATTGTTATTAGAGATCTACCGAGGTTAGTTTGTCGCTTTAATTAATTAGATAGTCTCAATTATAATTCAGAATTATCTTACTGAAAAGTTAAGAACACCGATGATTGCGCGCTGCATCTCCGAAGCTGCGTTGGATTTGTTGCAACTCCCAGCCCGCTAGCTCCCCACCACAGAGTGTGTGAGCGAGGTATGATTTTGGTTACCGGGCCATGCGCTGACTAAGCCAAGGACATTTTTACAAGTACGATTTTTAGTACGAGTTTCTGGTCAGTTTTCTTCTTATTTCTTTGGTTGCACAACAATTAAAAAGATAACTTCTTCAAATTTGCTGCTGACGTGGTTCAGACTAGATCTTGTCCGATGTGTTTTCAAGTCAATTTTGTTAATATATTTTTTTGTATGAAGTTGCCTACAAATAATGGACGTGCTGTTTTGACTTGCGATTTTTACTGTTTCGGCGTATACGCCGCACCCCAACTTTTTGATATTTTCTCTTCCAAAAATACTGCGGCCTTTATGCCGGCAAATACGGTAGCCCATAATAGCCACAGACTCAAACCAAAAGATAGCCATATAAATAATTTCATCTGTTGTTATTTCTTGTTTAAAGTCTCTGAATGTCCTGTACGTCACAATCCAAATAAAAAAATATTTCCACCATCCCTTTCATTCCCACCTTTCCCTGTCTATCCCTCTTTCTATGCTACATGTAGTTGAATGCCACTACACAAGTTTACATTACACCTGTACACTGTATTGATTAGGTAACAACCCGAGGGAGTGCAAGGCCATCTAGACCTCAGTATTTCAGTGTATTGTAAACGTGGAAATTTGTAAAGTAGCATCAATAGCATTTATCCCTTTGCTTTGTGTGTGTCTGTTGTTCAGTTTTACTTGACCATCAAGCACTATCTTTTGAAATATCCAGTGAAGAATTGTGTATCTTCCAAACTCTAAAGCAATGATAGAATAGACCATTTTCGTAATTTAATCAAATTTAATGCACCAATTTTTGTTAATTTATGTTTTCATTCACAAGTTACAAATAATTGTAGTTCAATAGTCAGAATTAGTGCTGTAACATCACGGATATCTCCAATTCCGTTTAACCGCCAGTCAAAACCGGACGGTTTTCGGTTAAACGATTAAAAAAAAAAAAAAAAATAAATAAAAAAAATCGTTTTTTTTTTTTTTTTTTTTTTTTTTTGCGGGAAGGACTTTCATTTAATTGCGAGCTGCATTTGAAGGCGCCGATTTGTGCTTGTGAACTTGTCACAAATAGTAAAAATGTCGTTTTTAGAAGAATGTGTTAAATCATTAATATACATTAAAAACAGTAGAGAACTTAGGATAGAACCTTGTGGTATACGCGGTGTTTGAAATAGGATGAAATATTATTATAAAATACATATTGAGATCTATTACAAAGATTTCTTTCAAACCAAGATGACAGACAAATTGAAGTGTTGTTCTAGTTTCAGAGTGGTGAGTCAACAGACAGATAACTGAGCTGGGAGGCATTGCCAGGCATAGTGCCAGGTGGAGGGGCATAAATCGAAACTCTAAAAAAATATTAAAAACAAAACAAAACAAAACAAAACAAAAACAAAAAAAACGAAACCGTCCAATTGAAAACGGAATCCGCCATGGGCGGTCGGATACCGGACGGTTAAACGTTTGACTACAGCACTAGTCAGAATGCAAATTGTATACATAACGTACATAGTTAGGTAGGACAAGCCATAATGTTTGTCCTACCTAGCATGCAACAACTAATGTACGCAATCCAAATTCTGATTATTGGCATACAATTATTCGTAACAGGTAAATGAAATAATCTGTAAAAAGGCGCGTCAGGAAGGCATGATGCATACATTTGGTTAAATTACAAGAACGGCCTATTGTGTAACTCCTGATAAATACAATTTTGTCTATTGGAACCATGAGGGTATTATTTCTGTATTATATGAGTTATCATTTTAGTTACAAATAAAATATATGATGAGGTAAAATTTAAATGTAACTCCTAATAGATTAAATACAGACACAAACGTATCTTATAGAGGCTCAAAGGTTAATTAGAAAATGATGTTGTATTTGGCACATGCTTGTACATTTAAGACGTAGAGAATACCATAGAGACCTCCTATCTAGGTACAAGTGAGAATTATTTGAAAAAAGGGGCTGAAATGCCAATTAATGGTTAAAATACAATTAAACAATAGTTCAAATTATTTGAGTTATATCTGTCCTGATGTAAAGCAAGTACATATACTGTGTACATGTGTAATTCATGCCGATTTAACATGAAATTGCAAAACCCTGCCCAGTTTCTCTCCTTGTCCCCTCTTTCCCAATCTCCTTTCTTTCAAGTCTGACAACAAATCAGCAGTTGATCAAATATGTGTCAGCTAGTGATGAGCCTTATGTCTATAGAGCATAACCCTGAGAGCGGTCGTCACTCAATACATTAATGATGTCTAGGGTCCTGGGAAATGTTGGATAATGTATTGTAGCATGACCTTGTCGCAATGTAGGGATTCAGTGGGAGAGTGATAACTAGTTACTTGGATGTATTATTTATGATTATTCTAGGCTTCCTTTTTGGGGGTGCATTTTTCCCTTTTCATGTATTGGAATTAACGGATTCAACTCGTGTTTTCCAAGCTATCATGATGATGACAAGGTACACCGTGCTGCTGGTCCAATCAAATTATTTTTGTTTGGAATATTCAATAATTTGTGATTTGTGTGCACATCAAGTTTTTGCTGAGAAGGACATGGGTGTTGCATACATACTGTACCTTTATCAAGCTTTTCCGTCGAGAAAGCATAACTGAATCTGCAATTATAGACATAATATTTAGACAGCTAAAAAAGTTAAGAGAAGTGAAAACTACAAAAACAATATAAAACATGTGTTATATGATTTGTGCAAATCAAAAATTCATTGGTCTTTTTACGAGCAGTTCCATTTTATCAATAATGAAATGGAAAGTTCTCATTTCTTCTGAACTTTGCATGGTGTTTTAATGGTTGAATGATACAGCAAAATGTCCACTGATATGTGTTATTAAAGTGATTTTTAAAGGTATTACAAAGTTTTGGGAAATTTTGAAAAATGGGTGGATAGTGATTCTTTACAATTTTGATATATTTGGATGCCCCTGTGGATGAATTAAAAACACCAGAAATTTTAGCCCCTAAAACATTTCTGCTTTCGAGAAAAATCCATTATAAAGATTTACCGGTGCTCCCGGTAAATGTGGATAAATTTCAAATAGCTCCTACGGCCGTATAATGGTAGCTGCGACCATGAAAATCTCAGAGTATGTAGTTGTGGTATGTTATTTCCGAACGAGAATAGTTTATCGGTCGATTTTAGTCAATAAACATTGTTTTATAACTTAATTAATATCTTGACCTTGAGAGGGAGCTATTCAACATAAAGTGTTTATTATTTAAAATTTCATAATTTTAGAGTCGATTTCGACCGCGACAACGATCACTGAATATTGTAGGATCGTATATGCTTCCAATATGTTCATTTGAACCAAATTCATGACCCAATACCAAAACTTTGTATTACCTTTAAACATAGCAAAAAATCTAACACGGTCATCTCACATGGATCGTTACAATGCAGAGTCTACAGAAGTTCTTTAAATCTAATCAAAGCTCACAATTTATTGGTCTTTTTATGAGCAGCTGCATTTTATCAATAATGAAATGAAGAGTTCTCATTTCTTCTGAACCTTGCATGTTTTCTTAATGGTTGAATACAGTATAAGTTCCCTGAAGTGTGTTTTTCAAGTGATTTTAAACATAGTATACTATCTAACAAAGAAACCTAACCTGGTTACCGGTATTGCACATAGATTGTACAATGTAGAATCTACAGAAGTGTTTTAAATCGAATCAAAGCTCCCTAAAATAGATCATCCTTGGAGCGTTTTGTTTGATCAGTCCATGGATTTCTTTCACCAGCTCTGATCTGTTTCCCCCCTCTCTATTTGCTTTATACAGATATCTAGACTGTACAATACCCCTTCTCAAGCATCCAGAGGCCTTCACACCAGTAGGCTCTATACTCTGAGAAGGGAACGGCCAATTTATGCACCAGTCCCGATGGATTGATGGAGGTGTTTATGTCCAGAGCGTGAACGTGGTAAGGACAAGAGAAAGCGAGAGGAATCCTGTGTGGACTTGACGATCAAGATGGTCAAATTCTAATGAGATTCATTCAGGGAGTGCATCGCAAAGTGATCTTGGTTTCTTAGTGGTGAGTATCGGGTTAGCATACATGAATGATATACCTGCTGCACCTGGGAAAACAATAAGATGAGATTTGAAGAAACGTTTCACCTGTGCTGCTTGACCAGATACCTGCAATTAATGAACTTAACTTTTACATATTTGTATTTGTTTTACACTTGCTCCTTTTGAAAATTTCATTCTTGTTGTCTTATTGTGCAGCATTGCTTTGGTCAATGGGTGTGAATGTAAGTATTAATTGTGTCTATATTGATGACAAATTATATGATTATCTGGACAAGAACATGATGAGAGCATTTTTACATTGGTCAAACTCATTTAACTATGTCAAATGAATTGCATGCATAGATGTTGAGCATATTACTACCCCAATCACCAATATTTTTAGATGATTTTTAAAGTGTTTTTTACAGATTTGTTTTCACTACATGTATACACATGTACTGTCCTGTCTCTTTAATGGTTGTGTGTGCTTGGGAATTTTTTGAATTACGGACCAACTGACCATCCAACCAACCAAAAACATTCAAACAACAAACAAGCAACCAAACAAACATGAAAAAGAAATTAAACTAGACATGTAATACTTGTTTGGAACAAGTATAGGTGGGCTGGTCAACTAAAATTTGAGACAAAATAGAGCAAAAATAAGCGAGATACTGCTTAAAAATTCTTAAAAAACAATATCATGTAGATTCATGACGTGAACGAAATTCACCTTCTATAGGCATAACACGCAAATTATGAAATTTCTGACAGGCCTTTAATAGAAATTTTCACTATAATGACGTCATCAAAATGAAAAAAATGGTGACATTGAGCTTGAAGAGAATTGTCTTAGCTACAACATATCAAAATGTTGAAGAAAATCGATCAATATTTACAGAGATGCAATCAATTTTTCATAAATATGCTGACTTCATATTATGCAAATTCGTATTTTTAGTTCGAAAGCCATTATGATGATGTCAGAATATTTTTAATAGCCAAATGAGACATTAAATCATATTTCTGATTCATTCTCTTTCAAAATATGAAACAAAATTGGGGGTCCAGTTTCATCCCAAAGAGCTATAATAGATTTTGTATAGGCATGTTTTTGCCCATATATGCTATGTACATGTATTACAAGAGCTCGCGCGCACGGACATTTATCTTGAATGGACGCTCATCTTGTTCTCAATGGTCATAAAGAAATAAACATGGTATCATATTGTTTGAAAAAATATGGGAAATATCATGAAAGAAAAAAAATGGCGATTCCATGTAGTGTAATGGTGTTACGCGCGAAAACGCGCGCGCACGCGCATGTGCGCGATTTTTTATGAAATGCTTAAAATGGCCTAAAACGTATGCAAAATAAATTTGAGACGATTTTGAGCATTTTGAAATTTTGCGCGCGCACGTACGCGCAGGCGCGCGTTTTTTGACCTGAAATTGACCGGACAGATATTGACCTTGATCATGACAAATATGAATGAGAAATGCCTTTTGGTTATGAAGATATGATCATGATTTGATTTTCACAAAATTTCACAAAATTACGCCTAGGTGACGTCATCAGTCAAGGTCAAGGTTGAAAACTTTACTGTGTTTTGTCCATATGCCTATACATGTGTGCTAAATTTCAAGGCATTTGATTGAGCCATTTTCAAGTTATCTTGTTAACAAAAAAGTGGTTAGAAATAAAATAAATAAATAAAAATAATAATAAAGGCAATTTTAACAAAATTATAAGGTGGTCTGTATAGATACAGCCCACCTGATTAAACAACATTGTAATTGAAATGGAATGATTTCGGTTTCAAAGCTCTTTATTAGCTTTCTGAATCTCTAATGGAGTTTACAAATTGTATTTGATATCTAGCTCTGATTGCGCATTTAGGCTGAAGGCTTACTAAAGCAAGCCCGGTTATTTATGTTTTCATTGAACTTTCATCTCGATTACCATGTCATTCATATGGACAAACAATATTAGGTGGTGGGGTGAATGAACGTCACACATCCCAATAAAATCAATTTCCTTCATGCTCCATGCAGATATCACAATCTACAACTATCTTTACTAGTTTACTTTCATTGTGGAAATTCACCTGCTCATGTTATTGCCAGCTGATTGATCTTGCATGTATGAATCGCTGCTACCGGTAGTCTATATCTTTCAGACTCGAATGCGGAATCTATCAGAATCATTGTGCAGAATTGATTTCCTCCCTTTGGCTTATTCTCTTCTCCCTCTTTCTTGCTCCCTAACTCTGTCTCTCTAAGTCATTCTCTCTTCTCCCCCTCTCTCTTTTATTGCTGCCTCCCATCTCCCCCTCCATCTCTGTCTTTCTCTTCACCTGTCTCTGTCTCGTTGTCCAGGTATATTCTCCTTATGTCTGAAATTTGTATGTTTCTTGTTTTTGTTTGTGTGTGCATAGACAAGAAATCATTTGATCTTGTAAACATTAAAAAAGCAAAAAGAGTTTGGGACAGCCAAAGAGTATATAACACAATTATTCTTTTTCAAACAGTGCAACTACAGATATTAGGGTATACATGTACATGTACATGTACATGTATGTCTGTAGTTCTCTGTTTTCCTAAATACACTATACTGAGAGAACACATTTTACACTTTGATTATACATTGTATATGCTTTATAATAGGTAAAATTATAATGGCCTTGTGGAAGGGTTCAAACACAAATACATATATACTGACTACCTCTACTTAAAAAAGGGACCCCTCAAACCATTCATTTTTTAATTGAAACAGTAGGAACTTAGAGACAGACTCTGAAAAGAAAATTCCATAAGAAGAGATGAAGAGCAAATCAAACTGTAGTAACTGTAGCCACAGTCCATTGATACATGTATCCACTAGACCACAACACCTCTACAGTACATACTACATGTTAAATGTACATTGTGTTTGTACTTTCATCTACTGCCTTTGTTTGGTTTGCACGCCTATCTTTAATGTTGACATATCAATGTTTTGAATTAATTAATTAATTATTAATGATTTATAAGTAATATGTGCATTGCGCACTGTATGTAAATTGTTATCTTAAAAAAACAATATTTGGTGTGAAAAATATTTGTTTGATCAACGTGTATCTTATCACTGTTTTGACAGCGATAGCAGATAGATTAGAGATATAATGTATTGTAATTTGAAAGCTCAATATGTTTGCACAGTTTTGCATCAAATTGAAACTACCTTCTTCAAATTTCCCTCATTCAAAGGTAAAAACCCTGCAAATATACTGATAATTTGATCATTGCATAGCTATTGGGGTTGTACAATTATCAAAGTCAAAAGCGCATGACTTTGTGAGAATACTGCCATATTGTAAGTTATATGTGTGTTGTGT